>JASCZW010001393.1:0-135049 GCA_034211315.2 Aedes japonicus | reverse complement strand
AGCGCAGGGCGATCGCGACTCCTCCTCCACTGGGCCGCTACGATCAAGTCGCACAATCCGGTATCCTGGGATGATAATGGTGAGTTCGGGTTTGAGGTGTGTCTCGGTGACGATATCGATGTTGATGGCCTTCCTGTTAAGGAAGTCATCGAGCTGGTAAAACTGGAATGACTCTCGGGTTAAAAACCACCTAACTACTCTACCACCTGGTGGTTCATATACCTATGTATCGTCAATCGTAGCAACCTTGTTGTGTACCGAAAAAATGACAACGTTATCAGTTGATTTGCAGCAGCTATGGTGAAAACAGTCAATCGTCTACGCTCGATAGTTTGTTCAAACTGCCAGCTCCACACGGAAGCGAAGAAGTTGAGCATCAAGAGGCATTTCGTGTTCGCCGGATATAGTTGATCCGGTATTGGAAACATCCTCTCTCTTCGGGAAAACGCGAGAACGTTGAATGGAACCCTGGGGCCGTATTTTGTAACTCGAAACGAAGAAATTTTTCTCAAAAGCGTTCTTACAAAAAGTCTTTTGTTTCGAGATCCAAAATACGGCCCCTGGTTTAGACTACCCAACAGCGCTGCGCGACCGTAAAGTTCAGCACGAGAGGAAGACCAAGAGCAAAATGGCCTCATCGTTCCGCCCCTTGGGACGAGAGTTTTGTGGAACCAGCCAAACGGTTTAGAACTGCCTGGGCAAGATGGCCATTGTTAAAGCTATGTCCATTTAGAATCCGGAATAATAAAATCATCTGTATCTCGGTAACGGATTGACTTACAAATATGTTTAATACATCAAAACAAAGTTAATTCACTGTACTTCTTTGAGGAAAAAATATCAATACAAATCGGTCCAGAGTCAACTTACTTGGCACATTTGTTCCAAATTTTGGTCATATGAGTCGCGTCCCGAGCCGTTTATCCACTTTTCTTAAGATTCCACTTCATTATTGCCCGAAAACTCTCGATGGGCCGGAACTGCCGGCAGTTGGGTGGATTTATGTTTTTATCGATGAAATCTACGTTATTATCGCGGTGCCACTGGATGACTTCCCGGCTGTAGTGGCAATTCGTCAAATCTGGCCAAACTTCACGGGACCTTTATGGGCTTTAATGAAAGGTAGTTCGCAATTTTTGAGGAATTCTTCCTTGTACAGCTTCGAGTCCATCATCTTATACACTTTGGTTTTTGCTCCGCAGCTGCAAATCCCTTGCCAAATCATCAGTTTTTTTTTTGGAAAATTTGTCCATAAAAACAAACTTAAACTTTTCATGAACATCTCCTCGTGCCGTCGCCTTGTAAAATGCTTGGGCAGGAAGCTGTCCGAAATCCATTTCGCTGTAAAAGAATTCTTGCAGCGGTCACTTTCCGTGCCACTGCATCACAATAAGTGATTCCGGGTTCTAACTGGACAGAACTTTATACAGGAGTGCCAGACGTGGTCGCTCGTATGTAAGCAACAGGCAATCAACCAGAAGGAGCGGCTGAAGGTGCTGGTGTAGAACAACATTACGGCGAACCGCGACGTTGTAGTCATAATGGATGACCAGACCTACTTGATGCTGAACGGAAACGACTGGCAAGAGACTGGATACTTTACGTCCCCCACCAAGAGAGTTGATGTGAATTATAACTCCCCCAACAGGTTCCCGAAGAACGTCCTTCCGTGGCTGATGATCAGCGAGAATGGATTGTTCAAGCCGATGTTCTATATTTCGGAGCTGGCGGTGAATGGGGAGATATATAAAGTGCCTACCGGATGTTGCCACCTTTGTCAAGAAGCATCACGCGAAAAAGGTTGTCGGTCGAACCTAGCCTTGGATCACTATGCAAAGAGATCAATAGAGATGAACCACCTGAAGATAAACGTTGTACCGAAGACCGCCAGCCCGCCAAAGTTCTCAAGAATATGAGGATATCTATCTTTTTTTCGGCCATGGCTAAGGTTCCGGCCTACTGCCGTAAAGCCACGCGGCAGGGCGTAGAAACATTTTTATAGCATGCTTAATAAGCTCCCATACAAATGAAACACAAATTTCGGCATCACTCGAGAACTCATCATGCATATGGAACCAAATTTGGCATATGGAGGTTTTTGGAGGAGAGAAATATTTTTATGGTAGTTTGAGACTCCTTCGCCCTAAGAAGGGGTTTCCATACAAATTCAACACAAAAGTCTGAATAACTCGAGAACTAATCAATCAAATGGAATCACATTTGGCAGGTGAGGGCTTTTGAATGCAAAACATGATTCTAAGATGCTTCGAGACCACTCTCATTTCGAAAAAAGGGCTCAAATACAAATAAAATACAAATTTCTGAATAATTCGAGAACTTATCAAGTTAATGGAACCAAATTTAGCATGTGGTTGTTTTTGTAGGCAAAAAATGTTTTTATTGTGGTTTGAGACCCCTTCGCCTTCTAAAAAAAGGGATCTTCCATTCAAATGAAACACGAATTTCTGCATAACTCGAGAACAAATCATGCTAATGGAACCAGATTTGGCATGTGGAGGTTTCTAAGGTGACTTGAAACCCCTCCTATTTCTGAAAGGGAACCCCCATATAAATGAAACACAATTTTTAGCATAACTCGAGGGGCAATGAAGCAAATGAAATCTAATTTGGCATGTTGCGGTTTTTGGATGTTTCTATGGCAGTTCAAAACTCCTCCCAGGGGATAAAAATGGTAATGATGATGATAGAGATGAATATATAGAACTGAAAATTACATGTGTGAAAACTGCTGTTTTGTTGCAATTGTAGACAAACTTACGTATCCATTATGAACCAGAAAATTAAGACAGCCATGACAAAAAAAAACCTTAAATTTTGAATTATTTTACAATATCTGATGACCTGGAAGACCTGAAATACATCATGCAAAAGACAGTACATCCCAAATTTCGATAACCTGAAACCAATTGATAAGCAATAATACTATCATATAAATACTATCATATCATAACAACAAAATGTCTTCCCATGTTATAAGGATGGATCTATTGCAAGGATGGTCCCAATGCGCGATGTAGCTATGAATCTAATGTCAATAGTAAAATTCTCAATCTCTTCGCCAGGCACACGATCCTCTGTAGCAGGTGGAAAAACCACTTGATGTGATATTTCCACAATAGAACTGACTCTGAGCTTCGGGTCTTGACCAAAAATATTTACTGAGCCTCTGCAGCACGTCAAGCTGGCCAGTTCAGAGGGATGTTTGGAGATGCAGTAGAACTATTCATGGAATAATATCGAGGGAAGTGATTTTCGTCGTCCAAAACAATACATTTTCCGGAATATTTTTTTTATCAACCAGCGGCATTGGGATTTCATCGTCGAAATCTGTTTTTCAGTGTAATGTTTGTTTAGGCTCGATTTGGCCTGGTAAAGGGATACATGGACTGTAATATTCGAAATAAAGATGCTTTCTTTACACTACAAATTAAATCCTTTATTCTCTACATTTCCGTATTACACTGTTACGTGACGAAAGTGCACAAGCAAACTGAAAATAAAAAAATGGTGGAAGGCACACACGCAGTCCGATTTCCCCTTTTCCTTTTCCTTCTCCTCCTTTTCGTTAACGGCGGGGTCGGTGCGGTGCGATGATTTCTTGGGCGGGTTGCCAACTAAACAAAAGCATCATAGCAACCACTGCCAATAAAAGTGTGAACTTCGTGTTTCTTGACAGCAATCACATTCCAGTTTAACCAAGCGACACGATCGGTCGTGTTTTTTGGCTCCCTCGCAGTAAAAGTTTTTTTCTCCCGTTTTCCCCCTCGCCCGCTTTCTCGCGATTGCGTGTTCGGTTCGCGACCTATCGCCTGCGCTTGCTCATCTTCTGGTGGTGGCAAAGCAGAAAAAAGTATTGCAAAGTTCGGAAACATTTCCGCTCGACCTATTGCTGTGGCAATGGGTCGAAAAAATCGACCAACGGTGACATCTGCTCCCGAATCTTTACCGCAGCCGGGCAGCTCCAGCGGCTGCGCCATGATGACGCTGATCCAGTGGATCCGAACGCTCGTCTACTAGCGAGCAATCAATTCGCCGTACTTCCGGTACAGGAGGTGCCAAAGAAGGTGAAAGTTCCCCCGCTTTTCACCACATCCAAGGACATTGCTGCTCTTAGGACCGAGCTTGCAGCTATCAAAATCCATCCGCTGTACAAGCTGTGCAGTAATGGCATTAAAGTAATGTGCTCGTCTGAGGCTGACTACCGTGCTGTCGGCGCTCACCTAGTCGCCAAGCAGCATGAATTCTACACGCACGATGTACCCGGAAGCAAGCCTATGAAGGTGATCCTGCGTGGTCTTCCGGAACTCTACCCGGAATCAATCTTTGCGGAGCTGCAAGCGGCGGCACTAAAGCCTCCAGAAGGTGTTTCCCATCAGGCGCCAGCAACACGGAAACTACCGGGACCAACTTTATCTGGTCCATCTCGAGAAGGGATCCGTCACGATGGCGGAACTGTTGAAAACACGGGCCCTTTTCAACGTAATCGTCGAGTGGGACCGGTATCGTCCAAGACAAAACGACGTGACGCAGTGTGGCAACTGCCTTGCTTTCGGCCACGGAACTCGAAACTGCCACATGAAACCGAGATGTGGCAAGTGCGCCGGAGCACACGCCACCAATGATTGTGCCCTGATGGACGAAGGTGCCCTGAATGAAGTGCGCCAACTGCGGCGCAAATCATGAGAGCAGCAATCGGACCTGCCCAAAACGTGCGGAGTTTTTGGCTATCCGAAAGAAGGCATCCACCAAGACTCGGCCAGGACAACGCCGTCCACCTCCTCCGATGAACGAGGAGAATTTCCCGTCGCTTCGGTACCAGGTGCCAAACTTGCCACCGATCCCACTAAATCACCGCCATGCAAACCGCCCGTCAGCTTCGGTTCATCATCATTTCGCGGCAGCCGCCGCCGCCTCCAACCCGACTCCTCCACCAGGCTGGGGCAATCCGAGTTGCAGTACCTTCACGCAACCACCCGTCGATGGACAGCTCTACGACTCGGAGCAAATGGTGGAGTTCGTGCAAGAGCTCTATCGCCAACTACGTTCCTGCCGCTCCAAGGAGGAACAGCTTAAAGCCGCCACATCCGTGACGCTGAAGTTTCTGTTCAAACATGGACCGTAAACGCACCATCAGCATCCTCAACTGGAATGCTTGTTCCATCCGGAACAAAACCATTGAGCTCGGTGACTTCCTTAACAGGAAGGCCATCGACATCGCCATCGTCACCGAGACACACCTCAAACCGGAAATCAGCATCTTCATCCCAGGATACCGGATTGTGCGACTGGATCGTAGCGGCTCTAGTGGAGGAGGAGTTGCGATTGCTCTGCGCTACAACATCAACTGCCATCTGCTTCCGAGCTTTCAGCTGCAGTCTATCGAAGCCATCGAGTCGAAGTCGAAACTGCCATCGGCCCAATCACCATCATCGCGGCCTATTGTCCCAAGCAAGCCAGTACCAACAACGGAACAACAACGGCCCTACGAAACGACATCCGTAAGCTAACTCGGAGACAGGGGCAGTTCATCATCGCCGACGACATGAATGCGAAACACGAAACCTGGGGAAACACCCGGCGGAATCGGAACGGTATTATCCTACAGGAAGACCTGGAAGAGGGACATTACACCGTCCTGGGCCCGGATACTCCCACCCGGTTGAGCTGATCCGGGGTCCATTCGACAATCGACATCTTCCTCACCAACATGGGGAACAACATCGCCCAGCCGATCGTACACCAGGAGCTCAGCTCGGACCACTATCCGGTGGTGGCCGAAGTTGGCTCCTCGGTCAACCGGCATCGTATCACCAGACGGAACTACCTTCGTGCCAGTTGGAGAGGTTCCGACAACAAGTTGACGACAACATCGATTTCGACATGCACCTTGATTCGGTTGATGACATCGAACGACAGCTGCAGAGCATCGAGCAAGCGATCTCCCAGGCCTGGGAGCAACATATACCGGTGATAGATCAGGTGAGTGACTCTATACCCATTGATAGACCCACTAAAGATTTAATACAATTGCGAAACGCCATTCGAAGGCAATACCAGCGAACTGGTTTGCCAACGCTCAAACGTCACTTTAATCGAGTGACCAAAATTATTAAGGCCAGAATGGTGGACCTTAGAAATAATGATTTCGCTGACAAAATTCGCTCTCTCCCAGATTGTGCTAAGCCGTTCTGGAAGATGACAAAAATCTTAAAAACTAAGCCAAGGCCCATTCCACCGTTGATCCCACTAGACGTCAATGACTCTAGGGATCGGTTGATAACACCTGCAGAGAAGGCTGATGAGATAAGTCAACACTTCGTCAGCTCTCACAATCTCGGTCAAAACATCGTCAGTCCACACGAAGCTGCCGTTAGCGCGCTTATAACTAACATCGACCAAAGTCCTAACGACTTCTCCGAAGATTTGAAGATCTCAGCTGACGAATTGTTGACTTATATCAAGACCTCTAAGAACATGAAGGCCCCCGGTTTCGTCAACATTTTTAACTTGGAGCTCAAGCAATTGAGCTCCCAGTTCTACAACCATCTGGCGGTGGTGTTTAACCAATGCCTCCGTCTTGGCTACTTCCCGTCGTGCTGGAAGTCAGCCAAAGTCATCCCCATTCGAAAACCTGGGAAAGATCCTTCATGTTCCAGAAGCTACAGACCAATCAGCCTTCTCTCAGGTCTATCTAAACTGTTTGAGAAAGCGATCTACCGTCGGCTTCTAACATCTGCTGACGAACTCAATGTCCTGTTGGATGAGCAGTTCGGTTTCCGGCATGGTCGCTCAACAGTCCATCAACTTAATCGAGTCATGAACATCCTCAGGCGGAACAAGTCTGTTTCGAAAACATCCGCTATGGCCCTTCTCGATATCGAGAAGGCCTTCGATAATGTGTGGCATGATGGCTTGGTGTACAAGCTCAAGCGATACAATCTTCCAATCTTCCTGGTGAAGATTATTAAAAATTATCTCTCTGACAGGACATTCCGAGTTTCGTTGCATGGTGCAGTTTCCGGTAGTCAGGAGATCTCCGCCGGTGTTCCGCAGGGAAGTATATTAGGTCCACTTCTGTTCAATCTATTCACCTCGGATATACCCCGCTCCCTGAAAATGGATCTCTGTCGTTGTTCGCCGATGATACCGCAGTCGTCCACAATGGTAGGGTAATAAGAGCGCTTACCGCGAAACTGCAGCGAAGCCTGAATGTTCTGTCAGAATACTTCACTGAATGGAAGATTTGTATCAACGCAGCGAAAACCCAGGTCATCCTGTTTCCACATTCAAATTCTCCCAGACTTGTCCCGCCTGAGAATTGTAAAATAAGCCTGAACAACACAACGGTGGAATGGACCAAATCAGCTGTCTATCTTGGTGTCACTCTAGACAGCAAGCTTATTTTCAGGGATCAGGTTGACAAAACTGTCACAAAATGTAATACTCTGTTGAAACTACTGTACCCATTGATCAACAGAAGGTCTACATTATCCCTTAAAAATAAGCTTGCTGTCTACAAGCAAATCATACTTCCGGTCATCGAGTATGCAATGCCAATCTGGGAGAGTTGCGCAAAAACACATCACCTGAAACTTCAGCGTGTCCAAAACAAGTTCCTCAGGATGATCCATGAACACCCTCCGAGGACAAGAACATCCGAGGTCCACCGTCTGGCTGAGATAAAATGCTCGACGATCGCTTTAGTGAGTCAATCAATCGGTACAGGGCACGCTGCCTAACATCGGATCACCAGATCATTCGGAATCTGGTTCCCCACCCCTAGGATTTTCAAATTGTAGTTTTAGTTGTAGATTAGGTAGGTTATCAAATCTTAAAACTAACAATGCCCCAAGGGCCGAACTGAATATTTCATGTAAAACATAAACATTCTAAACACAACAAACACAAACAATTAATTAAAGCTGAAGAGCCCAATGGGCTGAAACACTTATGATGTTAAATTAGTATATAAGACAAACAATTAAAAATAAAGATCAATTTTACTACTACTACTTTACTTTCTTGACAGCAGTTGAAAATTTATTCCTAGGCGGAAGGACATCCGCCTACAATGTTCTTGTATTCTTTTGATACTTTATTCCGAGTTTTTTCAAGAACAGTTGAAATTTTTTGCGGCGTTGTTGAAGGCACGAGAAAGAGATCGAAGTCCTTTTGCGTCCTTAATATTGGCTGGCCTTCCACTATCTTACTGGCGAGTAGTTGTTGAGGATCTTAGGATAAGGTAAACAATCGAAGCCCCAACTTTTTACCGAGATTTCTGTGCGGTTCGTAGGACTGTACAACATCCTCGCGATATTGTTTCGACGGCATTTTGAGCAAAACTGAGCAAGCACTAACAAAACAAAAAATACTAGCAGAGAGAAGAGAGAGAGAGAGAGAGAGAGAGAGAGAGAGAGAGAGAGAGATAGATAAAACATACACTATCTCATTTCTCTCTGAGCTCGTTTGTTGTTGAGCATAGGGGTCTCGAAAAAATTACAACATTTTTGTGTGCAACCCGTTATTTTCCACATAAATATACTAATGTAAAAATAATATCTGGCATCGAAAGCTTTCAATTGACAACTGTAGAAGTTTCTTTAAACAGTTAGTTAGAGCACGCAATAAGCTTTTTGTAATTAACAATACGCTTGGAATTCTTGAAAGAATTTGTATGTTATATGCCATTCCATATTTAACCGAAATTTATACTACTTTTCTGAACTGTGAATTATTCTTACTCAGAAACAGAAGATTGAAGTACGAATCAAATAGTTTCTAAACCTTTGCTTTCCAAAGGGGTAAATTAGGAAGCGATGAAATAAATAAAGGATGTTCACGTTAAAATTGCAACATATAAAGTGATTTGTCGAAAATCCGTCTCTACAAATTGTCTTGAAATTTGCCTTAGTTCACTAAGTTCTGCCCTGGTCACTTAATTCAACTTGCACTCCAAATCCAAATGCCTTTACTTTTCTCATAATATCTTCCATGAGATTTGTACAACATTAGAACTCACCCGATTTTTTTATACATTGTCTCATGCATTCTTCAATTCTTGATCTGGTTTAACTGTCTTAGGAATGAATCATAGCACAATACTTATAGACAGGTCTCAGCTATGTGGTGTTTTGAGGATAAAGGTCCCTGGGCACGAAGTTGTCCGTATTTCCCTTATACGGTATAAGTTATACCATTCCAGCAACTGTTTATGAAGCCAAATGGGTGGGGTTTTGAGGTCTCCTCAGCAACAGAAGGAGACGTTTTTGTAGAGATTACTTTGCGTACATTTGGCCATTCATGGTTGAAGTCGTCACGAATGGAGCACTTCACCTCCCGCACGTACAAATCGCTTGCCAAACCATGAATTCCTTGGAAAATTTCGAGATGTTTTACTTCCGTTGGAGCTCTGGTACATCGATCTTATCTCTTGCAGTGTAGAACTGATGAGATGGAATCTACAGCAAGTCCACCTTTAACGTTGTAGGTTTCATCATCCATTACGTGTTTTTTTTCAACCATTTGCGTATTAGCTTTTTCGCAGTATTGCGGGCAAAGGCATTTGGTTTGCGCCTAAATACTTCGACTATCCTTCTGTCGTCCTTAATAGAAGGATGTTTTTGTCCACTTGCTTTTTTCAAATCGGAGGTCAGTAGACGATTCCCAACGGTTTTGCTATAGCACGATGCACAAGATTTGAAGTTTTGAAACGCGCGTGCAATATTTCGTCATGAATCCTCTGTTACAAAACTTCTTGACAATTTTCAATTAAACTTACTGAATGTAAACAATACATAGAGAACTATACCCAAGCTCCCAAGCTCCAAATATTTTATTCTTAAACTCATGCAGCCATTTTAACGCGAAAAACGTTTACGGGACCAGAAACGTTATAATAAATTAATATTCTTACGTCAATTTCACACCACCGCCAATCACTAATCTAAATCTCTCCCCAATAAAATTAATTTACCAGACGGTCGTTTGAATATGCCGATGGAGTTTAAATCCAGCAGGTAATTTGTCGGATCTGACACTGATACACTTTCTCTTTTTTTTGTTGAAAAATCCCAATTAAATTTAGAAAATCGAAACCCTTTGAACATCATTTGTTCACTGTCCTAATACAAATTACTCCACGCTGCATGTTCTTTTTGCGAGCAATTACATGTTCGGGCAGTGATTTAGGAGTCATTTATTATCAGTTACACTTCGCAGTTCAAACCCCAGGGGCGATTTAGAGACAACCATTCCTACCGTCAGAATTACTGGTGGCTGTTGGTTTCGAAAACGACAGATGCAAGAAGAGAGACCACGGTTGAGTACAAGTTGTGCAGTAACATCAATGTACGAGAGTTACTACATTTTCTTGAATGCAAGCAGAAACCAGCTTGGACTGCCTCCCACGCTGATGCATGTTCTGCAGAGTAGCTACAACCGCAGCGGCGCAAGTGGTTCGAAGTATGTAGTATCTCTCGGAATGATCCATCGTTACATGCTACTTTT
This sequence comes from Aedes japonicus, assembly GCA_034211315.2. NCBI lineage: Eukaryota > Metazoa > Arthropoda > Insecta > Diptera > Culicidae > Aedes > Aedes japonicus. The sequence goes on along the minus strand of JASCZW010001393.1, from coordinate 124,522 downwards.
CCGCCCCGTTCAGTAGTGATAGCCCAAGGGAAATGTGCTGCTGTGCGGTTTCCCGGATGATTACGACCGTAATTTATTAAATGACTTTGGAGCAAACAGAATTTTCAAGGGGTGGGGGGAGGGTTGCACTTGCAGCTGGTTTTCGCTTTTTGTTCATTTGGTAGATGTTATCTTGCCGTGCATTAGTTTCGAATATGTGCAGAATAGTAAGAGTAACGCGTCCCATTTTACCAAAAAATCGTTGAGGTGTTTACTTCCAACCATCATACTACTGAGTTCCGTGCAACACTCCAACATCGTGTCCTGTAATGGATGCACTTGTACGGGCCAATTTGGAGGCAAACACTCAAAATCAAGCACGAAACTCATTCATAACCTAAAATTAAGCTTGAACCAAGGGAGGCGGAAAAACGAAAAGGATGGTTCAGTTTTTATGTTGCCCTGTATCGTACTACTGCAGAGCTTCCATATCGGACCTTCGGTCGGTGTAACAGCCAACAGTGTACGGGTTGTATTTAATATCATATTAATACGAACATAGCCTGAGGCTCGCCCACTGCGTGGTGGTGTGGCCGAAACCTGCAACCGTTCATCGAGCGTTGCGCCGCGTCAGTGGCTTGCCTGCTTCATTCTACGCCGGCGTGGCAAGGAAGCGCAAAAACCAAGTGCGTGATTTCTATCTCCTGGCGGCGGTAGCGAAGAAACTTCAGTCTACCTGCATGTTGCAAGGAATATAAGATGGCGCAGGGGGAAAAAAACGAAAAACGGAAACACCGCATCTTGGGCATCCGGATTGAGGCTCCCTCGGGCTGGCTGGTTCTGAATGAGTTGGGAGTTGGTGGTTGTGGAAGAATGTTAACTTAGGAAGTGCTAGGTTCAAATTATTTATTGTAAAACCAACATTCTTTATGAAATGTTTGGATTCACACGTTTACTTTTTTAAGAATGACAGCAATCACACTTGATAGACATCTGGCGGACAAGAGGATTTTTCATTCATGGCGTAGTCATCAATTCAAAAACAAGTCTTTTTCTCTTGTACCTTGTGACGGAGAAGCGTAATTGTACCCCGTCTCCACCATGACTTCACTAGCAAAATATGAAGCTGCAGCATCCCGGTAACTGCCGGGGGAGTCTTGAATGGAAGAGCGATATCACCCACAGAAGTTCTTCAACCGAAAAACGAAGGAAAAAACTACACGGCTTGAAGGTAATTGTTTTAAAATTTAAATTTATACCAATCGTCTTGCCAGCCAACGTAATCAACCTCGGTTCAGTTCGTATCTTTCACGAGCGCACTTTCTTACGATGGCAGGCAGTGTTGGCAAAACACATATTCAAGCGATGGAGGTGACTTTGTATAAGCTTATCTCAATTTCGTCACTACTGGAATGACTAAAGATTGTTCACGTTAAAATTGCGATTTGTCAAAAATCCTACCAAAAAAGCCAAAAAATATTTTGAAATCTTAAAAAATCTTAAAAAAACAAACCTTAGTTAAGTTATGTCTGGTTCACATCATTCAGCTTGAGTTCCAAATCCAAATGCCTTTACTTTTCTCTTAAGGGTTCGTTCTCATATTACGTAGTGCAAATTTCGGCAATTTCGAAGCCCGCACTCCTTTATGTTACAAAACATGAATTAATCACTAGCCCCCCTTAAGTAACACATTGTATTTATTTTCAGCTGGCGAAATTTCTAAGAAACATTTTCAAAGAAATTTAGTTTCCTAAAGAAAATTTAATGAAAATTGAATTGAATTGAAAATTAGAGAGTTTGAGCTGTTTAGTGGAATACCTGTAACTAAAAATGAGAAGAAAAATAGTATTTTCCATTTAATTTTCGACTGTCGAGTTATTAGTACGAGACACTGAAGAAGTCTGCACATTGTAGACGAAATACGTGTATCTGTCAAAGAAAAGCAAAGGTAGTCAAAATTAAATGGAAAATACTAATTTTTCTTCTCATTTCTAGTTGATTGAATATTTTTTATTGTATTATTATTATCAATATGTTGACTTGTTTGCATTTGTACTGTTGCAGACTTTACGGCTGAATATCTTTGGGTGGCGGTATTCACTAGTTAAAACCGAAACTCTGTTTATCTGCGTGGTGTGTATGCCCCTGGTCGTGTTAGCGACAGCAGCATTTTTGATAAGCACGTCCTTTCTTTGGATTGGATCATGTCGCATGTGGGACCCAGCAGCAACATCGTCATCGTGGGCGATTTAAACCTCACCACGATTTCATGGCATATCGATACTAACGACTTCCGCTATCTAGCCAGTTCCTGTTCGTCATTATTGCTTGGTGTTTATTCAACCGCCAGACTTCAACAAGTTAACGGCATTCCTAACGTGAATAGCTGTTTACTGGATTTATATTTCATAAGCGAAGAATTGAGTCAAAGATGTTCCGTTCTTCAAGCTCCAACACCGTTTGTCAAAAGCTACAGAAATCATTCCCCCTCTGCTATTGACATTGGAGATTAATCCTGAGTTCAGCTTCCATGACAGAATCTTAATCGTTTATTATGACTTCACTCATGCTGATTTCGAGGAAATGAACCATTTTCTCACAGGTGTAGATTGGAACACGACCCTTACAAACGGCGATGCGAATTTTGCTGCATGGACTATGTGAGGGATTTTTCGGAACGCTGTTGATAATTTTGTGCCCAAGAAACTAAATCGTAAGCCTCCCAAACCTGATTGGTCTAAATCCGACGTCCAACATATGAAACGAGTTAAGACTGTACAACGCTCATCAGACTCAATTGCAGAGCCGTCAACATTGAGAGAATAAAGATACCAACTTCAAGCTCTAAAACCCCAAGCTAAATTAATCCTCTGAAGTCCTGAAATCCCCCTCCCCCCGACGGAAGAACTCTGTTGCAGTTTGGTAGCTCTTTTCCTCAGTGGCAAGAAGCACCAAAGAACCAACCGTCCGGTGCAACATTCCAGGTTCTCTGTCGACCATCAAGACTGGTGCAGAACCCCTGGATCGCCACCTGATACCGTGGTCCATCGCCCCCGGCAGGTACAAACCGTCAAGTCCCGAGCAACATCCCTGGTTGTCTCCCGTTCCTAACATTTTGGTACTTCGAACCGGCTTCATAAGGTAAATTTCAGCTTTCACGTTCTTCAGTGCCACTGCTGTACCAACCAAAGCGTTGAAGAAAGACCGAAACGATTCAATATTGTTTTCTTTTACCTGATACAGATTCCGCAGGATTTCGAGTCGATTGCTCACAACCGATTCAGTGCGACCGAAATTCGATCTTAACATCCTCATAATCTGGTCTACGTTTTTAGATGAGGCTAGCAGGGCTTCCACGGCTTCTAGGGCAAGTGGTTTTCGTTGAAGTTTCGAACTCGTTCAGGAAAATCGGCCAATCCATAACGTTGCCGGAAAATGATGGCAATTCTTTCACATTCCGACCTTGCAACGCTTTGAAAGCTTGGGACCGGACCTCAGCCATTCCTTTAGGAGCATCAAAGGATTCAGGAACAGATTGAAGCCCAGTTTGACGCTCTGGCTCACTAATCGATCCAACGTCGGATTCCAAATCGTCATTCTGCTTTACCCAGGCTTAAACACGACCCTTTGAGTTGCAGCAAGAGGCCCCAGAACGCGATCGCAGCTCGCCTATTTGAATTTCACGTTCTCTGTGCTTCTTCAGATTTTCGGCTTTTTTCTGCTCCCTTTTCAATTCAAGCTCCTTTTGAATTCTGAACTCTTCTAATCTTTGCACGGCTTAAATCCGGTCTTGCTCCAAAGAGGCTTCCAGTTCTTCTTTCTCGATGAGATTGCTTAACGCCAACGCTCTGAGCTGGCTCTGCGTCTTACTTACTCCAGATGCTCTTGACAATCTTGAACGTTGACCAGCGGTATGGACGGACACTATGCGTTTAGCTTCCGTTTGCCGGTTGTTGGAACCCGTAACCGACGTAGAAGCATGTTGACCAGGTTCGTTGGGCTCAGGTATTTGGGAAACACTTGTCGGAGGCATACGTAACATTTTACTGTACCCTGAACCAGGGAATTCACAGACGAAATTTTGAAAACGTTCAGGTACAGTACCTGTATTCCCATATAAACTGGGTGGTGGTTTTCGAAGTACCAACATGTTAGGAACGGGAGACAACCAGGGATGTTTCTCGGGACTTGACGGTTCGTACCTGCCGGGGGCGATGGACCACGGTGCCAGGTGGCGAACCGTCAAGTCCCGAGCAAAATCCCTGGTTGTCTTCCGGACCTGACATGCCCCGGTGAATGTTACCGCTAGCAACGGAACGAACGAGCGAGCGTAGGTGGGCGTTGCGAAACAAATAAGTGAACATTACATTCCATGTACAACGTTGAAAGAATAATAATACAAACTTCAAACTCTAAAACCCCAAGCTAAATGAATCCTCATAAGGCCTGAAATCCCCTTCCCCCGACGGAACATTCCTGGTTGCCTGCTGACCACCAAGACTGTTGCGGAAACCCTTGATCGCCACCTAATACCGTGGTCCATCGCCCCCGGCAAGTACGAACCGTTGAGTCCAGAGCAACATCCTTGGTTGTCCACCGTTCCTGACACTATTAAAAATCCATTTTACCTTCTATAAATGCATTTAACGGCAAATTGGCATTGACGGAAGTCATCAAATGACCATATAGTTTTATAGAAGTCATTGCGAAGATAAATTGACTTTTTGGCAAAACTGTATTGTTTTTTACAATCGCCATATTAAAATAAAAGAAATAATTGAAATGTGGAAAAATTAATGCATCAAGTTTTCAATGTAATGCTAATGAGCTGTAGATCAAAGACCAATTTAGACATTCTTCAAGAAATCTTATCAAATTCCATAAATTTTCAGGAAAATCCTGACTAATTCATCAGATATATTTGTTTTAATTTAGTTTTATCTTGGGGTATACTCGCATAATTTCCGAGGCGCATTAATGTTCAGCTCATATCGAGAAAATATCTATATAAATAAAAATGAGTTGGGGTTTCCTTTGTCACGATTTAACTCGCGAGCGGGAGGACCGATCGGCGTGAAATTTTGTTTGCAGGGATTTTCGGGGCCGTAAAATTTTCTTATGATGGTTTGAGACCCCTCCCTTCACTGGAAAGAGGGGCTCCCATACAAATGAAAGACAAATTTCGACACAACTCGAGAACTAATCAAGCAAAAGAAACCAAATTTAGCATTTGTGAGTTTTTGAAGGCAAAAAAGGTTCTTATGGTAGCTTGAGAACCCTCCCCGTCATAAAAGTGGGGGCTCCCATACAAATAAAACACAATATTCTGCATAACTTGGGAACTAATCAAGCAAACGGGACGAAATTTAGCATGTGGTGGTTTTTAAAGACAAAAAATGTTTTTATGTTGGTTTGAGACCCCTCCCACTTCTGAAGGGGGAGAGGGGTCTCTAATACAAATGCAATACAATATTCTACATGACTCGAGAACTAATCAAGCAAATGGAACCAAATTTAGTATGCTGAAGACAAAAATGGTTCTATGTTAATTTGAGACCCCTCCTCTTTTTGAAAGGGGGGGGGGATATCCCATACAAAAGAAACGCAAATCCTTGCATAATTAGAGAACTAATCAGGGAAATGGAATCAAATTTCGCATGTGGAAGTTTTCGAAGGAGGGAAATGTTTCTATGGTGATTTGAGACTCTTCCGTCATATAAGGAGGAAGGAGGAGGGGGGGGGGGTGCTTTAAACCAATGGAACCCAAATTTCTGCATAACTTGAGAACTTATCAAGCAAATGGAACCAAATTTGGAATGGACGAGTTTTTCAAGGCATGAAATGTTTTTATGGTGGTTCAAAGCCCCTCCTCCATTTAAAAAGGGGGGCTCTCATACAAATGAAACACAAATTTCAACCAAACATGAAAACCATACCTACTGCTTTGCAAATTTGTATTCAGTGGTTTTTGGGTCCGGGAAAGTATCTTATGATAGTTCGAGAGCCCTCTTGCTTCTAGAAAGGGGGGATCCCATGCAAATGAAAAACAAATTCCTGCATAACTCGAGAACTAATCTAGCAAATGGAACCAAAATTGGTATGGGTGAGTTTTTGAAGGCAAGAAATGTTTTTATGGTAATTTGAGACCTTTCCTCACTCTGAAAATGGGGGCTACCATACATACGAAACACAAATTTAAACCAAACATGAGAACTATCCCTACCGCTATGCATATTTGTATGTAGGGGTTTTTGGGCCCGGGAATGGATCTTATTATAGTTCGACATCCCTCTCGCCTTTAGAAAGGGGGGCTTCCATGCAAATGAAAAACTATTTTCTGCATAACTCAAGAACTAATCAAACAAATGGAACCAAATATGGCATGTGGAGGTTTTGTAGGCAAGAAATGTTTCTACGGTGGTTTGAGACCCCCCTCCTCTTTGAAAGAAGGGGCTCTCATACAAATGAACCACGAATTTGAGCCAAACATGAGAATTATCCCAACAGGTATGACTATTTTTATGCAGGGATTTTTGGAGTCGAGAAAGGTTCTTATGATGGTTCGAGACTCCTCCCACATCTGGAAGGGGTGCTCCCACACCAATGAAACACAAATTTCTGCATAACTCGAGAACTAATCAAACAAGTGGAACCAAATTTTGGATGTGGGGGTTTTCGGAACCAAGAAATGTTTCTATGGAGATTTGAGATTCCTCCCCTCTCTGGAAGGGGTGGGCTCTCATGAAAATTAGACACAAATGTCAACCAAACATGAGAATCATACCTACTATTATAAAAAATTAAATGTAGGGGTTGTTGAGGCCAGAGAAGGTTCTTATGATGGTTCGAAGCTCCTTCCCCGCCTGGGAGGAGAGGACTTCCACACAAATGAAACACAAATTTCTGCAAAGCTCGAGTTCTTGGAATTTGAGTTTCAAGACGCCGTTCCTCTGGAGAGGGTGAAGGAGGGCTCTAAAACCAATGAAATAGACATTTGAACCAAACATGAGTATTATTCATGCAACTAAAAAACAAAATGTGTATTTCTCGGGTAAGAAGTATATTCTGATAGAAGTTTGAACCCCTTTTTAGTCAAGTTTAGTCAAAATTTCGTACAAACTGATGACTACGGCTTCGTTTGTCTTTGAAATGCTTCTACGCAGAAAGCAAAACCGGTAGAAACTACCAGTCCAAGGGTTAAATTTATAACACAAACCTTTTTTTTTGGCATAAATAACACACACAAACAAACAAAAATATTTCAACCAGATTCATTCAGAGCAAAAACCATAAACGCGCCAATTCTATTAATTTTTCATTCATTTAGTCGCATGCGTTGCAAGGCTCGCCCGGGTTCAGCTAGTTAACAATAAAATTAAATGCGTCTTTGATTTGTAAACTGATTTGTACGCTGTAGAAACCTCATTTTGTTTTTGATATTTTGATATCAATCAAAATTAACCGCAAAACTAGAACTTTTTTCTTAGATATTATTTACTGCTAAATGAATCAGAAGAGCAGGGAATCGGAAAAAGCAGAACAACAAGAACCAACCACAATATCACAGTGACGTTTGACAGCTGTATTCATTTGGCTGTATGCTGGTTTTCATGCCAGCCAATAGGTTTTATTAAGGTTCTCAAGTGGTCGGAAGATCTTTCACTAGAACATTTTCATGGTCTTATAAAGGTTTTATTAACTTGTTTTCACAACCGTCTATTGAGTGGGTCAGAGTGGGTCACTTTGTACAAACTTCGGCTTTCAAGAAGCAGAAAGGAGGTGTTGGTAGGCAAAACAGTTTTGAATGTAGTTTTATCAACTAAGTCGGGAGGAGTGTTATACGGCAGGTATAAAACTGAAATTGTTTCTTGGGATTGCATTTATTCGGTTGTAAAGGAAAAACATGCCGTAGCGAGATCCTGACAGATGCCGATAGATGCCGACTACTTGGTTAGGACAGGCTGGAATGAGGTCGAAAATACAGTAGTCGTTGGTTATTGCTAAACTGTTGATTGGTGAAGCTGATGCCTTCGAACTACTTGCTATGTTGAGCTTTAATGTACCGAACAGAACATTACGGAATTCATTGTTAGTGCAACCAAGTTCTCGACGAACTGCGCTTGAATACAATGAACTCATTTCAGAATGTATTTTGGTATACTGCAGTCAGAGAACTATTAGAGTTTTGTAGATGTATGTGTTAGATTAGTTTATTTTTATACATAAAGACTACCTATTGTCTGATGAATTATTTTAAATACAAATTTGATTAAATACTTGGAACTTGCATTTATAATATCATCTTTTCCTTAATTTTTCAAGTTATTCCCTAACATTTTTTATATTGGCAACACTGCCCGTAAGACTGCTACTGAGCTCACTGGTCAGCCGATACTCTGTAGTACTTGCTGGAGGTGCTTATCATGCGTGTGCATACACATATATGCGAGAGGATGATGTATTACCGAATGCAGAGGAGGTTGATGTTTGGGTTGAAATATGTACCTGGAGGTTCTTTTCTTTTCTTATGCTTGGCGATTAATGGCCCTGGATCATTGTCGGTCGACGGTGCTGTTTCTGCTGCAGTTGCAACAGCAGCATTTATGAAAAAAGAGAAGGGCTCCGAAATTACTTCGCCCCCAAAAGATGCAGCAAAAAACAAAAAAAAAAAATGCAAAAATTAAGGGGGTGGGTATCGAGAGCAAGTTTTGGATATTAACGATCAATTTTCTCGCATCAGTGGAAGATAAACGATTGCCTTTTAGTCTGGGTTGAGCCCGCGCGTCTGCAGTACTATGCAATGTTTGGCAGGCCCGTAGGTGGACGTGTCTGGTTCGAGAGTGTTGGAGGGAGATAAATTGCTAAACTTAAGTTGTTCTTTTGTATTTTCAATTCATGTCCGCGTAGGTATGTGTTTTTGGATAGTTCTGAATGGCTTCTAGGAATAATTGTGGGTAATTTTAAGTAGTGGTTAAAAAAGGTAGTGGTTTTAGCGGACATTTCTGTTTCTATTGAAAGTTTAAACTCAGAAAGCTATTAAGCTCAGTCTAATGGAATGTGAAAACTTTAGATATCTATGAGCCACATTGCTTCGTCGATCATTATTTATAAATTGATTGATAAATTTAAGTATGTTAAACAAATGTGGTAGAAACCATGTATGACAACATAAATGGTCTTTGGTTTTAACCCGGTTCACTTTTTAGTAACATTTTATCGATTTCTGTGAAGTATTCTATGTTTTTGATTTTACTATAGTCACATAGTTGGTCAAAAGTACTCTTGCGAATAACTGCGGTTTATTGCAATATGCAATAAGCAGGCCATGCCAAGAAAAATGTATGTTATTTTGCATAGCCCTCCACCCCTGGATCGTACCATACCGAACATACTCAACACAGCTGGGAGCCAGCGTGCAACTGGAAAGTTGTAACTCACAAAAAAAAAAGATATAGGTATAGAACTTTAACCTTGTTGTTGCATAATCAAATGGTGAGAAGTGATTTGAATCCAGTTGCGTGGCCGGCCTCCATGATCTTATAGATCCATCGCCTACTGCCACCCGCAACGGTCTGCCTTGTCCCAGAAACTACTATAGCTGCAACGTGCAGACTGAAATATTCAAGAGTTAAAGCGTGCATTTGAATTCCCGCGCGTATCCCATAAATAATGTAATTAGATGACAATCGGTCTCGATGCGCGTGGTGTTGGTGTACCGGCCAGAATGGCGACCGGCGACGCTTTCCTGATGGGTTGTCGGAGAGCGGCCAAAAACGCGTTAGAGATACGATAGGCACTGCGTCTTTCAACATCTGCAGCAATAATTCATTCTTCCTAGATCTCGCAGTTACGATCGATTCTGCTCTCCTTGTTTTTGTAGCCGTTGAAAATACGAATGCGCGAGAACACGCCGCACTGCCCTCCCGAAAGAGGCTTGCTCCGCTTCTATTTGGAGCGAATCCTATCCCCACTGGCGCTCTGCTAGACCGACGGCGGCCAAATATGCACTTGCACCACCTCCACCAACCAGCCAACGCCGCCGCCACCGCTAATGCAGCAGCCATCATCAGAGCTAGAATCTATCTCTCTTGGCCTTGTATCTCGCAGTTGAATCGTGATTTGATTTATTGTCCCACGAGGAGTCAGGCACAAAGAGCAAACGAGATACATACCTACTTTGCGGATGCCCGTTGAACCGAACTGCACCGGCACATCGCGTATACACTCCTTTATGGCTGTTAAACTATGAGTGCAAGGAGAAGATTTTCGGGGTGCGTTCGGAACGCTTGGAGGACACCAGCTACTACGCGTTGGCTGCTTGATGGCAAATTTCCTGATACTATCTGGCAGTGAAATGCAAACTTTCATCACCCCTTCAGGAGAGGCCCATCGCCGGCGAAAATAACGGCAAACGATTATTAAGACATTTTGCTATTTTGATCTAAACCATTGGGGTCGTAAATTTTCGAGCCGTTGCCCAAAATGTTCGAACTGACAGGCTTTGGGGGCAGTGTTGACATACATTTGGAAAATAACTTGTTCAATAAGTCGGGTGCTAGCTTGCAAATAACGATTAATTTTTGCACTAAAAATGTGTATAGTTTTTTTTTTATTTCACAACGGGATGCGACGTTTAGGTCTTGTTGGTCAAGGTACAGCTCACAACTAATAAATGTTCGGAACTTATTCGAATAAGTGTATTGCAATAAAAAATAAATTCGCAACCCCAGGAAAGAATAGCAGTATGTGGCACATGTATACTGTTTTATTGATTATCAAGAAATTCAATCCTTCCATTTTCGAGTAGCATTTTTTTTAATGTATTAGGAATCTTGTGTTAGAAATGATTTTGACTATACAGATAGGAAATCTATAGTTTCATTGTGATGTAAAGGGTGTTTCACATCAAATTGCATCAAGATAAAAACGGAAATTACCCATTGGATACTTTATCATGAAAATTTTAGTAGAATAACATATTCAGTTATCCAGCTTTGATAACCTAGCATTGACATTTGTTATCAATTTGGTATAGTCCTTTGCTCGGGCTGCTCTTTTAACCGTTGGCTGAACAGGCACACATAGACACAAAGTAACTTTATTTTTTAACTGCTTTCATCGATTTATCGCGAACTTAATCTCATTCAAGAAAAGTTGTAAGATCATTGGATAGCTAAAACACTTTCCAATCTACTGGTTGCAATGACTTGTATAGATGTCCGATAGAAGTCGAAAAATAAAGTTACTTTACATCGAGTTTACGCCTGTATTAGGAAGTTGTTCATCTGATATGGATCCATCATATCTATATTGAAATGCAACTATTAGAGTCTGGAACGTTGACTCTGGTCAACCCCCGTTGATAAAATCCTGGAGGAGCTAGTATATGATATGAAGCAGATAAATTCAACAAGTATGGATGATTCAATGAGTAAATTGAGAAATCTTCGAGACCGTTATAACAAAATCCAGCAACAAGATTGAACAGTTATTCAACAAATAGTATGAACTTTCGAACATGATAATGCCGCAATTTGTAGTAGGTTGTTGACATTCCCACTCGCCCCGTCCAATTAGCTTCAATTGGGTGTCCTGGTGGTCCCTCTCATATCCTGGATAGTTCATCTCCCGTCGTAGTCACTCAAATACCTCTTTGGTATTTTCGTAGCCGTGAGAGGTATGGATGTTAACCACAACACCGGAGTCACCCCGAAAAAAAAGGAAACTAACTTCAATAGTTTTAAGTCCTCCACTTACTGGTTGGATGGTTATTCGGATTTGGAGAAATAAACAACTGACTTCTAGCTCGGTGCGACTTCAACTGCCACTGATATTTCTACTCTTTTTCCATAACAACTAAACTGTCATACAGCAGCGTTACTTATTTTCAGACCAGAGTATATCTAGTTTACAGTGTTGTCTCTCTTATGCGTACACGACAAATAGATGAACTTAAATTTGTCAAAAGTTTTGTTTACAATCGGCAAAGTTTTATGTTATTTTATATTCAAATATTTAGCATCTAATTTCGATCAATATGAATATTACATAAACCTTCGGGGGAGGTAGCTCACCAAATTTGCCGGTCCTCCTCTAAGCATCTTGCTATGAGGTACCAGGTTGGTCCCTACCGATTGCTTGTTGATCTGCCAAATTTGGAAGACGTCTGTATTGAGTTATCTCGAATTATAATAATCCGTCCACTATATCACAAAACATTGCAATTGGCTTTGCGGATTGGAGATAATGAAATCATTGGGTTTAGGACCAAGTCTCCCCCGGTTGGTACGAAAAAAAGAGCTTAAAAATCAATAGAAGCGTAAAGTTGCCAGAAGGCACGAAATGCATCTACGAACTTTTATTTTTACCAGGTCCCTCAATTGTAGTTTTTGATGGATTAGCGTGGAGTGTTCTTTATATTGTATTATCAGATTATTACGTAACATACAACTAAATGTATTCTTCTGTAAATTTTAAATTTCAATCTCAATTTCAGTGAGATAAGGCGCTATAACGTTGGCAAATGCCAAAAATCTACCCACAGGCAAAAGGAGCATAAACTAATGTTAAACTAAACTCTCTAGGATCTAGCATCTTTGCTCCCAACGACAAAATATAAATTATCACATTATTAAACTCTATATGGAAGCGCTTGGTACAGGAGGTCCTCGCTTTCTTCCCTTGAGTTGGAGTAGTAGAGCGATTTAAGACAATCTTCTAGAATCGATATATTTCTTGGAATACTCTCTGTGGCACATGCTACGCAGTTGGTCTGGCCGGTGACATGATAAATGATGTATTCAAGAAGTCGGCATTTTCCAGGATGCTTTCGAGAATTGGTTGCGTTAGTGTGAGATTAGTTTAGATTAGAATGAAAATTTGAGTAGAATTAGTTTAGAGTGTTATTTTTTGTTGTATTTTTAAGGTAAGTTTTTTGAAAAATGGAAAAAATCTAAATTAACAATTTTGGTTTTATTCCAAGAGGATAGCACTCCTTGACAAAACTACATTCAAAGCTGTTTTGTCCATCAACACCTCCTGTATGTATCTAAAAGCCAAAATGTGTTCAAAGTGGCCCACTATATAGACGGATGTGAAAACAAATTAATAAAACCTTTACAAGACCATAAAGATTTTGAAAATGTACTAGTTAAAGATGTTATGACCACATTGACCACCATGAGAACCTTAATAAAACCTATTGGCTGCCATCAAAACCAGCATGGGGCCAAATGGCCACAGCTGTAAAACTTTACTGTGATATCGTGGTTGGTTTTTTTTGTTCTGCTTTGTTCGATTCTCTGCTCTTCTGTTTCATTTAACAATAAATAATATCGAAGAAAAAAGTTCTTGTCTAGCGCGATATTTTGTTTCATAGCAAAATATAGAAAAAAAATTGAATTTTTTTTATAGTTTATCATGTTTCACATCATTTGCGAATTTAATTTGATGGTGAATATTGGCACGATTATGCGAGATAATTATCAACAACAAAAATTGAAACAATATATTCGGTATTTTTTCATGAATGTCCTGAAAATTTGTGGAATTCAATAAGGTTATCAAAGAAAATGCTGAAATCGGTCTCTGATCTATAGTTTATTTGAAAAACATTTATAATTTGCAATGTATTTTTCCACATTTCAATTATTTCATATATTTCAATGGCAAACATACTTTTGCATATAAAAACTAATAAATGATACATTAAAAACTTAAAATCGTTCCACAAAAAACGCATTCATGACCCATAAAACTCTGGTCAATATCCATAATAAAATGGATATGATCCATAAAATTTATTAATGCGATCCATAATTTTTACAAAATTTAGCAATAAAATGTCAATAATGTACCGTTATATATCTAGGGTATGATCAATAAAATTGTATGGATTACCCATAAACATAAAGCGAATGTTCCATAAAAGGTTCAATATCATTTCTTAAAGTTGTAAACTTGATCCATAGAATGTAACATTTGTGTACTAAAATATGTGCACATGATTCATAAATTATTGAAAATGTTCCATAAATAAATTGTCTATGATCCATAAAACAATGAATTATATTCTATAAACTCATATAAATGATCCATAGCAAATTATTCTTATAGAAAATTTTCTCAACTACAATTTTTCCAAACATTGGTTTTCAGAAAAAAAAAAAATCAAACAGCTCCTCAGTTAGACACACTATATTGTACAATGTGACATAGTAGCCACGATTTGTTATGCTGTACTCCAAGTGCTAGAAATATCAATGTTGCCTGCTGAGCAGTTGAGGATTGAAGAACTAAGGAAGTAGAAAGCGGTCGAAGTTTCCGATATCGTCTTCAAGTTAACGACTGATTCAAGCATTTGCCCGGTATAATGCAAACGGAGGATGTTTTTTGTAGTTAGGTCCGACGAGCGATAGCGAGTTGGACGGCAAGCGTTTGCCCGGCATAATTTTATTAAAAAAATCTTAAATAATAGTTTGATCAAGCCTTAAATTTGACATGTAGAGTAACTGTCCCCATATTAATCTCATTGTTCCTTTATGGATCCTACGATGAATCAAACAATTGGACAGTTGAAGGATCGGTTTCGTTTGCTTACTTTTAATAACAACAACAAACATTACTAACTAATCCTGTCACCTGTTCATTGTTTAATTTCAAGTAGGATGAATTGCAAAGTGAGGAGATTAATATAGGAAAATCTTCCCTAGTTCTTTACATGCATGAGTTCTCTTTAACAAATTTATTGCGAAACATGTTTCGCAGTTGCGGTCGTAAAAGAACGTGAAATCGCGAAAGTAAATCAACTCTCTGAAAAATTGAAAATCTTCTAAAAAGCAATCCTTCTTTAATAGCAATATTTGACCCACATAGCTAAAGAAACGGACATATTAATAGATCTGAGTAGTAGCGCAGTCAAGGATCGATTTCCCTGCAGCCAAAATTTAAAAAATATAAACCCAACATTGTAATAGTTCTGGCACAATTTATGGATCCTACATACTATTTTAAATGCCCAAAGTTTATTTCCTATGGGCCATATTTAGAAGCTTGTGGTTAATTTTTCAAAACTATCATGGATCATTGACGATTGGATCAATAATTTATTGATCATGTGTATATATTTAAGTTCACAAACGTTACATTCTAAGGATCAATTTTACAACTTTAAGGAATGATATTGAACCTTTTATGGAACATTTGCTATATGTTTATGGGTAATCCATACAATTCTATTGATCATACCCTAGATATATAACGGTACTTTTTTGACATTTTATTGCTAAATTTTATATAAATTACGGATCACACTGATAAATGTTATGGATCATATCCATTTTATTATGGATATTGACCAGAGTTTTATGGGTCACGAATACGTTTTTTATGGAATGAATTTCAATTTTTAATGGATCATTTCTTCAGTTTAAAGGTGCAAACTTAGGGCTGCCTATTTCAATATGGTGATTTGAAGAAATCACAGTTTTGCTGTGCTAATTTATCTTCGCAATGGCTACTATAAAACTATTTGGTCATTTGGTGACTTTCCCCAATGCCTTTTTGCCGTTTAATACATTTACTGGAGGCAAAATGGTTTTGAAATGCTTTTTCAACTGACCATAATAAGATAATTTGAATGAACCCTAAAACGACATATCAAAACAGCATTTTACGAGTTCATAAAGTCAAAATAAAACCTTTGATAGGAGCTTAAGAAACTTTCGAAATTGTTGTAAAGAAGCTGCATAGGTTCTTCACCTGACTAAAACTTGAAACCAATGGCACCTCTTACTGCCTCAACAAAAACAAGTTGATTTCTAGTGGCTTTCATAGAACTTTACTAAAACTTAATAAAGCTGGATGGTTTTTGCAATGTTACTTGGGATGGCGTCACCCGAAAAGCAACGTCGTGAATTGATATCCAGGCGCAAGCACCTGGAAAATTCTCATCTATCTCATGGGAACAACGGAATACAACTCGGAATCGGGTAGTCAACGGTCGTGTTACTAATCGTTACTACGAAACTCTGAGCATCGAACGGAAGGAGAAATGCGGTCAGAATGGATTTTCTATTAGTGATCTGGATCAAAAGCGTGTCGTGAAAACGTTTAAGCGGAATCCCAATGCTTTGGTTAGGGATGTGTCCAGAAAGTTGAATTTGTACAAGTCTTTTGTTTAGAGAACCAAAGACAGGGAGAGACTGCATACGTACAAGGTTCCAAATCGTGACGAACGGCAAAATACGGTGGGAAAGTCACGGGCCCGAAAACTGTACACCCAGATGCTGATGAAGCCTCATTGTCTCATAATGGATGATGAGGCTCGGGTCAAGGTGGACTTCCGGCAGCTTCTGAGTCTACTGTTTTTCACCACCCAGCAGAAGTTTGTAGTTCCGGAGGAAGTAAATAAGCAGAAACTTTCAAAGTTTGCCAAGAAATACATGATTTGGCAAGCGATCTGCTCATGAGGCAAACGGAGTGCGCCGTTCGTGACTATCGGGTATGTATACAGGGAGATCTACCTCAAGGAGTGTCTACATAAGCGTCTGCTTCCTCTGTAGAAGCAACACGAGGGCCCTTCGATCTTCTAGCCGGATCTAGCTACGTGCCGCTATTCAAATGTTATCCTGGAGTGGTACGAAGTCAACGGGGTCACTTTCGTACCCCCGCAACGCACCAGACTATGGCCCATCGAAACGCACCAGAACTAAAGCCCATCGTACTGGGCTATTATGAAGCAAACAATACGGAAGTATCCCATGGAGTTCAAATCTTAGGAAGACATGAAGAAAAGTGGGTTTCCGTACAGTAGAAGCTGCACATAGTCAAAATTTGTTGTACAGAACCTAATGACTTAAGCGTAAGGTGCAAGCGTACGGTTATGGTATTGAAGTTGAATGAATTAAATATGCCAATAGCTTACTATTTAGTTTTATTTTATTGTTTGTAAGTTTGAAAAGGTTTGGTTCACTAGGTAATTGTCTACAGCGTTTTTTTCGTGATGCAATTTGATGTAGGACACCTTTTAAATATTTGAGCACATAAAAACTACACTCCACACAATGCAGTAACTTGAAATAATTGCTGCTGCTGGCCATCAAACAACTCGGAAATACTTTTAGCATACGGGTAGAAGCAATGTAATCATCTAAATAGGAGCAAAGATGCAGAACAGATCACGGACTAGTCGAAATAAAGCACATCAGTTACGTTCGCAGGAACCGCCTCCGGAGATGTCCTACCTCATTTTTCGGTTTACACGTACGACCTCTGAACTGAAAGAAGTCCAAAGAAAGTCGTCTACGGAAGATCTAGTAGTGGTTCAACTGAGTTGCTCTTAAATAGTTTAAGATAGTAGATTCCACAAATGACAAACCAAAGCTGTTGATTGGAGATAACCTGGAAGTCATGTCTCTATATCTGTAAAAGAGAGTTGCCATCAGCACAAATTCGTGTTGTGTTGTTTGCAAATAATAGCACACAGCTGCTAGATGTGGTCTTTTTTCGGCATTTGAAAACCAAATGGACTTCAGAGTGAAGTACAGAGACATTATCAATACATTTGTGTTGCCTGGATTGCTCAAGAAAGCTTTGAATTCCATGAAAAATGCTAGCAAGAGTATGCAAGCTGGATTTCAAGCAATTGGTATTCATCCGTTGGATCAAAACCAAGTTTTAGAAAGACTCCTCCGACGATGGTCAAGATGGGCGGAGAGTCTTCAAAAATGCGAGATTTTGCTAAACAGCCGATGTGAAGCAACGTTAACGAAGAATCCAATTCGAATCCGGACAACTTGTAACACCAAACGAACTTCAAGGCGAGACTAGTGCCGAGAAGTCTGATAAATGGCCGGACAAAGTAACGTCCGGAAAACCTGTTAAACGTCCGATAAACCTGAGAAATTGAGTAAACATGTAAATACAAGTTCATATTATATTGTCAAATATTCGTGATCTATTGATTATTGACGTTTTATTTAAATAAAGGTTGATATTGAGTGAAAGGAATTTCACATACATTACGCAATTTAGGTTTTATCTTCAGGGGAAGCCCATATACTATGTGGACAGTCTAAGGGGATAGGATGTTTGGAAAATGTCCTGGTTATCATTTATTATTTTTGAAAATTTACGTTGCAGTTTGTCAACAGTTTGGCAGTTTGGAGGGAGAATCTAAGACCTTAACACCTGTCCGCAAGGGATATGGAAGTTCTCTCAGAACTTTTCACTACTGTTCAAAAATCAAAACGACCCTTTGAAGTCTAAAACCAATGGAAAAAATCTTAAATAAAATCATAATCAGAAATCAGAATAGTGTAGAAAGTAGCCCAATTTACATGGTAACTCGCATCAACCGGTTCTTTCTACGGTGCCGTAAATAATTATTTTTTATTAAATAAGGTCTGTATCCACAATAATCCGGATACATAAAAACTCAAGTAGAACATTTCGCATTATATTTCAATTCGCATTATATTTCAATTGTTGTTGTTTACTTCAGATTCACGGGATATGGTTGAACAACTCACGAAGTCAAAACATAGTTATTTGATATTTGCATAGAATTTTCGATTTTTTGTAAAGACTTGGTTTGTAAAGACTCCTCTGACACAGTGTTTCCAAATTTGATGGAAGTGTTGGATATCTTTGATTCTTTCTTCGTCCACTTCATCAGAACCCAATAATGGTATATTTTCAAGTCGAGCTAGAAAAAACTTTTTTCTTTGTGTTTTTTTGACGAAGGGTGCCTGTAGTTACGAATGATTTACTCTTCGGCCTGATACAGCCATAACAGAATAGAAAGCCAGTTCTGAAGCTGCTTGAAAAAGACATAAACTTCATCGTTCATTAATGCGCGTGAAACTTCGTCAAATATTCGCTGTACAAAAGTCGAACCCGGGATTCGGCTATCAAGTTCTGTTTGTCGTAGCGATTTGGAACTGTTTTTACTTAATACGACTTCAACCCCAGCTCTTCTTCATTCATCACCATCTTGAACTCTAAACATGGGACGTAAAAACTAATCATAGCCTTTTTCATCTACGAAGCGAATCAGTGAAATTAAGCTAGAATTGTCTTTTCACACCAAAATGTTTAAACGCCTTGGAGCTTGATGCCAGATCATTTTTACAGATTTGACTGGCTGGAAATAAGTAGGCACATATTGCTGTTTCAAAATGCATGTTCAATTACACACATGTTTTATTATGGCTGCTGGATAGTCACAGTATAAATGGTTGATACATTTGATTGTAGTTAATGGAATTAGTTTTTTCGAACAAAGCAAAATAAAACTTATTTTAAAGCTAAATACACATTCTTTATTGGAGTTTGGAATAAGATGAATGAAAGTTTAATGAGAGCTTCCCGCAAAAATCCTTATGTCTGCAACAGCCGTTGAAGATAAGAACCATTTTCCGATTTTAACAGTTGAAGAATCGAACTCTGAATCATTCGATGAAAGTGATTCTACGGTGTGCCACGCATCGGGATCCTCAAAAAGAAATAGTTATTCTCTGAAAGTGAGCCGTAAGGTAACAAAAGTCACCTCCCAAAATATTGCGATATATTCAGGCTTATATCAAACAGGTCGACGATTTAACATTTGCATTAAAAAAATGGACAAAAATTGCCGCTTTTTCATGGGTTTACCTTCACCCGCACTGACGAAACCATCGCATTAATCATAGTAACCCATGAGTCAGCAGACAAAATTTGACAGCTCTATCAGTCGAACTCTAATCGTGATGGCAAACACAGTTAAGCAACACCGTTCAGAAGTGTGCGCGTTCAAAGAATGGCACCCCGCCGCGTCTAAAACGTACATCGTGCGCCACTTTGTGGACACTCGATACCCCCGTTCCGGCATCTACAACATCTTGGCCCTAGTAGACAACAATCAGAGCATCGAAAGAAAGCCCGATTCCGGACGGCCGACGACCCTGAGCGACAAGAAGCTCCAAAGGATGCTGAAGAGGGAGACCGAGGGAAAAGTGGCTACATTGCTGCGTGCGCTTGGCCGGGAGGTCGATTCAACCGGCCAAACAGTGAAAAAGTACCTGGCGAACATGAACATACATGTCAGGAAGCGGAAGTCGCGTCCACTGGTTTCGGAGCTGCAGACAAGACGCAGCGGCAGTGGCTGAATAAGATGGTCAGCTCGATTTTCTCGGCGAATCGCGACGTACGCAAGGTACCTCGTATTTTACTTCCCCCACGAGAGAAGTGAGCTCCGATGTGAAGTTCATTTCACACACTAAGTTTCCCAAGAAGGTGCTGCTGTGGCTGACAATCAGCGAGAAGGGGATGTCAAAGCCGCTCTTCTTTCGCTCCGGACTGCGCTCCGGAAGTTGCGTCGTTCATAAAAAAATACCATATGGGCGAAGACGCGGTGTTCTGGCCACATCTGGCGTCGACCCACTAGTATAAGTGATCGTTGGAGGAGGCTGAATATCGATGTGGTACCCAAGTCGACGAACTCGCCCAACGGCCCCCAGCTGCGTCCCATCGAGAATTTCTGGGACAACCTGAAGCGTAAGATCTACTCCAACGATTTTGTCGCGGGAACTGAGGAGGAATTGATAAATAAAACGAAGAAAGAACTCAAAAATATGCCTACACGCATGTTTTCGTCTGCCATGGCGAATGCTCCGGTTAACTGCCGGATGGCTTAAATAATTACCTTCCATGGGTAATTTATCAAAAGCAATTATCTGCCTTAGCTTTTTCTATCACCATCCGAAAAAGTAATTTTTTTAATGCAAACGTTAGCACTGTAAAACGTACATAAAGCTTTGCCGGTTCATTTGTTAAAAGTATATAAAAAACTATGTTTCGTGTACGCACGGGCATAATTTACTAAGATTCATCACAGAAAATAATAAATTTTTAAATGGCTTCTAAAGTATGAAAACAATAAACAATATAACAACAATATACAGTTTTTTTTTATCACAACAGTAAAGAAAAAACACACAACTAAGCATGCGTATTACATTCATAATTCGGATGTAGTACTAGTTCTTTCTCTCCCTGAGAAGCATACATTTGCTGAAAATTATTGCTTGTTGCATGTTAGAAGTATTCTGTTTTTCTTCTGTTCAGAAAATCGTATGGTCCAGAGAAGGGAAAAAACATGCCTGCCCATCCTATCTCTTTGCCAATGGAAAACGAACCAAGAAAGAAGAAGAAACAAAAACTCCCCATCGGGAGCTCAAGTCTGTCTGATTTAAGACCTCGCTTGATGATGATGATTATTTCGCATTATTATTGTTATTATTGAGAAGTAAAACAAAAGACGAAGCGCTTTCCTCGGACGCGAAAAGAGGCAGGCGGAGGAGGAGCTTCGATCACTGACTGGAAGCTCCCAAGAATATGCTCGAGGGAGGAAACAATAAGTAAAAGATATCGTTCCTTCGCCAGAGCCAGCATCCTCAGAAGCATTGCGAGTATTATAATAGGTACGAACGAATGTGGCTGAATATGCGCGATCGATTCCTGGAGAACGATCAGTGCAAGACTTCCCGAACAGGATCTGCGTGCTCCTGATCGCGCCTACGTATGGCTCGAGTGGTTGTTTTTTTCTTCCTCTTCGCGCTTCAGACGAGCATGCCGAGCATCAGGTTGTGCAGAAATTATGATGGAACATTCATATGATCTGCACCGATGCGATCATGCTGCTGATCGTACAGATGGTCGAGTTGGCACCGAAAAGGACGGGAAACGGGCAGGAAAATCAGACAGAAAACGCGAAAATCACGATGGGGCATGGTGGGAACAGTCGAGGAGCGGCAGGACGAATGAATGATTTTATGAATGAACGAAAATTAAAATCGAGTAGCCCCGGGGCAGTGTGTAGGTAGTTATCAACCGAAAGGAACGAGTTTTCTTGGGAGCATCTTCAAAGGGCAGAAAATCGTGATCGCCTTCGTTTTTGTTGTTTTTGTTTTTGGAAGAGTCTGTTCGATTTTTTATTGCGCTGCGCTGCTCGATAAGCGATCAGTTTCTTATTGTTATTATTTAATTAGGGCCTTCGAAGAAGTGCGATGCGCTGTCAGAAATGCAAGCGATTGTTTCGGCTGCAGGCTTACTGACATGAATGCAGTATTCATTGCAAGTAAAATTTTGATTCAGCACGACTTCCTTCCGAGATTTTTCTTTGAATCTATATGTTTAGTAGATAGTCCACACCACCCACAGCATGCAAGTTAACGTCAAAACGGACGACACTAGTTCAATTAACACCTGCCGCATCTACTTGATGGATTGAAAGAAGAAAAAAAATCTGGAGCTCCAAATGGCCGGCAACGATAAAAACCAACGACCATGAACATGTATAAGACTCCCTTCGCTGGAACTTACTGCCAGTTGAAACGTCATCCACCATAAAAAAAATCTTTTCTTCACACCACGATGGCAGTGATCGTGACGGTGTATTTAATGTTTGGAATGGTCTGCCAGCATCCCAAGAGACATCTTGACTTGACCAGTTGAGGGAGTAAACAAGAATAAAAGTCATCGTTGACGTCGAAAACACGAAAACGAACGAAAAAAAATGCTTTCCGCGCTGCTGGCGAACGGCAGAAGAACACGATCGATGGCTGTTATAGATAAACGGAAGTTCATGTTGCTCGAGTGGTCTGTTGGCCTCTTTGAGTGATCGAGTTAACGCCTTAACGCCATCGTCTTGCCGTTTGGGGCGAGAAATTGTGCCTGGTTTGGATGGCCTGATGGCGGCGGCGGCGGCGTGCTTCTGCGATGGCATGTGGTGTTCTGTTATGCCGAGCATGTAGGACCACGTATGTGCTAAGCTCTTTCACCCGCACCACCCGCATGACTTGGATATGTAACAGGAGGAGAGCACGTGTCGTGGGGCCCATGTCTGCTACCTTTTTGGTACTAATTACTTTCACACTGGTACTAATGAGCAGATCATTGATTTGAACTTATGGGTAAATATTTGAAAATCGGCTAAACAAGTGCTGGGCCTGAAACGGAAAACGTGATATGTTGAGATGTTAGTTGAGAAACAATGTTTCTGCGATGAATGATCGCTATGGTGCTCCCAGCTATGTGTTCGTTGAGAACAAATACTGTTGCAAATTGAGGGCGATTTTGGTTTGCAATTACCCACACAATTGATTGGCCAAGTTGAATTCAAAGGAACCAAACATGTTGTATTGCGCTTCAGAAAATAATTTCAACGTTTCTTTTCCTACACTAGTTTTGCTTGAAGACTGTATCGAAAATAAGTGATTCACATATTTTTCTTTCAAATCATATAAAAAATGATGTTTTATTCAAAAAAATTGAAGATTCCTTATAATAAGAGATTGAACTTGAACACTGTGAAGACTGGATGAAATTAATAATATTATTTCACGAATTTGCGCATTTTTGATCGAACATTTTTCATTAAGCTCCGGACAAGTGTTTCATCAAATTTTTAGGACGTCATAGCCCAATTTTATTAAACTCCTTCAGATTCTCAGCTGCTTTACCAGTCATTACAAACGCTCAAGTTGCGTTTTATGGGCTAAAGCTGAGGGAAATTTGGTGGATTGATGTCTTTCTCAACGAAATCGATACCCTTTTCCGTGAGCCAATTGAGAGTTGCTTAGTCGTAATACGCTGAAGATGAATCTGGCTAAAACAGTGGAGAGGTACTATGTTTCTGATATAAAGGCAGCAACCTCTTCTGCCGATATTCAGATCGCTAGGTTTCCGCATTGATTGTTCCAGTAGTGTAAAAAATGGAAGACTTCATACCGCTGGAACATATTGCTTGCCAGCACTTGTCGATCAAGCTTCTCTACTTAAACTGACCTGTCTGCGTCGCTTACACCCTCCCCTACGACGGCAGCGTACCATGAAGTGAACTTGGAAGGGTTTTTTGAATCATCTTTGACATAGGTCTCGTCGTCCATCAAAATACATGCATCCGATCGTTGCAAAACCCGCGAATACAATTCCGGCTCCTTGTTGCTGTGCGTTGCTTCTGCCCTGCACTTTGTTTGGCGATTTGCTGCCTTTTGCGGGTCTTCAGGTTGTTCCGTTTCTTGATACGTTGCATAATTCCGCCGCTTATACTCGCCTGATGAATTCCAAGGCACTTCGCCAATTATTGCATAGTTACACCTTTTTCACATAGCCATGAGTCCAAAACCTTAAGTAAACAACCTTAAGAGGGCAGTATGCTATGATAAACACATTTAAACCATCACAAATACACGCGTACAACGGAAATGTACATGGATAGCTTATTTTCGATACATTCCTTATTACCAAACATTCTGTATGGTTTTTAAATTATGAAATCTTGATTTGATTCATACTCTGGTGCGTGGAGTAACGATTATAATGTAAAAGGAGATGTTCGCATATCAAAATGAGGCGCCAAGAGTGGATAGTAATGTTTGCTAGAATGAGTACTTCCAGTACTTCCTTGCACAGACTTAATATTTAAGTAAAGAACGTCTCCTAGGCAGCCATGAATGTTATGTAAGGGGGACACCTTCGCATTTTGACTCAGTTATTCGGCAGTCGTGGAGCTGTGCAGTGGCTGTAGGAACGCAGTTAGTGGCAGCCAGCACCCTGGAGGGTGCACTGCTCCGTGAGCTAACGGTGGGATGTTAGACAATAGTAACGTCCTTGGTTCGAGTACTGCCCTTTCGCACAATTTTCAAAATTTCTTTTCTATTTCCAACCTTCTGTACACAACCTGAACTTTCAACACTTTCTCTTCATATCTTTCATTCTAGCAAACATTACTGAACACTCTTGGCGCCTCATGGTGATAAGCGAACATCTCCTTCTACATCATTGATTTGACTGTTCTTTCGGGTTAGTAGTGCTTTTTTTTGAATCAAAGAGATTAAAACCAGGCAGCGTAAATCACCTACCGGTACAGTGAAACGTGCAAACATATTGTCTCCAATTCAAAAGTAATTTGCACTTGGTTTTAGTAGCTCATGTTGGCTAGCATACTATGCTGAGGAGAACTAACACGCGGAGATGTTTCATGGTTAGTTCCGTGCTAACGAGATTTTTGCGAAAAAACACAAACACTGAAATCTAAAAACTTAAACTATACATATAGGTGAAACAAACTGTAATCTAAGGCTAATGTTAGTCAAAAACACATAAATGAGTTTCATAAACTGTCGATCACGTAGAGCCTACATATCTCGAACCGGTACATTGGGTTTTCTCATTGTTCACCCATTGTTGAATGTATGTATGTAATTTACGTTATAGAATATAAAATATGTATTTACAAAATCTACCTGACATCTACTGGATTGTCGCTGCAAAATAAAAATTAGATAAGTATTAATATCTTAATAGTCCTGGAAAAGCTGAAAATCAGAGTAAAGGGTGTCCACGATGAAATTGCCACACACAAAATTGATTCGCAAAATTCGAGTTTTCATCCGATTGCCATCAAATTTTCAGGGATTGAGAAATAACTATTAAACTTCATTTTACCATTTTACTCGTATTTTATTTACAGTCCATACGCAAATGCCCGCACCTTGGTCTTTACCCCGGCCATAAGATTCTGCACAACCTGTGAATCAACCGTTTTTTGCATGTAAACCCATACTTTCTTCAGTTCCTCGACTGTCTTCACTACCTTAGGTCGTTTAAGAAGGTGCTGCTTCATAATCGCCTAGTACTTCTCGATGGGGCGGAGCTCCGGAGTGTTGGGAGGGTTGAACATTTTCGGCACGAAATTAACCTTACTGTCCGCATACCACTTCAGCACGTCCTTGGAGTAGTGGCATGAGGCCAAATCCGGCCAGAAGATTGTTGGGACGTTGTGGGCCTTCAGGAGAGGAAACAGCCGCTTCTGGAGGCACTCTTTTATGTACACCTGTCCGTTCATCGTGCCCTGGGTCACGAAAGGTGCACTCCGCTTCCCGCACGTGCAGATGGCTTGCCAAACCAGGAATTTCTTCGCAAATTTGGACATCTTCTGAGTGCGGACATGCTCCGGAACGCTGAACTTATCCTTGGCCGTGAAAAACAGGTTGCCGGGGATCTGTTTGAAGTCGGCCTTCACATATGTTCCGTCGTCCATGATGCAGCATTCAACTTTCGTCAGCATGTTGAGGTACAACTTCCTGGCATGGGTTTTGGCGGACTTGTTCTGCTTCTCGTCGCGATTAGGGGCCTTTTGTACCTTAAACGTTCGAAGCCCAGCCTTAGTTTTGGCCTTCTGGACAAAACTTCGGCTTAGGTGCAGCTTCTTAGCCACATCCCGAACGGAGGCGTTCGGGTTTCGGTTGAAGGCCCCAACTACGCGGTTGTTTTTTGGTGTTGTACGGAATACTTTTTCCTTCACTTCTGGGCTTCCGATCGGTGGTCAACCGTCCCTCGAACCGCTTAATCACTCGCGACACCGTGGAATTCACGATTCCCAACGTTTTAGCGATGGAACGATGCGAGAGATCCTTGTTCTCGTGATGAATGCGCAAGATTTTATCACGCACGAGCTGTTGTTTCAACTCCATTTCCGCGAGTTTTGATCACAGGACTTTAAAACTTTTTTTTATGTAAATAATGCACTATGAACTAACTCCACCCAAATTTTCATTAAGTTCTAACCAACGGTTAAAAAGTTAGAGCAATTTCATAGTGTGGCAATTTCATCGTGGACACCCTTTAGATCAGTCCAATCAATGAAGATAAAATTTAAATGAAAAGATACATTAGTTGTTTTGTTTTTAAATCAACAGACTATTCCATAAGTCGAATAAAGCAGGGTGTTTGAGTCATCCAAGAGCCCAGTTTGATGATTCCTGAAATAAATCACCATAATACCACTGAACACAAATATTTAAATACAATCCTATACTGCTTATAATTACGGACATGTGTCTATAATTGGCATAGTAGTTGAAGTTCAGATATAGAAGTTTAACACAGTTCCACTGTTATGCTGAAATGCTTAGAACAAATTGATAATTACTAACATAAAATAGTCATGCTGCTCCATGATCTTAAATGCCAAAGAAATTTGAATTTCAAGGGTGATCCCAAAGCGTGCTGAAATTATTAATTAAATGAGAATGGAATATATATATATCCTGCTTGTACACGATCTTCAGTCGCCACCACTCACTTCTGTGTTGGTTATCAAATTGAGAACATTTGCCAATTCAGCTTTTAATTAAAATGTGTAGATAAATACTGTGGAAAAACATAATCATGTGATATAATCACAATTAAACAATCCCTTCTGAGCCTTTGCGGTATTTCAAGCCGGCCAGTTCAACGCAAGGGCTACCAGCTAACGAGGAATAGAAAAACATTCATTCATGGCGATTTGTCGATTATAAACATGGCCTCCCATAGCGCCACCCTTTGTATGCGAATCCGCTCTCTCATTTCCCAGGACCGATCGATGAGAAGGGACCCTTGCAAAGTTGGGTAATAACGCGAAGATAAAGCACGTAGAAGCTCCTGTATTTCAACAGAAAATACGAGGAGAGTTTTACCAGCATGGTATGAGTCGATTGCATGTAACCTAACGTGATACGAAAACACCGATACGTTCCAGTTTTATGGCGTGCGACTGAGCCGCCAACCGAAAACAAAAACTACCGTACACAAAAATTAACAAAATTCGGTACAACATTAGAATAACATCAACAGATACTGTTTGCAGAAGCATTGCATAGCTGCTTTTGAATCTACACCAGTGTTGCCAGGTATGCCGATTTATCGGTATTCATACCGATTTTTATTCTCAATACCGGTATACCGACTAGGGCTTTGAAAATACCGATTTCCAACTTTTTATACCGATGAATACCGATTTGTAATGAAAGTTATTTTTTTTTTTTTTTTTTTTAATAATCATTTATTTGTACAGGCTCAATCGAATTAACTTTACAGAGCCAAATTTTCATATTTTTATACATCATTTATCTTAAAACTAAAGTTAGGAGGATAGAGCCGATTACTCGCGGCCGTCTCGAGGTTAATAGGTATAACAAATTACGGATGGGAAGGAGGGTGGGAATTTAAAGTATGGTTACATAACACATTAAATTTAAATTCAGAATTATCTAAACACTTATAACTATACAACTTATGGTTTCTTTTGACTTGAACATTTCATGAAAAAGAAAAAAAACACACACACATACACATATAAAAAAAACTTATTCTAAACATACAGGTTAAACTAACTACAATCTAATGCTAATGTTAGTCAAAAACACATAAATGAGTTTCAGGTACTCCAAATCACGTACAGCCAAAATATCTCGAATTGGCACATTGGGTTGTCTACCTCGAGCCCGAAGGGAATCATAAAGCTCAGATCTGACTCCAGAATGCTCAGCACAAGACCAAATAACGTGATCTGCGTCCTGATAGCCTTGTCCACACTCACAGAGATTGCTGTCGCTCAGCCCAACCCGGTATAAATGAGCGTTCAAAGAATAATGATTCGACATGAGGCGAGACATGACACGAATGAAGTCTCGACCCACATCCATCCCGCTAAACCAAGATTGCTTCGACACCTTTGGGATGATAGAATGTTGCCATCGCCCCAAATCTCCTTTACTCCATTTATACTGCCAGCTGACGAGTGACTGTTGACGAAAAATAGGAAAATTCGTTGAAGGCGATTTGTCGATCACAAATATCGCCTTCCATAGCGCCCACCTTTTGCAAGCGAGTCCGCTTTCTCATTGCCCGGAATTGAACAATGAGATGGGACCCATACAAAGGTGATGATAAAATAACGCGAAGATAAAGCACTTAGAAGCTCCTGTATTTTCATGAGAAAATACGAGGAGTGCTTTACCGGCTCAATGAGCGAATAGCCTCTATAGAACTGAGACTATCCGTGAAAATGAAGTACTGATCCGGTGTTAATGAGGCAACAATTTTTAGCGTAAAATGTATTGCCGCTAATTCAGCGACATATACGGAACAAGGAGCTTGAAGTTTACGGTTGGCGCTATAAATTTCATTAAATATACCAAAGCCTGCTGACTGCTCTATCAAAGATCCGTCAGTGAAGAACGATTTAGTGGAATCAACTTGGCCAAACTTTGCAGCAATATCACCGGAGCAATCATAGGACGATGATGTTCTGGGATTCCACGAAGCTCCTGCTTCATGGATAAATCAAAATGAACCGAATTGTCGAAATCGGAGAAGCAAACACGATTGGAAATGTTCGGCGAAGGGCTGACATCCTGTGTTATGTACAAATGGTACAAGGTCATGAAGCGAGTTTGAGGATTCAACTCAAGGAGCTTCTCAAAATTTTCGATCACCTCGGGGTTCATAACTTCACACCTGGTGAGGAGCCGGAGAGATAATTCTGAAAACCGATCCGAGAGTGGCAACATGCCAGCCAGCACTTCAAGACTCATGGTGTGAGTCGAGTGCATGCAACCTAACGCGATACGAAGACACCGATATTGAATACGTTCCAGTTTAATGAAGTGCGACCGAGCCGCTGACTGAAAACAAAAACTACCGTATTCCATAACCGACAAAATCGTTGTCCGGTACAACGTTAGAAGATCTTGTGGATGAGCTCCCCACCAGGTTCCGGTAATTGTGCAGAGAAAGTTGATCCTTGGCTGGCATCTTCGCTTCACATACTCAATATGGGATCTCCAGGTGCACTTAGAATCGAACCAGACCCCAAGATATTTAAATGACATAGAATGAGTTATCGGCTTACCCCAAATTTGAAGCTTCGGTTGTGCTGGGTTATGCTTCCTTGAAAAAACTACCAACTCAGTTTTCTCCGTAGAGAATTCGATACCTAGCTCTAGAGCCCAAGTAGACAAATTGTCTAAGGTATCCTGTAAGGGTCCTTGCAGATCGACCCCATTGGGTCCCGTGACAGACACTACGCCGTCATCTGCAAGTTGTCTCCAACGTACAGCTGTCACTTAGACAACTGTCAATATCTTTGACATAAAAATTATACAAAAGGGGGCTTAAACATGATCCCTGGGGAGACCCATGTAGCTAAATCGTGAAGCTGTAGAGGTTCCATGAGAAAAGCTCATATGTTTCTCTGACAGCAAATTGTACAAAAATTATTCATTAATGGTGAAAAGCCACAAGCGTGGAGTTTATCTGAAAGAACTTCAACAGATACTGAATCAAAAGCCCCCTTGATATCCAAGAATACAGAAGCCATTTCCTCTTTTTAGCAAAAGCTAACTGAATATCCGTGGAAAGCAACGCGAGACAGTCGTTCGTTCCCTTACCCCTACGGAAACCATATTGAGTATCTGAAAGCAGGTTGTTCGTCTCAACCCATTTGTCCAGACGGAAAAGGATCATTTTCTCCAACAACTTTCGAATACAAGATAACATCGCGATGGGTCGATAGGAGTTGTGGTCGGACGGGGGCTTACCAGGTTTTTGAATGGCAATAACTCTCACCCGTCTCCAATCATCCGGTACAATGTTGAGTTCTAGAAACTGATTAAACAAGTGCAACATGCGCCTCTTCGCGACGTCTGGGAGGTTCTTGAGCAAGTTGAACTTGATCCTATCAGCGCCTGGAGCCGTATTGCCACACGAAAGGAGTGCGAGAGAGAACTCTACCATTGAAAAGGGTTGGCCAATCTCATCTATCGAATTCGTGTTTTCGCGAGGAATCATCCGTGCCGGCACAGAATCTGGACAAACTTTTCGCGCGAACTTTAGGATCCATTGGTCCGAGTACTCCTCGCTCTCGTTGTTCGTAGTTCGGTTACGCAACCTTCGCGCCGTGTTCCAAAGAGTACTCATCGACGTTTCGCGCGATAGCCCGTTCACAAATGTTCGCCAGTAACCGCGTTTCTTGGCCTTGATGAGGCTCTTAAGTTCGCGTTCGAGAGCCGTGTATACTTCGAAGTGCTCAGGTGTTCCACGTCTACGGAAAACTTTAAACGCGTCGGACTTTTTACGGTAAACCTCGGTGCATTGCTGATCCCACCATGGAGAAGGAGGTTTCCTGCGAGATGACGTCCCAAATGAAAGTTATTTCAACATTATATTTGGTTTATTTATCAGCGTGTTTTTTTTTAGATTTCTTAGCCCTCAATTATTATTTTTCAGAAAATATTTTCACAATTAAAACTGCACCAGATTTGAATAAATAAAAAAAAACAAAATAAAGGAATGAAAAAGCTTCATTCAGTCACACATAACTTTTCATTAGTGTTAAGTTTCAACATTATCCTTTAGCCAATGGCATCTTTTTTCGTATCATTTAATAAAACCACAGATAGCCACAATACATTTAAGATTTCTTATACGTCAAACGCAAGGGAATTAAATGCCAACTATCAAACATCGCTTCGAGTTTCATACGGAGGTAATTGCATTGATCAATTTCTCTTAGTCGATTTTTGGCTAATATCTTAGTCAAAGCAAGTTTCAGTATTTAACCTGCAAGACGGAGTTATCCTTTATCGCAACGGATATGCCAACTCGTTTACCTGTAGTTATCAATTATTTTCGGATCAAAGAAGAGAAATCGCTATATGCAGTTCGCCCGTGCGAAACTCAACGCGAGAAATATTTGAATTAGTCTTAAATACACGTACGATGAACAAATTTGGAGTGTTATGGTTTTATGTCTGTGATAAAACTATTAAGTTTAATTATGATATTAAATGCGTTAACAAATGAAGACAGGTTGTAATTTTAATAAAAATAAACTTTGCTACCTGGGGTAATTTCATCTTGTTCTGAACATTGTGTTATCTCATCGGAACTGGTACCTCGTGGGAACTGGTAATGACGGGAAGTTCTTACTGCAGCCAGCTGTGTTGTGCTCATTCATTTTGAGTTGGGTTGATTTGCCAAAATTTAATCATAAAGGGTGGAACGGTCAAAATTTGGTCGACTCAAATATGACGTAATTGTTTTAATCGTGCATTTAAAAAACTTGATAACCACTTATTTTGTATGTGCATGTGCACGTGCACGGAATGTTCACTCGATTTTGTTTTTGCCATTTTCCATTCAGTTGTCAAAATGGCGTTGAGCAGCGTATCAAAATTTTGCACGTGCATAAGCAAAATCAAAGTTATTTACACGCCGACTTAGCACAATCACTTATTATTGCTAAATCAACTATGACGAATGTTAAAAAAGTGCTCGAAGAACATCTGACAGCTGCCAGGAAGCCGGAGTCATGAAGAAATCGAAACTAGGAAGCCGCAGCGACCGGAAGAATAGTGGTCAGCTTTTTCAAACGCAATCCCAATCTTCCCATCAGACATATCGGAAACAAATTGAAAAAAATCCCACACAACAGTGCAAAGAAACGACCGGAATGTCAACGTATAAGGTTACAGAGACACCAAATCGAGAAGATAAGCCAAACACAATAGCCAAAGGAAGAGCGTATAAGTTGTACACGAGTTTGTTGACCAAGCTTGATTGCGTCGTAACCCAAGTAACATTGCCAAAACCATCTAGCTTTATTAAGTCTTATGAAAGTTTTATGAAAGTCACCAGAAATCAATTTGGTTTTATAATGGCAGTAAGAGATGCCAATAGGTTTCAAATTGTAGTCAGGTTTATGAAAACCTTCACAGTTTCCTTACAAATAAATACACCAAATTTTAAATGTAATACAAATGAACTGCTGATCAGAGGCTAATTTTGGCATTCTTTTAGATAACCTTATTGAGTTCCATTAATTTTCAGGAAATTCATGATTAATCTATGGAACACATTTGTTTCAAATTCGGTTTTATTGATGTTAATTCGCATAATTTCAGAGGCGCATTCATTTTCGGTTTTTACCGTACCAATATTCACCATAAAATTTAATTGCTCATATGATTTGGAGCATAATAAGTTGTAAAAAAACTCAATTTGTTTTGGATATTTTGCGATCAAACAAAATTTCCCGCAACACTAGAATTTTTTTCTTCGATATTATTTACTGTTAAATGAATCAGAAGAGCAGAGAATCGAACAAAGCAGAACAACAAAAACCAACCACGATATCACAGTGAAGTTTGACAGCTGTGGCCATTTGGCCCTATTCTGATTTTGATGGCAACCAAAAGGTTTTATGAAGGTTCTCAAGTGGTCATAACATCTCTCACTAGAAAATTTTCAAAATCTCTATGGTTTTCTAAAGGTTTTATTAATTTGTTTCACAGCCGTCTATAGAATGGGCCACTTTGTACACATTTTGACTTTAAAGATGTATAGAGTAACTAGAAATTAGAAGAAGAATTAGTATCTTCCATTTAATTCCAACTACCTTTGCTTATCTTCGACAGATACGCGTATTTCGTCTACAATGTGCAGACTTCTTCAGTGTCTCGTACTAATAACTCGACATGGTTATTAGTACGAGACACTGAAGAAGTCTGCACATTGTAGACGAAATACGCGTATCTGTCGAAGATAAGCAAAGGTAGTTGGAATTAAATGGAAGATACTAATTCTTCTTCTAATTTCTAGTTACAGGTATTCCACTAAACAGCTCAAACCCTCTAGGATTCATGTATAGAGTAGTTTTGAAAGTAGTTTCATCATCATGGCCGGGAGGAGTGCTATACGGCTGGAATAAAACAAAAATTGTTACTTGGGAATGGACGATAAAACATACGTCAAGGCTGATTTCAAGCAGTTCTCAGGTCAAAAGTTTTATACGTTCCCGATAAAATACTTACTTTGGCATGCGATTTGTACCTGTGGGCTAAAAAGCGAAAGTTTTGAATGATATTTACGTAAAGGAATGCTTATAAAAACGCTTATTGCCTTTTTTTAAGAAACATAGTTGTTTCGTGCTGTTTTGGCCAGAACTCGCTTCTTGCCACTACGGAAAAATGGGTCAGGAATGATATAATGCCAATAGTGTGAAAATCGTACCCAAGGAAAAAAGACCTTCCAAACTCGCAGCAACTACGCCCAATTGAAAAATATTGGGCAATCGTATAGAGATCCTCAAGAAAATTATAAAAAAACAGCTGGAAGTGAAAAACACCTCAAGGCAAATTGGCAAATTCAGCATAAAAAATGGTGGATATAACAGCGGTACAAAATTTGATGGAAGGTGCGAAACGTAAAGCCCTACAGTTCGCATTTGGAAACATACTCAAACAATTTTCCTGGTTTTTGTAGGTGATGAACTTCAAAAATAAATAAAGATTGATCATTTATATAATAAACTAATCACCCTTTATATTAAACGTTCCACCCTTTATATTAAAATATAATGTTTGACAGAATTGGGCTTCTAGAACTATGCAATTACCTGCACACTACCAATATGTCATGTAAGTTTTGGTGCCCTGAGACCGGCACATGCAAGCGTCTTTTAGCACATAAGAATGAGTTGTAAGAGATCAGAAAATAAATTCCATCAACCGCACCTTTTGTCGATTTGCGTATGTATCAGTTTCAGGAGACATAATTTTATATTATGTTTTTTGTTTGCGTTTTGTTTGCGTTCTCCTATTTTTTACAAAGATAAATTACATGTCGTGTAAATAAATAATTTCTAAGTGTGTGGAAGCTGCGTCAGCAACATTGAACGGTCGGTCTTCTAGTTTTCATAATGACGATAAATACGAGCTCTGACTGCGATAATACCATGGTTGGCGAGTGCAACTACTTCGATAAGCCCTGACAAAATAAGTAGTTACCGGAGATTTCCCTTGTTCCAATAAGCCTCAATTGGTTCGTGATGTTCTACATACAGTGAAACACAGTCCGTTTAAGTAAATTCGTAAATATTTATTACATTATTATTTCCGCTATTTGGTTTTGGTTTTCGTGTTCCATAACATTATATCCGAAGAACTGGTTGTCATTTACCCATGCCACTAAATAATTATCAAATTGGTTATAAGTTTGCATTTCAGTTAAGTTTTTTTTTCTGTTTTTTTCATGTTCTTTTCAGAGCCATTATATTTGATTGTATAAGAAGGGAGAGAAAATATCTTCATTTGTAATATTCATGTCATATTTGTATAACCTACCTATGAGAGAGACGTGTGTTGTCAATTGAATCCGTAGGAATCTTTTGCATCTCTTAATATTTTAGGTAATTCATTATTGCTAACCCACTTCACAGGGGCTTTCGATTTTGTTTTTAATTATGTTGTTGTAAAACTTGTATTGAAGAAAATGGCTTTTCGTAAAATTGGACTAACTTGTTTTTTTTCTTGTTTGGTTTGTAATTTAACTATAAAGAGAGAAAGCGAAACATGTTTGTAGAAGTTAATTGAATTTTTTTTCGGTAATAACTATATCAGTATATAAATGCTGTAATTAATGTTTTTCAAGTCGTTTTTTGTTTTTTTTTTAGATTTCACTGAAAAATTGTGTATGTTATACGATGTTTTAGAAAAAAATATATATTTTATTTTATTATTTCATTATCTAGCTTCAAAAGCGTTTTAATTGTAAACGTATGCGGCTTTTGGTAGAGTTGTATTGATTTCAAGGTAAAATTTGTTTAACTTTGAATGGACTGTCCTCACTGCTGTCGTCGGTCAGTATTGAATATATATGGCACATTGGAAGCGTTTTTCTGCTCAGAGTAAAGTTGGTGAATTAAATGCGATGTAGACAAGTTTTATCGTTGTTTTCATTTCTAGCATTTTTTTAAACTACTTACAGTAAGGCACTTAATGAAAATGGATGAAAACATTCAAGACGGAAATGTGTTTTCGCTGCTGCTGCTGTTGTTGTTGTTGCTGTCACCACATTGGATAGGGCGCTGATCGATCTTTTTGATCTGAATAGTATGGTTATCACAAAATTAGGTTGACATCGGCAAATTGGAGAAGCTGAAGTAAACAAATAACGAACCAAGAAATGATAGACAAAACGGAAGTTGTGAAATTAGAAAAATCAAATTATAAAGGGGTAATTT
The DNA here is from genome assembly GCA_034211315.2 of Aedes japonicus. Lineage (NCBI taxonomy): Eukaryota > Metazoa > Arthropoda > Insecta > Diptera > Culicidae > Aedes > Aedes japonicus. The sequence continues at coordinate 88,653 of JASCZW010001393.1, read as the reverse complement.
TATTTAAAACATTTTTTATTTATTTGCCAAAATTTCTCTTTGTTTTTGTACTGTAAAAACGAAACATTTTTCCATTCGACTTAAAAAAATTAAAAAAGGTTTTACAAAAATTAACTTAACAATAAATAAGTAAAAGTAAACTTAAAAATAGTTCAAATACGATTCGATTGTGTTATAAATTAATAAGTGTACGTCTTATTCGATTGTTTACAACAAGTTTTTTTTCCCTCAGTTGATTTTCTTTTCTTGCAACTGAAAAAATAATATTTTACTTGAACTTTTTACAATAAAGTTCAACACTAGACCGAATTAGTACAGACAAGGGGGATTGTTCAGAAAACATATAGATTACAAGACTACAGAGTAAAATGAGCAAATTCTTGGGGCTTTTAAGCTAAACAATAAATAGAAGTTTTTCCAATTTTTTTAACGCTGCTTCTTTCTTTCGTGCATAGACAAAACAGAAAATCAATAAATAATAATAATAATAGGAAATGTTAAAACTTATACCAAAGATTTTTCAGCAAGGATGACAAACTTAACAAGCCTCAATATAGTTAAGCTATGCGAATCTTATTTCACGATGAAATCATTCTTAAGCATCCCCACTCAGGAACTCATTTTAGAAATGTTTTATAGTTTTTCGTAGCTTTTTCTACAATTGTCCTTTTTCCGTTAAAAGTTCTAACCAATGAGTTGTCTTTCAAATGATTGCTTAAACATAAACACTCTCTTCGTTTTAAGGTACATGACAAAATTGTTCGAGAATCGATTCAGCTCTGTTTGGTCCTGGCTTTTGACCGCACTAGAAGTTTTTCCATCCGTTCTAAAATTAACCCTATTTACACCAGTTACATCGAAATCTTTCTTTCAAATTGAAATATCCTAACCACGTAGATTAATAAAATGAAAATAAAATACATTCGTTGTTGCCACCTCACTAGCTAGTTAAAAGAAACATTAGCACTAACTAAGAGCTAACCGGTCACTAAAGTTTCACAAAATTAAACTTATTAAATGCCCTCAGAATCATTCTGACAGATGATTAGTGTAGTTTGTGTATGTGTCTGTTGCCTGTGTTTATACACGCGCCGTTGCTGCCGTTGCTGTAAGGTAGTCGTTATCTAGAGTTACGAAGAAGTAGTTTGCTTGTTCCGAAGCTCTAATATATGAGATCTCTTTTTCAAATATGTTTCGCGTGTTTTGCTATTTCATTTGCTATGCGTCGTTCTATTCTACAGGATATTAATTGGTTTTGTTATTGCATTAATGGAGGTTGTTCGAAAAACTGTTTGCTTGTTTTCTTTTTCTAAGAGGATTTGAAGCTATTCTTGCCAAAATGACATAGGGTTAAACTTTCTGCTGCTGCGTGTGATTGATGTGATAGTAATTGATTTAATATCGATATTAAAAAGTTTGGTTCTAATATAAATTCATCTTCCTTTTTTCTTCTTCTTCTAATTCTTTTCTCTAACGGTAAATTTGGCACATTTTTAATTAGAATTGCGTATTCGTTCGCCCGGGCGCTTTGCACGTGCGTCAATGTGTTTGTGTGTCTTGTTTAGTTATAACTCTTATGGTTTTCCATTAGCTGTAGGTAGCGATTAGCACTTGTTGGGAAATGAAAACTAAGAGATTTACATTATACTACATCTAATAACATGTTTCGAGAGTCAATCTGGGAAATCTAAATCAAGACGACGATGGATTCATGATTTCGGTAAAATCTGATACAGGTTTAATAAATCTATTTGAATTGAAAGAACTCCCTTCTACCGAAACATGAATTGAACCAAAGATTTAAGATGCATCTTTAGTGCTTTAAAACTTCTCGTCGAAAACAGTTGGGGTGGGATGGGAGTAGGATGAAATGCGTGGAAACAAAAAGCGTTTTTGAACCGTTGCCAAACAGAGGAGGAGGAGCCAGCTAGAAAGCGTCAGTGAAAGAAGAAGCAGCTAGATTGTATTAGAGAAGATTTAACGCTTTCATCGGCAGAAATTATTCTTGATATTGTTGAAGGCGAAGATCTGTTCTGTTCTTCAATTTTATTTTGGGGTTGAATTTGGAGCTTCGGCTGTAGTTTTACACCTGAAAAACTCAACTTCAAAAAGGATGGTCCAAATTATAACTAATAGCACCTTACATTTGAAAGGGATTATCAATGTGACTTGTCATTCCCACAGAAATCTGGTTTATCGGAGCGACGAATTCAAATTTAATAAAAGTTCAAGCAAGCACACGAGATAAATATGACAAGTCAATATCTCACAAGGACATTCTTGAATCTCAATATTTGTTAGATCCAGCAATGTTACAAACTTCCCCACGCGTCAGCATTTTAACATTCGCTATTCTTCCTACGAAGGCTCCCCAACGGAGAGTGTGCGTACACTCCTGGTGAGTGTATCCGCCACACTGTCTTTACGGGTCTCCATTCCCAACCAACCACACAGTACTGCGCATCCTGACAGTTCTGCAGTTTTGGGAAAACTTGGCAGACAGCACCGACTCCAGTTCGACCGTTGGCCTCCAAAAATCCTACAATTTACCGAAAAACCCGTACATCACTGCGTGTGCTGGCTCTGGGGCTCTAGCGCTGGCCAAAAGTAATTACGACCACCCTTCCTTCACCTCAAATTTTACCCCACTTGGTCCAGGCAACGGTAGGGTAGGGAGGTGGGAAAACTTTTACTAACTGGCTCCCACCCGGGCCAGACCCCCGCATCACCCCGGAACACAGTGACGACGCCACACCGACGACGACGACGACGACCGTGTGCAGTAATGCTTTTATAAATTTCCATCCTTGCTCGTTTTGCAGCTGTGTGTGCCCAGTAGTTGGAAGCCGAGCTTTATGCACTTTTCACTTCACTTCTTCGTGTGGAAAACGTTGGTTGGCTTGCGTTTTCCCAGGATTTAGGTGCTGGGAGAAACTCGTGCTTGGTTGAAGTATGAGCCTCCTCATCTACAGTTGTTATGGTAGAACAGAGCCGCTCCATTTCTGTGCAACTACTGCTGTAGAACATGGAGCATTGTGAGGGGGTGGCTCTCTCTCTCTCTGCCCTACCTCACACTGTGTAAACTATATTATTTTAGAGCATTTATACTCAAAATTTATACTGCAACCCTGGGTGCAATGCAGATTGCGGCTATTGCTACCCAACGACGACGCCCGGTTCACCATTCCTTTAGATGGGCAATGGTTCTGGAGAAATATGATTAGGGTGTCTCGAGATGAGATCTTGTGATTAAAAGGCTTGGCAGCACTTTTTTTGAAATTTATTTCATGAAGTCAAGACTTTTCGAACTAGGTTTTGGTTGTTATCTTAGATGCGAAATAATGATTGGATTTTGATTGTTGATTGATAAACACACGTTTGGGCTTTTTTAAACCAACAAATGTGATTCACTGAGCTAAGATTTTGTATTTCCGGAAATGACTTGTGAACGAACTACATTATCACATCAGATTTATTCCACGTTGATTGCAATAGAAATTGATTTTTTTCCATGATTTAATCAGCGAAATTTAGTATCGATTTACTTTCATTTTGCTTGCCAACTTCGCATGCGATTTGAGCAATTGATTAAGCTTCGTAACTATTGTACTTAACGACTGTTCCAGAAAAAATAAGCACACATTTTTTTAACGTTCACTTTGAATATAATGAAATATTTCAACATGTCTTGGCTGCGTCCTTTTGTTTGCACATTTCTGAATGACATAGCATCAAAAAAGTGCTCAGTTTTGTGCTACCTATCAAAATGCGAGGTCTTACTCCGGAACAACGAAAAAGTATCGAAAATTGGCCAAGGAAGAGGGTGTAAGCGTCGGAGCGGTACGATCTGCGATTCGAAAATATAGATAACAGTGTACGTTTGAAGATGCGCCGAAGAGTGATCGGAAATCCGGTCCTGTTAGTCCGGATATCGATAAAAAGATTAGGGATGCCTACAAGCTAAAAAACCAGCGACTTCCGTTCGGGATGTCTGCGGAAAAACTAGGGACCTCGTCGAGTAACGTCATACGTGCCAAGCAGGAAAAACTTGAAAGGAACCTAAACAGGCCGCGTCCATGAAATCTACGGTCCGCAAACTCTAGATTGTGTAGAAATTCTGGGTGTATAATAATGGACGATGAAACGTATGTGAAACTAGATTACAAAACGCTTCCCGGACCACAATTCTATACTGTAAGCGAAGAAGAAGGCAATTTTTACCGAAAAATTCAGTAAGAAGGTTGTGGTTTGGCAGGCAATATACGAGTGCAGGGTGGCCACACAATCTTAATATAAGAATTCCCGCATTTTTCCCGAATTTTTCCCGCATTTTTGCCTTATTCCAGACTGTTAAGATGAGTTAAAATAAATCACTTGTAGCTAAATCTCTGAGCTCCCAAACGTTTTCCAGTTTGATTTACAACCAGACACTTTCCATTTATTAAAAAAACGCCTTTTGGTCCGACAGGATGAGCCAATTTTTAACAAATGTTGTCAAATTTGGTAGCTCCTTCTTGGTTCTAGCCAAAATTTGTCCAAACCATTTTCTTTTCTCTGGAATCCGGCAAACAACGTCAGACAGCATTGAGCACAGGTGCCCAAATTCTTCTTTCACCATGTGTTAACACCCTTACAAACGCAATTCACCAAACTTCAAACACATTCGCCACCAAATGAAAGATAAGTTCATTTCTGGCCTCACCTGTTACAGCCGTGTAGCCAGATCTTCTAAGGGCATCTTCAACGGTGGTTCAAATCGTGGTTTGGATTTATTTGTTTAGACCAAACGCAAAAACATCGCTGCATAGCTGCTGTTTGTAAATAACATTATTTAACATCATTTCAGAACTTATACAAGCTTCTGAGTTTCTTACTGAACGCACTCTTTAAAAATTTAATTTGATGAACTTCAGAATATATATTGAGTGGAAATATCTATAATGAACATGCCAGAAGTTGATTAAATTAAACTTTTCGGCAGTTGAATGAAATAATTGGAAGTTTCCAGAGAATCATGAAGTTTGCTCGCTGTCTTTCGAGAAGAGAAATGGTGGAGCTTTAGAGAAGTTCTTTGAATTTCCAAAAAATTATTAACGTTTCTGGAAACTTGGATGAACTTCCAAAAAGTTAGCTTATCATCCATGGAATTAGAACAACTTTCTGGAAATGACGGGAACTTAGAAAATCAGATGTTGTTAAACCGTACAAGAACATTTTATGATCTCCAAGATTGTGAATAGGTGGAAATTCTTTGAAATTGATTAAATAATAGTTAGTTTCTTTATTCTCGTTTTGGTTGGGTTCGAAAAATTATCGAGTAGTAAGAAGTTTAAGTTCTTTTAAAAAAAAAGAAAGTTTCTCGATCACCTGGAAAGATCCCTGAAGTTCTAGGAAGCTCCCCAAACTTATGGAAAAATCCTTTGAACGTTTCCTAAACTTTTCGAATGTTCAAAAAATCCAGTTTCCTGTTTATCTATGACGTTTTCTGAAATTCTGGAAAGTTCACCGATCTTAGGAGAAGTTTTCTGAAATTCTTGGAAGATCGCAGGACTACTGAGAAATTTCCTGAATTGCGGAATCCCCTGAGCATCTGGGAGTTTTTTTCCCTGAACTTCTGGGAAATTCTCTGAATTTTTGTGACGTTCCATGAACGTCTGAGATGTTTGCTGACCTTTTCGAAAGTTTCATGATCCTGGGGGAGTTCCATGATCTTTGTGAGCATTTCCTGAAGTTCTGAGAACTCTGAACTTCAAGGAAGTTTCTTGAACTCCTACATGTTTGCTGAGCTTCTAAGAAGTACTGTATATGTCTAGCAAGTTTCATGAAATTCTAAGAAGTTCACTAAACCTGTAGGAAGATCCGCAAACTGTTGACAAGCTTCATGCATTTCTTGACTGTTCTCTATTGGAAGTTCTCTTATTTTCTGGAAAGCTCCTTGAATTTTTGGGAAGTTCCCGATGACTTTTGAAATTCCCGTCTTTTTCCCGCATATTTCCCGATGATTTTGGATTCCCGCATTTTCCCGCATTTCTCGATTTTCCCGAGTGCGTGGCCACCCTGTGAGTGTGGTAAAACATCTAGTCCGTACATCACAACGGAGACGATGAACACTCAGAAATACGTTAAGAAATGTCTCCAGAAGCGATTATTGCCGATGATCAGGCTGCACGAAGTAGTGTTTTGGCCTGATTTGGCGTCATGTCATTACCCAAAGGAGACATCAGAATGGTCAATATGTATGTTTCGTGCCGAAAGACATGAATCCGCCGAGCTGCCCGGAAGCACGGCCAACCGAGACTTTTTGGGCTTTAACCAAAGCAAAGCTTCGAAAATTCATAAAACCAACGGACGACATCCAAAAATTTGAAAAAGATTGGCCAAAAGTGGTCAAAATGGTGGGAAGTACCACTGTGCAGAAGCTAATGGGTCATGTTCGAGGAAAAGTAAGGAGCCTTGGCTATGATTAAATATTTTGATTAAACGAGAGTAAAATATTATATAAAACACAAATACAAATATGAGTTGCGAAATAAAATTATTAAAACTAATAAAAACATGACTTTTTTGTTATTTTGAAAGTGTGCTTATACTTTCTTAAACAGTCTATATCCATCATTGCACCAGTTGTTTTGTAGCGCCAGGAAGAACAGTAGAGTTTCCATCAATTATTCCTCGCCGGTGTTAGTGGCACCCTAGCCATTCATTTGAAAACCAAAAAAAAATCCAAGTTCCGTGACATACCGTGACGGACGAAACATACATGCGTGACCCGTGTGACCCTGATGCCCACGCCAGTGGTTAGTTTCCTCCCACATTCGCACGCGATTGTGGGATTGCTCCACTTTGGCCACTGCCGTTTTACGAACGTTCTCGAAAAGGACACATTTTCTCATTGTTTTATCGCATAGAAATTAGTGCAAAAGGCAGTCTAGCAGTGAGCAGGTATTACAAATTCTGACAAACTGCCAAATGACGTCGTCGTCGTCGTCATTTGCGGTGGCATAAAACTGATTATACTGCGGGGGTGTTCCGTGGTCGGAAATGAAATTTTTTTTCCGCAACTACTGCGGCCATAGCCTAAAACGAGGGCAAACAGGAGGGGTGCTCCAGGGGAAGGAAATAGCGATGAAAAATAAAACAATAGAAGTATAAAGCTTCGGGGCTCGCAAAGCATACATTCCTTCAGTAGTGCTAGGAAGGAAAAACTCGAGGCAACAAGTCCTCCCCGGCTTTAATATTCAATTTGCATGATTGAAAATTTAAATTAAGATCATGCAGCAGTTTTTCTGCTTTTGTCTTGCATTCTTTCTCTCGCTCTATATGGCCAATGGCTCCGAGACCATTTGCTTGCTCGGCCCTTTCATTCCTTGCGCCCTTCCCCTTTCTCCTTTGATATAATTATCATAAATATAAAACTCCATTGTGGCGCCTTTACTGCTCCTACTGGTCCTAACTTGACTAGTGTGTACAACCAACGCCGCCTGGGTTGTGATCCTCGTACCCAGTCCATCATCCGGTTGTAGTAGTTGCCTGCAACGAGTATTAGCACGTGGCGGCGGGGATGTAGTAATAACAACGGAATCAAACGGAAGTGCAGGTGGTGGAAAACTGGGTGCTCCTGGCGTCCGCCCAGCTTGGGACAAGGAAGGAAATGCTCCGGAATTGGATAGGTGTAGGAGGATAAATTCTAGGCCTAGGGTAGAGGGGGGTAGAATGTGTGTGTTTTTTTCTTCTTCTACGGTAAAAAAGTGTTCTTCTCTCTAGTTCCTTGTGTAGTTGTTCGTACTCACAATAAGGCACACTGTTCAAGGCGTACTTTTAGGTTGGTTTCTTGTTGTTTCAATATCTGTGTGTAAGTGTGTGTATTTTTTCTATTCGAATTCAGTGCTGTGCGCTTTCTACCTACAGATGTCACTAGTATTCTACCGGAATCTATCAAGGAAGGGGAATGTTTTCGAGACTGGAAATCACTAATTACCGCTTTGGCAAGCATCACTGTTGAAATCTTAGCCTTGTGCTGGGTGGGACACATGCCTACGGTTGAAATCACTAGGGACTAGCGGCAAGGGAATTAGGTGAGCAAAGGAAATGTAGTACGCGAATAACGAAAACACGATCTCTTGATTTAACGATTAAAGATCTTCTATTCTAGTTTTTTTTAAATTCACAACCTTTGAGATTTCTTCTTGTTTTCTGTATATATAGTATTTTCGAGACATGCGGAAACAGGGGGAGAGATTTAATCCTACGTTTCAAAACTTCTACGATTTTGGGAATGAATTCGGGAATAGTTCAAATTTCTTAGAATACATTTTGCTTGGATAGTTTAAAAAAAAGGGAAACTCTAAACCTACTAACACAACAAGAGATTGGCAAACCGTAACACAACTACTAATGAAGGAAGAGTATCACTGCTAGGAAATTAGGAATGCAGAAGGGGACTACTAACACTGAAAACTACTTTCTTTCTCTCTCGCTCTTTTTTCTTCATCTGTTTCTATATCTTTGTCTGATCTAGTATGTGATTGTGTTTGAGAGTGAGTTCATCTAGGATTCAGTCTTGGTTTCGATAACGTAGCTTCCTGGGCTGGTGGAAAAGGCCGATTCCTTCTTGATGGCTCGGGCACTGGCGCCCGAACTGAGGCTGACCACCGGCAGTAGGAGCGGTTTCTGGTCCATTGAGGCAGGGCTTCCGGCTGGAGACCCACTGGAACTTCCGCTGCGCTGTGCGTCATAGCGCGTGTGCGTTCGCATGTGACGTGTGATCATGTCCCGCCGGCAGGCAGCATACGGACACTGTGGACATTTGTACGGTTTTTCACCGGTGTGAGTCCGCTGATGGGTGGACAAGTGATCCGAGCGGGAAAAGATCTGTCCACAGACTTTACAGGAGTAAGGTTTAACGCCGGTATGCAGACGCATATGTCGGGTGAGCATGTCGGATCGGGCGAACGATCGTTTGCAGACTTCACAGATGTAGGACTTGGTGATGTCCGTTGAGCTGGAACGGCTTTTGTGACGAGATGCCATGTGTTTTGCTAGACGATCCTGTAACGAGAATAGTTGACCACATACGGGGCACATGTAGGCAACATCCGAGCCGGGTGGCATCTCTTCCACGACGGGAGATACATTGAGGTTATAACAGGCAGCTGCGGACTTTTTGGTGTTATTAGACGCGACGTCACCTTTGACGATCGATGGCAGCGGTTGAGGGGGCGGAGTGAAGGTCAACTTCGGTTCCTGTTTGATCACAGAGTCTAGACTAGGAGAACTGTGCAACAGTGTCGATTTCATGGACAGATCCAAGGGATATTCTTGAGGTTCCTGAGGTTCGGGAGGTGCAGCCGGTGCAGTCTCCGGAAGTTTCTGAGGCAACTGTTGTAAATCGGAATCGGAGTGACTCCGCTGTCGTGCAATCTCCTGATACAGGAGCTTGGTTTGCTGCGGAAAGTAGTTGAATAATGCTAGCGGGTTCATGTATTGTAGCTGTTTGTAGAGGTACTGTTGCGGTTCCTGTTTGATCTGAACCCGGTTCATGTTGTTCTCGTCCGATTCGTTCAAACGAAGGGGGCTTATGCTAATACGAGGACTCGCCGAGTACGGAAACACATCTTCTGCTGAGTCCTCCGTGCTGGATCGGGACTCCGAGCGTTTCATCTTAATGTTACCTTCACCGACATTATTATTGTTGTGGTTCACAGCCGACCCGTTGTGGTGCAACTTGTCCAGCACCGCGGACAGTCGCTTCCGTTTGTGCTTTTTCTGCTCCGATCGGAACAGATTGTGGTTGGCCGCCGAGGGAAGGTTGTTATTGTTCTCTAAACTAGACGGCGAAGGTTGTTGACTCTGTTGTTGCTGTTGCTGCTGCTGCTGTTGGTGTTGTTGGTAGCGCTGGTGCAATTGTTGCAGCTGTTCCAGCTGTAGGAACGTACTGCTGCCTCCTCCGCACCCACCACCACCTCCGCCACCTCCACCACCACCGCCGGTGCTACCATGGTGATGGTGATGATGAGTCGGATGATGCGAGTGAGGATGCTGACGACCCGTCTGGATGTGCCCCATTGGGTCATAGCTACCATCCGCCATAGTCATTAGGTCAGTGATGCTGTTACTGGCCGAAGCGATGAAAAGGGGAATTCTGGAAAAGAGATGAGAAAGTGAATGGATGGTTAATGTTAATTCATACTCGTGTCTGAAAAATTCGGGTGTTTGAATAAATATCTCGTTCTCGAGTTACTGCCCCTTCGGTCCTCTCCCCCACAATAATTAATTCCAATCCCTGCTTACGACCGTGATCGGCTTTTCCGAGTCACTACAAAATTCAAAATTAACTAATTATAAAATTATTCATCCCTCAATCCGAATCACTTGTTGCCGCCGCCACGCTTCGACGAACATACAGTTAACTTCACACCCCGAAAATGGCATTGCTATCGAGAGTCGCTACTCGAGAACCCACCTCCATCGCACCACGTCGGTTCGGTGGACGCGAACAACATCCCCATTATCAATACACCGACGTCGTGACGCGTAATCCTATCAAAGCCATATCTTTTCTCACTTAATTAGTGTCTCTGTAAGTCCAGGTTTTATGGCCTCCCTCAGGTCCATTTATTCCCAATCAGAGCACGCAAGTGGTCGGCAACGACGCTGGGAATGAATCCGAACCATCCCAATTAAAACTATCAACGAACCTTCGTCGCCGTCGCCACCGCCGCCACCGCCATGTACTTCTGGCTAGATATCTTAATTATTTAAATTCCCATAATTAAAATATTGGCCTAATTCTCTAATTTATTGATTTTGGTCAGGAAGAATCGGTTCGGCCAACAGGTTGGTACAATTCTCTTCGATTCTGGCCCCAAACCCATTCGAAGGTGTCCGTAATGTCTCCGGTCAAAAATCGAAGATAATTTTCATACTGATTGGATTTCGATCATTTTCGATTCCGTCTCCGTCCGGTTTCGGTAGAAATCCAAATTGATTACCACCATGATCGCTTTTATTGCCATTATTGGGCTACGACGCGCGATCACCGATTCTCCTGTCCGCTTGCATTCGATTGTCATGCTTACTCGGCGCGATCACAGGTGTAGGGGGACGACGACGGAAACCACAGGGACTAAATTTATTTTACGACTTTTAATTTCGTTTTACCGATTGATTGGTCCAAAAGGGTTGCGCCCCGCACCGATTTGAACAAAGGCAATAATAATTATTATAATATTAATCAAATGAATTGATTATTATTATCGCTATCAGCAGCTGCCCAGGGGGTGAGCTGTTTTCTTCCCGCAAGCCACGAGCTTTGAGCAGAGCTTTTCCAATGTGAAAATAATATTCCCCGAGTGGACCGGTCCATGGGCAATTTTTTCGTCGTTGATTGAGACCCGCTTCTGCCTCCTCCGGCATTCGGCGATTGGAATGGGAATAAAATCATTTGAAAAGACTAATCTAATCTCGTATGGGTCCCGCGAGTAGGAAGGCTGACGTACGAGAGCATACCGTAGCGGTAAAACGGCAGCAGCAGCCCCAGCATCAGCGGTCATTAAGTGCGTCAGGTGGTCCCGCGGGACCGTGGAGCCGTTGAATGACGTTAATTGTTGGTACAGTAAGCGCGTCAATAAAATCCGGTATGATTCTGAAATCAGCGACGGGGAAAGGGGCTCTTGCCCGGTAGTGGTCGTGGGACCGTACGAGAGACAAGTGATCTTGCTGGACGGGTCCCAGAAGAGAGCGAAAAAAAAACAGATGAAGATCAACACTTGTGATGGACGAGGAGCGATCAATTGAATGATTTTTGGCCCCCGGTTTACGAGCAAAGCGCTGTTGTTGAACACGGCAGAGAAGGGTTCGCGCTTTCCAAAAAAGCACTACTGTTATTTAGATCGTCGAAAGGAGCCACGAATTGGTGATACAAGGAAAATGGGCACAATTGGCGTGAGAGTTTTGGGATTTACTTTCCAACCTTTTCCGTTGCGGTGGATTGCAATCAGGGTGAGAAGAATGTGAAATAGTTGAGAATGAGTTGCAGTCGAAAACAAACGCATATTTAAGAACATCACTTCTTTCGAAACTTTGTCATGAAGGTTTGATCAACTCAAAATTTGCATGAGAAACGTATCTAAAAAATTCAACCAATCGTTCGACTGTTGTGCACTTAATCTTATTTGATAATTTGAATCAAAACTATATTAGGATATGTTAGGATCATAACGACATTTGTTTTCATCACTAAAGCTCGATTCAAAGTAAATCTGGACGCCCGGTTTAATACACCACCGCGTCCTTGGTGGTTGGAACAAAAAACTTTTGACAGGCATTTGTTGATGTTTCATTGACGAAGAAATTGGTGAAAGTTTTGTCGATTGATCGACGCATCTCAAAATTAAAGATCATGGATCTTGAGAAAAGAAAATCAATTGTGCACAAACATTTAGAGAATCCTTCGTCGTCTGCCTCAACAATAGCAAAAGTGTTAAAATTCCCAAAGTCAACGGTGAGTCTTCCCAAGTAACAAATTTAGTTTTAAGGTACACTAAAAGTAGTTTTCAAGATAAAACCACGTTTGATAAAACCACGCATTAAACTAAGGCTTGCTTCATTTAGAATTGGAACAAACTTTTGCTCATATTATGGCGCTCTTGGTGGACGGATTTGGAAGTTCTTGGCGCCCACGTGTCGGGAATTTTGTCAGCTTCACGTATGTATTTTTGACATTCCGCAAATCGACTGTACTTTGTAAACAATCAACATGGAAGCCGAAAGAAGGGAAAACATTGTGCACAGTTATTTGGAAAATCCATTTTGGTCTGCATCTAGGCTAGCTAAACAGCTGAAATTGCCCAGAAATACCGTATGGCGCGTTATCAAACGGTATAAGGAAACATTGACGACGATTCGGAAGCCTCAAGCCAATCGTCGGAGTGGAACTGTCGACCGGAAACTGCGTGGTAAGATTTTGAAGACGACTAAGAGGAATCCCAATCTGTCGGACCGTGATTTGGCCAGAAAATTCGGTGCTGCCCATAGTACCGTGAGGAGAACTCGACTCCGGGAAATAATCAAGTCGTATCGTTGCTAGCTCAAATCGGACCATAAAACAGAATAGTGTGGCCAAAATCCGTGCTCGGAAGCTATACGACTAGGTGCTGGCCAAGTTCGACGGGTGTCTTATGATGGACGATGAAACCTATGTCAAGGCTGACTTCGGGCAAATCCCAGGTCAAAAATTTTAGTTGGCAACGGGTCGGGGGGATGTTCCAGCCAAATTTAAATTTGTTTTTGCCGACAAATTTGCACGAAAATTCATGATTTGGTAGGGCATTTGCAGCTGTGGCAAAAAAACGAAAGTTTTCGTTACAAATAAGACAATGACGTCGGAACTATACCAAAAAGAGTGTCTCCAAAAACGAATTTTGCCGTTCATTCGATCCCACGACCATCACGTAATGTTTTGGCCGGATTTGGCAAGCTGTCATTACAGCAAAGTCGTTCAAGAATGGTATGCAGAGAAAGGGGTCCAGGTTGTTCCGAAAAACCTTAACCCACCCAACTGCCCCAGTTCCGCCCTATTGAGAAATACTGGGCAATCATGAAAAGGAGACTCAAGGCAAAGGGAAAGGTTGTCAAAGACATCAATCAGATCAAGACCTGGTGGATTAAGATAGCCAAAACGATGGACGAAGAAGGTGTGCGCCGCCTAATGAGCCGTGTTACAGGAAAAATTCGAGAATTTCTTCGAAACCGTGACGAATAATTTTATTCGTATTTTTTCTTAAAATTATGAAAAAAACGCTACATTTGTATAAAAAAAGATCTTGAATTCAATAATAAATAACTGAAATACAGGCAATTGTTTTTGTTCCAATTCTATCTGAAGCAAGCTTTAGATATTCTACATAACATCGATAAAACATCGATAAAACAGCCATAAAACCCTCATAAGTTCAAAAAGGAGGTTCTCAAGACTTTTCCCCAAGGTTCGCTTAATACTTTATACATACTTGCCATGACATTCGAGACATGCTTAAAACTATGATAAAACTACCACAAGTTTTGGTAGTTTTATGATTTTCCTCTTTAAGAACACTTCCAGTCCGTCACAAATATGTTTCGAACATTCCAGTTTTGGATTCGTTCTGCTGAATGAGGACTTTTTTTTTTATTATAGTCGAGTGGAAGCTAAGGAAGAAAAAAATATCGATATACATATAACGTTTCTTTTCCAAAGTGGATACGTATGTAAATTAATTGTAAAATTGACCATAAATGCGTGAGTTTAATGCCTGCAATTGATAAAATTTTAATGCGACGTTTAGTTTATTGGTGTTTTATAACAAAAACGGTCAAATATTTTAATGCCCCACGGAATTATTGCTAGAACATTGATTTATTTAACAAATAAAACAAACTTCAAAATTCAACAATTAGGTGACAAGGCTAATAAATTGTTAGGTCTTGAATAAATTGTGTCTACAGTCCGTTTTAAATTTCAAAATGTAATTTAAACAGGAAAAATTGTTCGTAGCATTGAAAAATCGATAGTTTTGCTGCATACATACAGGGTGCGGCAGAAAATAATGCGAAAATTTGTTCTGTTTCTTTCAAATCCCATTTTCAACGTATTCAAGCAATAATATCAACATTTTCGAGTGCAGTTATCTTTATAAAGTCCTTTCAAACAAATTTATTCAATGTGTCCTCCATTTTTATTAATAACATCCTCGAGCCGACGCCGTAAGCCTTTCGGACGTAGTCCTCCGACATTTACTGCCATGTGCGTGTTATAGTTAACTTCAGGGTTTTCACACTAGGGTGTGATGTTTTGCAGACTCGTGCTTCAACATATGCCCAAATCGAATAATCCAACGAAATAAGATCTGGACTGATAGGGGGCCACAAATGCTTCGGCTAAAACTTCATGTTATCGTTCAACCAGTGTTGGGTTCGATTGGACGTGTGACACGGCGCTCCATCCTGCTGTAGGACAACGTTTTTGTCCTCGGAGAAGTTGGCGTTCATCCTGGGTAGCACTTGGTCCTTTAAAATACCGATATACACTACGGTATTGAATTTAACTCCAACATCAATGAAAACAGGCGGAATTTTCAAACCGCTGGACGACACCAAGCCAATCATCATGAAACCAGCCGGATGTTTGGTTTGAAATTTGAATTTCACTTTTTCCGGAACGTTCTCCATTTTCTGCGGTGAAATGAACCAGTCCGTGCGGCTGTTGGCCACAGCATCAATGCTGAAAAGCTTTTCGTCGAAAAACAGGATTATCATGTTTCCCTTTTTCAACAAGGAAAGCATTCTCTTGGATCGAGTCACTCGTAGTTCCTTGACCCGGTCCGTAATCAAGTGGCGTTTCACTCAAGTGGCTCTGGAAGATGCATGGAGGTTATCTTTGATGATTCTCCGCATGGATTTCTCCGAAATATTGGCTTCCTTTGCAAGTTTTCTTATGGAACGCACGGGGTTGCGAGTAATTTTTGCACGGACCGATTTGATCACATTCGGCGTGCGTGCATGGCGCGGACGTCCGCTTCCCGGCTTCCACTGCTTAGGATCATCCTGCAGGGACTTTTTTATGCGGTAAACTGTTGCCAAATGGCATCCTACCACCTTGGCAATATCGGCTTCTTCTGGGCGAGCAACAAACTGGTGATCTCGTCTTTCGCGAACATTTTGACGAATTTGCAAAATAACAAATAGAATGTTTGGATGCAGCACTTGAAAGTAAACATAAACAAATACACTTTCGACAGAAATTAGTCACTAGCTATACGAATTAACCCAATACTCAAGTTTTAACATTTTCGCATTATTTTCTGCCGCACCCTGTATGTAAATGGCTACCATTCCGAGGGAATGCAGATTAGCCACGCTCGCCATTTTTTCAATGGTTTTATCTGAAACTGCCATAAAGCGCAAATTAAACTAATATTTCTTGCTCAGGACTAACCAGATTTTTTGAGGAGCGCGACAAGTTCGTCTTTATTTGTTCTATTGTTGAAAAAGATGAGTTACGCTTGAATAAAACATGTTTGAATTGCTCAAGGTAAACAAATCCATGTTGAGAAGAAATGATTTTTCTCATGTGCTATATGCTTAACATAACGTCGGAAGAATTGCGCTGTTTAGTGGATCACTGAGCGATCCCAACTTTAGATTTAACGTATATAACATGAGAAAATTCGATTTTCGTTCAGACGATGTACTTGCAAAGAGTATAAATATTGTGTAGCCTGTTGGGAACGGGAATGCATGACTCGGGGGACTTCAACATTAACATAACATTTGACTATCGTAGGTTTTTATTGAATTTCCGCTAGAACGATCCACTAGTTTTAAATTTCTTCCACCTATGGGCGTCCATTGTGACAGTTTGTTTATTTTTCACATAATGTTCTTTCTCAAGAGTATGTGCTCTTATTTAAATTCAAATAAGTCTAAGAGAGTTTTATGGCAGCATTTCCAAGATACATTCATATTGAAGAAGAGTGTCATTAAACTTTTTCAAAGCTTTCATCAGGTTTTATGAAAGTTGCGAAACGATGTCTTGAGAGGGGGATCAAGTATCTTATAAAATTACTTATAAGGTGGATTACACTTATAAATGATGTAGTTTTATGGAGGTTTCTTCAAGTGTTCTTTAATCACTCTTAAGAACTGTTTATCAATCAAAACCACCTTAACTTGGAAAATGTCCTGATAAAACCAAATAAACTCCACAATGCTTTGATAAAACTATCACGAAACATGAATAAAACCAATTTGCATTTGTATTGTTACTTGTTGTAATCAAACGTTACAAGGATACTCTGAGAGTGGGTACAGCACAGCTAAAAATAATAAAAAAAAAGTGGCACTGAGGAGAAAGGTGTTGAGGTACGTAAAAGGCAACCCAGGTGTTTCCATACATGATTTGGCAAAGAAATCCGATTCCTTTCAAGAGAAGGATATAAGTCTTTTTGTGTCATTAAACATCCGAATCGCTCACTGAAACAAAATTTAGTGGCCAAATAGCGAGCACGATTCGTATAGGGTTTTGATGAAATTTAATGGCTGTATTTTGATGGATGACGAAGCATATGTAAAAATTGATTGCAAACATATCCCCGGACGAAAATTTTACCTGTCCACTGCACTGGTCGTTTGTTTTTACTGATAAGTTTGCTCGAAAACTAATGATTTGGCAAGGAATCTGCAGTTGTGGCCTTAAAACCAAGATTTTCATCACATCTCACACAATAACGTCGAAGGTATACATTAAAGAGTGTCTGAAAAAGCGGATTTTACCCTTCATTCGGCAACACAAAACCAAAGTTATGTATTGGCCGGATCTAGCCTGCTGCCACTACTCTAAGAAGGTACTTGAATGGTATGCTGCAAACAATGTTAATTTCACCGCCAAAGAGATTAATCCCCTGAATTGCCCTGAGTTCCGACCGATCAAAAAATATTGGGCAATTGTCAAGCGAATACTTCGAGGATGCGGTAAAGTGAGTTATGATCACTTGAAAGCGTCCAAATTAACTTTGCATCGGGCTATATGCTTCCAAAGCACGGAACAAGCAGGTATTGTAAATCACTACACCATCACTTCCGCATAAAGGAGTCCGTCAGGCGAAGAGAAAAAAGATAATGCAGTAGGAAAAAAAATTGCAATACGTCGCGACGTCCATGATTTATGTATCGCCGCATCAAATTGGACCACAGAAGAACGCAACGGAAAAAAACAGACTAGTATATCATCAGACGCCCGTGAATCATATGCAACCGGGAAAACACTAGTAGCCACCATCGCCAACCACCGTCATCCTGGTGCTCAATGAAGCTGACGCTGCCTACGGGTGTTGGTCGGTGAGAAAACCCGCAGCATCATCGTCATGATCATCGGTGTCCTCGTCGTCTTCGGTGGTTTAACTGCTCTAGACTAGATTGGAAATCATAATTAGCTACCACTTCTCGCACAGCAGTCACCGTAATCGCTTTCGTCTAGAAGATCAGTGGAGGAGATGCTGTTGCTGGTGGTCGTTCGGCGGTGCTACACTGAAAGTGCAATCCGGCTATTTGTCTTACCACAAATGAGATGACTCCTTGGTATCGATGCCGATACCGATGCAGTTCAGGTGCTGGAAGTCTATTATTATGCTACACATCGTTTCGTCATTATTCATTCAAGATTCTTCCCCGATGACGCGCCTTAGATGTTGGTAAGAATGAAGTAAAGTCAATCTCATCATCATCGTCGTCGAGCAACATCGTGAACGGAAGCAGCCGGGAGCCTTCGCATCCATCACACACCGTCCCAGTGCATCCCGGAAGTTGATAACCTGATGAATGATGGGGATGCATGACGAACAGAGGCATCTGTTGATGTTGATATACGCACTATTCATCCCCTGTGGTGTTGGTCAGGTTAATCAAGGATGCATGGCTGTACGAAACGAGTCGGAGAGGTGAAGGCACATTCATGTTTGTAAATATATTATTATAAGTTGCGCCAAGCTGGAAGACCTCAAAGGGGACGTCGTACAAGCCGTAAAAGTCAAATGCATGCGTGGACGGAAACAGATAATTATTTGCCCGGCCGTATTGTTTGAAGAAGCGGTAAGATTTTGGCTGACAACTTCTAGTAGGAGGCAGTTAGAATTCTCCTCCGGTTGCGTTGGACGGGACAACCCATGAGAAACCAACAGATCTTATTATCTTGCTACGCTCTGTTTTATGCTATTCCATTCCATTCGCTCAGAAAAGCCACCAACCGAAAACACCCTTAGGCCATCATCTTCATCAGCGAACAGCAGCTATCCAACATCTGCAGGAAGCATTTTATGAAAAATATCTTTATAGTTAATAACATTCTCAACAGACCACAGCACACCACAGACGTGTAGTGGAGACGACTACCTCCCACCTTCCCAATCTCGTCTGCTTGCCTACGAAGGAGGTGGATTGAGAGCACAGTGAGCGAGGGGCACTTGTGAAAAAAGCTCCCAGTCAGCCAACCAGTCGAAAATTGGTTGTACCAGGAGGGAGACTCCTTCCAAGCCAGCAGACAAAAAAAAAGTGGGCAGATAACAACCCAGGAGAACTATACACTCTTTGAGGATTTTGGCCACCGGAAAAAAAAAAATGAAACGAATTGAAACAGTCAGTCGTCCGTCGATGGTGGGATCATGCGAGGTGAGTGGGCGAGAAGAAATCAGCTCCTTTTTATCTGCATTCGGCCGGTTGGTCGATTGGTAAGGAGCACACAACCTCAGCAGCAGCAGCGCATGTAAATTGCATACAGAAGGCGGAGAGCCTTTTCGCTCGGACGGATGGATGGGTGGATCTGGCTGCTGCTCTGGTTGCCAAGGGTAGAATGGAGCGGATAACCAACTTATGCTGGCTCATTTTTGCACTCTGTCTGCTTTTATTTCAACCTGTATTCCAACGCTGTGTTGTATGTTGGATTTTGCGTTATATTTCAGTTGTCGATTTTTTTTTACTGAAAATGAACTTCAATTTTATAAAAAGTCAACAACTTTGTATATTCAACATTAACTTCAATTAATGTTAGAATATCATTACTTATAAAAATATGCAACGGTAAAATAGAAAAATTACAATCAAACCAACTTTTTGATTTGGTTTTCTATGGAAGCAGTTTTTTAAAAACCTTACCATTACCCATTTTCCAACTGCCTAGCAACCGGATGTCTCACACCGAACAGCAGTTTACTTGACTAGTTGCTCGTTGTTGCAACTAGCTGGCTGGCTCCATTTGTCCATTTGGCTGATGGCTTACAACTTATTCAACACTTTGTTGTTGTGACTTCCCCTAGCTGGCTGCCAATCAACGAGAATATGCAATGATAAATTAGAGAGATTCCAATCAAACGAACTCTTGCAAAAATGGCATTGGTTGTCCCAAAAAGGACACAGAAAAAAATATAAAATTTCAACAGCGTAAAATTTCCCTCACCGGCGTCGGTGGTGTAGTGGTAAGCGTGACTGCTACTGGCACCCCAGTTCAATCCCAGTCGACGTCGGTGGTTTTTCTGAGGCGAAAAAATCTTGGTCACGTCTTCCTTCGGAAGGAGGCAAAAACCATTGGTCCCGGTTCATAGTCATGAGTCGTTAGGTAGGGTCCAGGTGGTGGAGTCGTCTCCCTGGCGTCGGTGATTGTCACCATGTGAGGAAATAGGCCGACGGAAAATAAATAATTAAAAAAAAAAAAAATTTCCCTCGTTTAATTTTAAACCAAAGCAATCATAAACAACGAAATAATGTGCAATCTTCCATACGTCATACAACATTGTTGGCTGTCTTCCATACAACAGACATGATTTCGGCTATATCCAGCTTTAATTTACATGGAATCCCATTAATTTCTACCAAATCTAGCATTCCTTTTATGTGCATTAGCTCAGTCAGTAGAGGCGCCGTTACAAAGCAACACCATGCTAGAGATGACTGGGTTCGATTCCCGGTCCTGGTCCAGGAATTTTTCGTTAAGGAAAATTTCTCGACTCTCTGGGCATAGGGTATGATTGTACTTGCCACACAATAATACTAATGCAAAAATGGTACTTGGCATCGAAAGCTCTCAATTTAAAAACTGTGGAAGTGCATTTAGAGACTAAGTTGAGAGCAAGCAATAAATTCATTGTGAAAGAAATAAGCTTGAAATGCTAAAAAAGATGCATTATGAATTAAATAACGGAGAAAATTAAATGTTTATTTCAAACTGTGGACGGATTTTAATTTTTGACCATGTGATTGAATATAAGCTTTTGCAGTCTTCTTTGGAAGCAAGATATTTTAGCTCATTCGGCTATATGAAGATCCACTGCTGGTTTCGGTTCACATTTTTGCTAGTACGTTGCAAAAATACATAAGTCGACATTACTACACAGCTCGAAAAAGTAGTGTGAATTTCTGTCCAATATCACGAAAGTAAATGGAGCGTTACAAAACTTACAAATTAACGTTATAAACCGTGTAAAGTATACAGAATCATCTTTAATACATCTTTAATACAATTATTTCATGCAAGTTACTGTTTCGCGTGAAAGAAAATACAATTGTACATGCTGTGATATTTACTACACAATGAAAATTCCGATTTTTTTGCTGAGTTTCGTCAAATTAGAAATAATGATTGGCAGATTATTGAAATCAAACAGTTAGGCAAAATTGGTACTGCTATGGAAAGAGCTCAATTTATAAATGCTGAGAAATCACTCTGCATGCAAGTGCATGCAAGCTAAGACCAGACAATACCAGACCAGACAATTGAATGCCTCGCCTAGTTATAAGCCTAGGAGTTTTCCTCACATGAAACGAGGTTGGCAATTAGGGTTCTTTGTTCCTGCTTTTAGGATGATTTAAAGGACTGCATCGTTAATTATGAGTACACCTTTGAGGTTTTGTATGAAAAAGACTATGACTTATTTTGACAGCTGTTTAGTGCTTGCCTTGTAAACAAACGAAAACCTTCATTAAAAATTAAAGTTTGACTTCAATGTTCCGCTTATGGAATGCGAGGTCTTACGAAAGAAAAGCGAAAATCGATTGTGATCAAGCACTGCACTGAAAAGGGATTGTCGTTGAGGAAATTAGCAAAAGACGAAGGTGTTAGTGACTGTGCGGTCTAAAATGCGATCATCTGGTTTGTTATGCATAACACATTGAAGGACTTACCCGGCCGTGGTAAAAAAACAGGTGCGTCAAACCCAAATTTGGACAAACAAATTGGCAAAGTTTTTGTAGGCAAAAAGGAGGTATCCATCAGAGATTGCATAAGCAAGTGTGGAACGTAGATTGGAATGGTCCAACACGCAAAGAAGCGAAATTCCCTGAAGACGTACCGGAAACAAAAATGTCCGAAACGCAGCCAAATTTAGGCGGATTCCGTGAAAATTCGGGCTCGGAAGCTGTACGACGACGTTTTGAGCAAAAATGACATGCTCATTATCATGGATGATGAGACGTACGTCAAATTGGAATACAGGGAACTTCCAGGGTCACAGTTTTACACCGTGAAGCGTGAAACGGATGTCCCAATTTCGGAGAAATCGATTTTTTGTAAACATTTTGGAAAAAAGGTTTAGCAAGCAATTTCCCAGTTCGGTATGAACGCCGATATGTACCGGGAGGAATGCCTGCAGAAACGAATTCTGCCACTTGTCCGAAAACACAGAGGTTCGACACTGTTTGGGCCTGATTTGGCATCCTGCCACTTTGCGCGTGCCACCTTGGACTGATATGAAGAGAACAATGTCCAATTGTCCAGGCGATGAATCCTCCAAATTGTCCACAAAAATTCCCAATGAGAAATTTTGGGCTTTGATAAAAAGAATGCTGGGGAAGAAGTCTAGAGGAGCAAATTAAAAAAGATCAGGAACGGTTGTCTGTTCAACTTTTTGGCTTCACCAACGATATTTATTTCGTAGCACGTAACTTCGCGGCGATAACGGAAACGTACATCAGACATAAGGCTGAAGCTAGTAGGTTTGGGCTTTTGTTTAATGCGTTTAGAAAAGAAAAACATGAAAGGCTCACGAAAAGACAACGTCAGACTCCCACCACGAGTTCTACGGTGATGAAATCGTGGCTGTAGACGAATGCGGGTTACCGGATTCATTGGTGACCGCCGAAAACAACATCAGCAGAGCTATACAATGGCGCATTATGGCTGGCGATCGTGCCTTCTTCGAACAAAGTTCACCAAACAACAAAGTTGACCATACGTACTTATGCTGGTTAACCGTCCTATTAGGACCGCACCTGCGTCACGATGTTTCTCCATGAAACTCGGTTGAGGCTTGTATCCAGTTCCTCGAATGTCCCACACTTCTAAGGTCTTGCTCCCCTTGTTATCTCGCAGCGCTCCTCTACGTCTTGTACCGGTCGGATTCGAGGCACACCACGCACCATTTTTGCGGGGGTGTTGTACATCATTCTTACAACATGTCCCGCGAATTGTACCCTTCCAGCTTTAGCGACTTTCTGGATACTGTGTTCGCCATAGACCTGCGCCAGCTAGTGGTTTATCCTTCCCCTCCATACACCGTTTTCACATACACCGCCAAAGATGGTCCTAAGCACGCGCCGTTCGAAAACTCTAAGTGCTTGCAGGCCCTCTTCGAGCATTGTCCACGTCTCGTGCCGAACTACCGGTTTTATCAGCGTTTTGTACATGGTCAACTTTCTACGGGACTGAAGCTTATCAGACCTCAACTTCCGGTAATAATGCATCTCCGAATTTCTCTGCTCCAGTTGTTATCCGACGTAACGAATGATCCGAGGTACACAAACTCATCCATCACCTCAAACTTATCTCCGTCGATTGTCACAGTTCTGCCTATGTGACCTCTATCACGCTCGGTTCCTCCAGCCAACAGATAGTTAGTCTTCGGCAAATCCACCTTCAATCCAAACTTTTCCGCTTCACGATTCAGCTTGGTGTACTGATCAGCTACCACCTGGGACGATCTGCCGACAATGTCCACGTCGTCAGCGAAGCAGATGAACTGGCGGGATTAATTGAAAATCGTATCCTGCATGTTAAAGTCCGCACGTTTCATAGCACCTTCTAGCGCAATGTTGAATAGGAGGCAGGAAAGACCATCGCCTTGTCGAAGTCCTTGTCGTGTTTCAAACGAGTCCGATAACACACCCGATATCTTCACGTAACCCTGTGCACCATCCATCGTAGCCTTGATGATTCTGGTCAGTTTCCCGGGAAAAACATTCTCGTCCATAGTATCGTATGCGGCCGTGAAGTTGATGAATAGGAGGTGCGTAGGGACTTAATATTCGAGACACTTTTGGAGGATCTGTCGCAACGTAAAGACTGGGCAAGTTCTCGATCGACCGTTCACAAAACCGGCTTCATAACTTTCCACAATGTTGGGCATATAACTCCCTCTTTCCACTCCACCGGTAGCTGTTCTGTATCCCATTTTCAAAACTATCAGCCGATGCAGATAAGTCGCCAATTTACCAGGGCTCATATTAACAAGTTCCGCTCCGATGTCATTCTTCCCTGTTGCCTTGTAATTCTTAAGCTGATTAATAACATTCATAACATCACTTATCGTGGGAGTTGGCACCCCAAGTAATATTGCCAAAACCATCCAGCTTTATTAAGTTTTACTAAAGTTTTATGAAAGCCACTAGAAATCAATTCGGTTTTATTATGGCAGCAAGAGATGCCAATAGGTTTCAAATTTTAGTCAGGTTTATAAGAACCTACACAGCTTCTTTACAACGATCTTAAAACCTTGACTTCTAAAATTCCTTTTACTCCTATCAATGGTTTTATTTTGACTTTGTAAACTCATAAAATGCTGTTTTGAAATGCCGTTTTAGGACTCATTCATATTATCTTATTATGGTCAGTTGAAAAAGCATTTTAAAACCATTTTGCCTCCAGTAAATGCATTAAACGGCTAATTGTCATTGAGTAAAGCTACCAAGCGACCAGATAGTTTTATAGTAACCATTGTTAAGATAAATTGGCTTTTTGGCAAAACTGTGATTTCTTTCAATCGCCATATTGAAGTATATGAAATAATTGAAATGTGGAAAAATAAATACACCAAATTTTAAATATAATACAATTGAACTGTAGATCTGAGACAAATTCGGTATTCGTTTAGATAACCTTATTGAATTCCATCAATTTTCAGAAGTTTCCTAATTAATTTATCGAATATATTTCTTTCAATTTTGTTTTTGTTGTTGTAAACTCGCATAATTTCCGAGGCGCATTGATTTTCAGCTCTTATCGTGCCAATATTCACCATAAAATTAAATGTGCATATGATTTGGAGCATGATGAGCTTTAGAAAACTCAATTTGTTTCATATATTTTGCTATCAAACATAATTTCCCGCAACACTTGAGCTTTTTTCTAAGCCATTATTTACTGTTGAATGAATCAGAAGAGCAGAGAATCGAACAAAACAGAAAAAAAACAACCACAATATCGCCGTGAAGTTTGACAGCTGTGGCCATTCGGCCCTATACTGGTTTTGATGGCGGCCAATAGGTTTTATGATGGTTCTCAAGTGGTCATAACATCTTTCACTAGAACATTTTCAAAATCTTTATGGTCTTGGAAAGGTTTTATTAATTTGTTTTCACAACCGTCTATAGAGTGGGCCACTTTGTACACATTTCGGCTTTAAAGATGCATAGAGGAGGTGTTGGTAGACAAAACAGTTTTGAATGTAGTTTCATCAACAAAGCCGGGAGGAGTGCTATACGGCTGGAATAGAACTGAAATTGTTACTTGGGACATCACCCTCGTCCACCATACCGATGAAGCCATTCCTCCTACAGTCTTGGTATTCCGCCTCTGCGCCATTCATGTGTTCATCGCACCAAGTTGACCATCCACAAGACATTAATTAGACCGATAGTCGCCTACGGCCACGAAACAAGGACATTGCTCGAGGAGCACCAACGCGCCCTTGGTGTCTTTGAACGGAAGGTGTTGCGTACCATCTATGGTGGTGGAGTGCAGAAGGAAGACGGAACGTGGAGGAGGCGAATGAACTACGAATTGCTGCAGTTGCTGGGAGAACACAGCGCTAAAATCGGTCGACTACGGTAGGATGGGCATGTCGTAAGAATGCCCGACGATAGCTCAGTTACAGTGAGTCTCGAAAATTAACCGACAAACACAAGAAGAAGAGGCGCGGAACGAGGAAGGTAGATTGATTAAGGAGAAGGCAACCTCAGACCCTTCGCAGACTGCGAGGATGATCTGATTGGTAAGGTAGCTTTAAGACGGTTCGTTTGAGAGATACGAGCTATCAATAAGTCCTTAACATGCTGAAATTGGTATTAATATACCATGGAATTTTTCAACGCTTAGTTGATCGATCGGTCAATCGATGAAAAAGGCCATGATTTAAAATCAACCAAAACTCTCACTACTGGTACAGCGCGGTTGTCAGCCAACAAACATCCGCAGGTAATGAAGTTGCTCTCCAAGGACCACCTTCCAAACTCGGGACAACTCAGAACTCAACCTCAATCTAGACCCATGCCTTACAATGACTACGCGGGTTCTGTCGGAAGATTGCAGTATGATATGGTCCCGAAAAGTGAGACGACGGCCCTAAGCCTTTGAACCCCCATCGCAGTGAGGGAATGAATTATTTAAATTTAGGACATAAGAATTGAGATTAAAGCGCTTTTTCCTCGATTGAGAGCAGCTATTTAAAACTGTGTCTTTTTTGCCGCTCCATTCGTTCCATCCGAGAGAAACAAAAGCTTGTTCGCTGCTCTGATGATGGTCGATTGGTCGTATTTTCGGGGGAGGCAAACTACAGAAGCGAATGCCGCAGTCATATGTAATGAGCGAAACCACAGCAGGAACGGACGAGGAATCAAAAGCCATCAAGAGAGTAAACGAGAGCAACGGAACGAACGGTGATAGGAACGAAGGAGACAACGATATTAACATAATAAAGCTTCTTATGATAATATTTGACTTAAACATTCGTAAATAATCATATCGTGGTGATGACGAGTCGCAATTCTACGGTGCGATGATGATGGTAGCCGGAGGCAGATTGGTCAAGCATGGCGATGTTGATGACGATGGAAGTGTGTTTGTGAGTGTTCGCGATTTTTTTTTTTAAAAGCGGGTGGAGATCTGGTTGGATCAGGACAGGTGAAAGAATGAAAGTTAGCATTAATTGATGGGCGTCGGTTGGTTCGTTGATTGAAAACGTTGGAACGATGGGCGGAGAGTTGTATGATGAACGAAATGGGATTTTTGAGCTGTGCAAAATTCACGTGTGGGGACGAGAGAGCTTGGTTAACTTTTCAGGCGGCAAAAATGAGCTGTTTGAGGTCATACATTCGTTGATCGATTCGGATGGCAATTCAAGATTATGTAAATGTAATTATTGTTCAATTATTATGTTCCAATTATAAGAAGAAGGGTATTTCTGAGAAAGGTGAATTGCCAAACTCGTTAATGGGCAAATTAAACGGTTTGCTGAAAAATGGCTGAACAATTGATCAGTTGAGTAAATTGGATGCATGGGTGATCGTTCTTTTGTAAAATTGTTAATGTGCACTTGTATGTTATGAATAACAAAACGTTTATTAAAATCAGGCAACGGAAACAAATTCAACTAAATTCTCTAAACAATACTGTTTTCAAAACTCATGCGCTACCACGTGGAACACAAACGCATTGGTTTCTTGTTTATCCATTAATGCATTATTTCAATTGTTTCGGCTAAGCTTTGGGAATCATAAAAAGCAGGATCCTCTCAAACACATACACACGCACACATTTGATCCAGAGCCAACTTTCTTTTCGTTCTGCTGTTAGTGAAATAAAGAAAAATCCTAAACGAAACAAGCACTCATGGGAGGAAAATCTGCTGCTAGGAAAATTTCCCACTCACTCAACCGTCGTCTTTGGAGTTTCGGCAGCAGTGGGTTGCAGGATACTGCGGAAAAGAGGACTTTCG
Source organism: Aedes japonicus (assembly GCA_034211315.2). NCBI lineage: Eukaryota > Metazoa > Arthropoda > Insecta > Diptera > Culicidae > Aedes > Aedes japonicus. The sequence continues at coordinate 61,144 of JASCZW010001393.1, read as the reverse complement.
GCTAGATGAAAAATTGAACAGGAAAAGCCAAGAAGCAAATAAAAACTTATCACCAACGAACAATGCGTGTGTTGTTGATTCGGCGACGTCGTCGTTGCCATCGCTGGAAATGGAGGAAAATTGGGTGGATCGTGACTGGAGAGAGCAACTATTTTTGGCCTGGTCAGAGGCCGAGGGTCGTTTCTGCTATTTATCATTCCAGGGGGACCATTTGCATTTTGATTTATGCATTCAGTGGCGATCTGTCCATCCATCCGATTCGAGACTTTCCGAACGGAAAGGGAAAGTTGGAAAAACTAATTTCGTTCTTTAGTCATTGGTTTTTCCTAGCAGCCAAATGGGAGAGAACTGCGGGAAGAAATTAACTGCAATGGATCGCCTTCGCTAGCCGTCGTTATAAGTCCATCGTCAAGTAGAACTTTTTATTTTTATTGTCCTTCCAATGACGAGACGACGTGGATGACGAAGCAATGGGCTCGGGTGGAAAAACGAAAGTTTTGTCTGTTGACAGCCAAAGTTGAATGTTAAGGACGATATATTTTAAATTTTATTACTTTCGCGTAGTTTTTGGCACTGCAATGAATTGTGCCTGATGCTTGGTTGGCATGAGGCGACAGTTGTAGCTGGTGGGAGGACATGATTTACGACCAGGTCCTCCATGGTCCAGCGGCGGGGATTTTAATTAATAGGCGTTTTGGGAAAGTGGAAAATGTGATTATTCTTAATTAGAGTGCACCGGGCTGTGATTACTAGGGACTACGAATAGACTAATCCTGAGGTTTTGACCGGTCAGTCGTTCGAAGTGCAAGGATTACAAATCCTTCTTTTTAATCTTTCGCTAAAATTTGCGATGCTTAAAACAAAAGTAAGTACACTAATCTTCAGCTACCCACAAAGGAGGCTGATCTGGGAAAACTGAGTGTACACATTCTCAAAATACTGCTGCTACTCTGAGGGCCAAGCAACGGTAGTCAGGCAACGAGTCAGCAGACAGTGAAAATTGCAATGTGAATGAATTCCCATACCCAACAAGCCCGCGATCCTCCCGGCAATGGTCATGGATGGTGAGAAAAAGCAAACACAGCAACAGAACTGTGACGAAGAAAACGACGGGAGTTCAGAATGAATTCCTTTCTTCCTTTCCTGAAGCTCCTGCGGGCACGTAACGCAGCTCGGAATCATCGTTGTCTCTCGATTTTATGCTATTGCACATACTGATAGCTTACGCAAAAGAAAAAAGTGAAAGAGGAACTCATACCCGACTCGGTTCGACTCCCGCTGAGGAATTTCTCTGGAAAAAAAACAGCCATCCGCGAAAAAACAGAGACTTTTCCACCATCCAGTAGGTCAAAAACCTGCTCTGCTATACCGTCGACGACGGGTTCGACGAAACAAAGAAGTTTCGAGGTGTACTCCCTCATTTTTGGATGCGCTTGGGTGGAGCTGTGATTCACACATCTCTTCAGCACTTGTCCCAGCTCGGAAACGACATTTGGACATTAATCTAAGTCTGCACATCTGATCCGAATGTTACTGCATGTTGTGTCTGGTTGCGCCTCTGCCCTCCCATCCCATCCGCCCCCCGGTAGCTCAGAACCAACATTGCAACATGTTTTCGCCGGATCCCGCTCGGAGAACAGACGTAAATTGAATCTAGCATATATACTAATTGCACTTGCCACATTAATAATCTCATCTCGTCATTAATTAATTCCGAAAGCAGAACCAACCGCTCCGGGACCGTCCGACCGAGCGCGCGGATGCGGAATCCTTCTCCGGCCGGCGGCATGGCAGCTCCTGGTTCGCTGCTACTAGGCGCATGGGGGCCCAATCTAAATTGCCATCAATTGTCAAGATGTTTTAACGCTCAAGCAAGTTCTATTATTAACGGATTAATTTCGTTGCGCGCCGCGCGGCTAGTTGGAGGCTGTTGCCGTTGCCGATGCGTTGGTGAGGTGCGTGCGTGCGTGCGTCGATGCAATGTTGATGGACCTTTTGCAACAAAGTTGCTTCCGCGCGCTCGTTTCGGTTATCAGATTTAATTACGGATCGTGGCAGCGGACCTAAACGACCTTTTGTGCAAAAACATTGCGTGGCCCGATTGGCGCTCCTGTGGGTCAGTAAGTTGACACAGTTTGGATATGTTTTTCGTGCGCTGCCTGAGACGGGTTACTTCCACTCAGAGATCGGAGCTTGATGTGATCAGGTCGTAACCATTAAAGAATGAGTTAGGGTAATTATTTACGTATATGTCGTGATTTCACCTACCTATTTGCTCTCTACAGTATCTATGATAGTTTTTGTTGTTGTTTATCTCTTTATGGATTATGCCCACGCAGTAAGAAGCACTAAATATTACGTCACTCAAAAGTTATTAGGTCAACAAAGTAAGCGGTATCGTAGATTATTTGGAAACAAATATTGGAAAAATATTCATGCCTACTTTATCCAAATCCATCAGAATTCTTTTTTTAATCTAACGCCGAAAATTAGAAACTAAAGGGTGTTCCGATTAAAATTTTGCCAAACAGTTATTTATTGATAAGTCAAATTCTTTTTCATTTTCAAGTTCAGTGAATGCAGAATACAGGAGAAATATTCAGCTAAGCCTCCTTGTTACCGAATGCGAATTGCCGTGTCTTTCGTTTAGCACCTGCCATAAAATTTTGTACAGTCTCCTTGTCCACTTTACTCACCGCAGAATGCCAGTTTGCCTTGAACTGTTTCTCGCTCACAACCGCTTTTTGAGTCTTCTTAAGATTCCGCTTGACGATGGCCCAATATTGTTCGATTGGGCGGAGCTCTGGCGTATTGGGAGCGTTCTTGTCCTTGCACACCACTTGATCGTTGTTGGCAGCATGCCACTCCATGGCCTTTTTCCGTAATGGCAAGATGCCAAATCCGGCCAAAATAGAACGGAACAATTGTGTCGCTTCAGGAAAGGTAGTATACGTTTTTGTAGGCAATCGCTCAGATAAATTTCCTGGTTGACGGTTCCGGTTGCAATGTAAACGTTGTTCTTCAAGCCACAGATACAGATGGTCTGCCCCACCAGATATTTCTTCGCAACTTTGACTGTTTAATGTGCTTGAAAATATCTACCACCTTTCCCCGTCCGGTTGTCGTATGAAATTCCTGTCCAGGAAGCGGTTTAAAGTCGGCCTTGACGCAAGTTTCATCGTCCTGTACCACGCAATGAAACTTCGTCAGCATCGTCGTGTACAACTTTCACGATCAGGTTTGGTCGACGTGTTTTGTTTATCGTCGCGATTTGGAGTCACCACTTTCTTGTAATTCGACAGTCCAGCTCGTTTCTTAGCTCTTAGCTTCTTTGCGACATCTCGGGCGGAGACTCTTTTTGTCCTCGTTGTGGCCACCGGCTTTCGATTTCCTCCCGATCCAGCTTTCCTGGCTATCGACAAACGTTCACCGAACACTTTTAATACGTTGGTAACAGTTGATTTAGCCACATTCAACAATTTCGCCAACTTGGCGTGAGACGAGTTTGGATTTTCGCCATGCACGTGCAAAATTTCGATGCGTTGCTTCTCTTCCTTCGACGACATTTTGATAACTGAAGTGATAATCTCAAAATCAAAATAGAGGCATAATGCTTCACGCACACATCTTCAAAATGAGGGGTGTGCAAAATTTTTTAGTGCACGATGAAAGGAATTGCGTCAAGTTTAATTCAACCAAATTTTAATCGAAACACCCTTTAGTAACCTAACGTCCGTGCTTCATCACAATATTTTCTATTGTGATGTGTCCAACTCAATGGGTAAATTGATTTGAAGGTGAGTTTGGAAGATTGAGAACTTAGCAGGATTGGGAGTAGAGCACACGTACCCACTGGTTGACACTAAATATTGGCCAACGTGCTTTTGCAGATTTGTTTGAGAATTTGTTAAGCGACACAAATTTCCAAATCCAAAGTTCGAATGCCGTGCTGCATCAGTATCCAGACTTTTTGTTCATGAATCTGGACACTTTTCAAATCACGAACAAGCATGTAGTTATGAGTTTGTAAATGTATCATAACAGCATATAAGCGTAAAATCTGAGAGGGTTGATTCATCGATTTCTGTAAAAAAAAATTTCAAGTTGTAGAATTCCGTCCATGCATGTTAGGCGGTGGAAATTCCTTTTTGATTTGGAATCGTTGGATTGTGAATTTCTAGTTAGGTTACTACAGGATGCGGAGGGACTGCTCAGGGAAGCGTTCATTGAGAGTAACTGAGCGGATGAGGTAAAGAGAAATGTGCTTTCAGATGATTTGCTTATAGATCAAACCAATAACTAACCTTCAAACAACTCACTAACAATAAAGGGTGACAGTAACATTTCAATATTAAAGGGCTATTCAGTAGAACAGCCGACTGAGTTCATCAGATATAGCTCGAATAGGCTTCAGCTTCTGTTTTCTTTTCTCTTCTCTAGGCAATACCATATGACTTAGTCAACTCTTCAAAAGCAGAAACATCGAGACAACACAGAGCAATATGTAAAGAACGGTATAAACCCTAACCAATTTTACTTTCAGCCAAATTTTCTAACACAGCAATCAAATGACCACTACAAAATATCCACGACCTAATATATAACGGGGAAAGGGAGGGACCATCAGGGCACCCAAGTGAAACGATTTGGATAGGGAACATGGGACTGCCTCCTCCCTATTGTTAATATTTCGCGGAACGAGGGCGCACTCATAGACCCCATCTTTTGGGTTTATTCTTTCGATCGAAGGCTCGACTCTAATGCTGTGTGAGTGAACTTGCTTTTGGAAGGAGCTTTTCTTCCCCATATTCGCGGGTTTCGCGTAAGTGTATCTGCTTACGAGCCCACCCACACGTGTTTGGCCCTTCATACAGGAGCTTGATGATCATAAACAATAATAGAATCCTGATCAAATCGTTTTTCAGATTATTCCACTGGAAAGTTACCTTGCTACAATAGATGGTACTATCTCATCATCATCATCATTGAGGATGTATGTTAGTACCAAACATTACCTGTTGATTCTTTTTGTAAATACAGCTGATCTGGCGATAACGAAGTAGCATCCGTGGCGGTCAATCATGCTCATGCTCAATTTCATGCACAACTAATGAGACGCGAATTTTCGAAGAAGAGCCGGAATGGGATTCGAAGCCGTTTGAGCAGTGTGGAGCTAAGTCAAATACTTTGAACCACCCAAATAAGTAACCTTCAAAAACAACTTCCCTCGTTATGGAAGGAAGTAATTCGTTGAAAATTGCATTTTGTCATTAAATAAGTTTGAAAATTGCACTACTTCTGGCTCCTCTTTTGATTATTGAGAGACAGAGAGTTTCCTAATAACTTCGTCACAGACAAGCAAAAAGATGGTGGTGTAAATAGAAATTAGAAGTCTGTTAAAATACAAATGGGCGAGGTTACACTTGATGTTAGAACCCTTATTTTAAAAGGGAGGACTTTTTTTTATAAAAGGAATGCAAGTCCAACTTATGTTTCCGCCATACAAGTTTAATTAAATACATCTCAAGCAATCATTCGGAAGAAGAGCTAGGTTTCTTTCTGAATGAAGTCGTATTTTGGGACACTTTATTGGTTTTTTTTTCTGGCAGCATTGAATAATCTAACTAGTCCTTTTCTTGAAATTGTGCATCAATTCTTTCAAATCTACAGGGTTTTATGAATTTTCACGGATGCGTTTCGGTAATTTTTTAAAACTGTTTACTAATTATTGGTTTAGAAAAAAGGTATACATTGCGATTAGTTTCAATAGCCGCACCCTTACCTTAACACACCGTGCGATGTTCATTGGGGCAATCGATGGATGCAACGATGTATATCTGTTTGTATTAGTGAAACGTGTGTCTAGCATACTGTATTTTGATAGTGTTTGTGCTACAGTTGTCAAATAAACGTGTTTTCATTAATTTGAGCGTCCATTTTCTATAGCAGCGCATAAAGTGTTGCTTTGGTTTGTCGAATGTTATCAAGTAAATCCTGCTAAATTTGCGGCAGAGAGAAAGTGTTTTGAGTGAGAAAGAGAAGGGAATGATTGAAGCCTATAAGCAGGAAGGTGTTTCAATGCGAGAATTGGACGTAGACTCAACCGATCGGATAAAGTCATACGAAATTATTTGAGGGATCCAGAAAAATATGCTACGACCAAATGAAAGCCGAAAAAATCGAACCTGTAACCGAGGGATAAGCAAAGCATTGTAAAATTGGCATCAAATTCCACCATATCACTTTCTACAATCAAGTCTACTCTCAGTTTTCCAGTCTGTAAAGAAACAATTCGTAAGGTTTTGCAGACCGAATTTTATTCGGTCAAAAATGAACAAGGCATTAAATCTGCTCCGGCGCATAAACAGAAACGAATAGAATTCGCCAGAAATCTCTGTATTGAACGCAACTATATTTTGTTCAACTTTTCATTATTTAAATGTTCGTTCTTCAACTCTGTGTGATCTTATCTGATGAAAATAAATTCATCATTGGCGATGGCGATCATCATTGGCTATTGGCAAGATCTACGGAAGGAACCAGAGAACTTCTCCAGACGTAATTTCGGAGAAGGATCTCCAATGGTTTGGCTTGGATTTTGTGCTACAGGAAAGCTTAATTGGGCATTCACATCTTGTAAGATGAGTTTGACGGACTATATTGAAGTTTTTAACAGCTCCATAGTTCCGTTTAAAGCAAAGTATCATCGCAAAAAATTCGTGTTTCAACAAATAATGCCAGCATTCACACTAGTTCGACTACACAATCCTGGTTTAACGACCGAAAATTTTTGCGCCTGTGGTGGTCAGCTCGTGGTCCGGATCTAAATCTAGCGGAAAACATCTGGGGAATCATTGTTTGACGGATCTACGCCAACAAAAAGCAATACAACAGTACTGATGAGCTTAAAGTGGCAGTTTCGGAAGCGTGGGAGGATTTTGAAATGGAAATGTTAAAGAACTTGGTTGGAAGTATGCCCAAAAAGATTTTCCAGGTAATCAAGCGTGCTGAAGGATCAACTGAGTATGAAAATGCAGAAAGTATTCAGAAAAATAAATATTATAACATGTATCCATTAAAAAAACATAAGTGGGGCTATAGAAAATAGCCACTTAATTTCATGAATTTGAATCAATAAAGGATTTTCTATTGCAAATTTTCAATTCAGGTTTGAACTTTATTTTTTAACAAATCAATTTAAAACATATTACAAGGAGAAATGGAGTTTTCTACCTGGTTTACAAATTACAGCACAAACGTGTGTGTGACTAAAGAAACTACAGGTTGTACGGAATCAAATTGCACCTTTTTTAAATGGCTGTAACTTCTATCCGTTGGGTATTTTCTTTTGAAATTTTGGGTGGAATTAGTACAATGTGTATTTGTTTACGCTGTGTAAATTTCACTAGCAGATGTGCAATCGTTGCGATGATGGAGTCGGAAGAACAGCAGCGGCGCAAAGAGATTTTGCACACGTACCTCCAAAATCCGGATGTTTCTCATCGTGCCATCAGCAGGAAGCTGGGAATGGTACATTCTACGGTGTCTCGTGTTTTAAATCGGCACCATCGATCAGAAAGAAAAAAGTGGCAAAAATGGATCTCCGTATAGTGTAAAGGATCACAAGCGTGTAGTTCAAGCTTTCAAGAGGAATCTCAACAGTTCAGTTCGATATGTGGCGAAGAAACTGAATCTAACCAAAACGTTCGTGCAAGGTGCGAAAAAAACGTGAAGGACTACACACGTAAAAGTCCAAAAGGCGCCTAATCGCGATGATCGGCAGAATACGGTAGGTAAAACACGTGCACGGAAGCTCTACACCCAGATGTTGACGAAACCACATTGCCTCGTTAGACGTATGTAAAGGCAGACTTCCGGCAGCTTCCGGGGCTCTAGTTTTTCACTACTCATCAAAAATACGATGTACCTGAGGACGTTAGAATGCAGAAGATGTCAAGTTTGCCAAAAAAATATAGGAGTGGAAAGCGGAACACCCCATTCGTGACAACTGGAACGGTCAATGGGCAGGTGTACCTGAAGTTACACGATGGTCCTACGATTTTCTGGCCGGATTTAGCCTCGTGCCATTACTCGAAAGAGGTTTTGGAGTGGTACAAAGCTAAGGAGGTCAATTTCGTGCCTAAGCATCTCAATCCCCCGAACGCACCGGAATTGCGGCCAATTGAAAAGAACTGGGCCGTCATGAAGCAGGCACTTCGAAAGCATCCTTAGGAAGTAAAATCGGAGGAAGATATGAAGAAAAAATGGATTGCCATGCAAAAATAAAGTTGATCCAAATGTTGTACAGGACCTTATGAGTAGTGTAAAGAAGAAGGTTCGTAAATTAATTCTAACACTAGCTGATATGATTTTGCTTCATCGTAACAAAACTGTTACAAAGTTTGTTTTGTTTTTGTTATATCTGTATCATAGTTTGCTATAATTTTGTTACCTCTTGAGGATTGTTTGTTACAATTGCTGTTATTTTAACAACATCCGCGATCTGAATTCTAACAACCGCTATTATAAAAACAGCGTAACTGAATAACAAAACCTGAAATAATTTGTTGAATAACAAAACCTGAAATAATTGTTTCCTTCTGGTCGGGTTAGCTTCAGTGTACATGGCAAATGAAAAATACTGAGAAAGCTAGGCGACATTTTGGCGGTTTCCCCATAAAGTTTAGCAGTTTTATGATTGGTCAGTGGCTATTGATTAATTTGAAAAATTCAATATTTTCTCGCAAAAACCGGCAGTGTGATTGAATTTACGCCGGATCTCTGTCACGGTCTTATCCAATCAACTATTTTCAACCGGCATCGATTGACCGATGTCTGATTGGTTTTGGAAACGCGCGTGCGATCCTCCCTCCGCCCTGGCGGTTTGGAATTAACGGGAGTTTGACGCGCTTGTTTTATGGCGACACTGCTGATGCTGGTGAATGGCCACGTCGCAGCAGAGTGAGTCGTAATCTTGCGTCGGTTTTCGCCGTCGTCCGTCACTCACCGCACACGAGCCGACGACGATATAAATGCGACAACAACGTGCGACCCAGCATCATCATCATCATCATCATCATTATAATCATCAACAACATCAGAACGGTTCTGTCAGTGGCCATATGCATGACCGGAGCGCCACAAAACGACCATCAGAAGCCGCGTCAGCAGCAGAAACGTTGCGCATCTGGTGTAAATTATTCATCAATTGATTGATATCGATATTCGAATGTGTATATGCTAATAATAAAATTTATTGAAAATAAAATCACAAACGACTCTCGCTGCTCGTTTTGTGAGATGGTTTGCCCGTTTTGCGACGATCTCATCGGAAGACATCAGCTCTCTGCGCTTTGCTCAGAAACGGCATCGAAGACGACGTCGTCGACCATCAAGAAAGTGAATCGAATTGGAAACCGAGCCCCGGTCTGGGTGATGGAAGGGTTGCTCTATACTCGGCTGCGGGAGAGGGAGGTGAGGATTAAATGCGACAATAGCTTGGCTCCCGTCACGGTACTGCTGCTGGATGCTGCCGGTGCTGGTTGGGTTGATGAAGGTCTCTTGTGGATATGGATGGGCAAGTGGTGGGGAATTCTTCTACTCCCATGCGGCAGTTGGGAGTTGGCGATTGGGTTGGTTGGTATGTTTGAGTGAGAGTCGGTACGTGTGTGAGGAGCAGCACCAGCAGTAGCATTACCAGCAAAAAGATAAAAGGAAGCGAAGGAAGCTCTCCTCACACAAAAAAGCAAGTGGAAGACAAAAAGTAAAGCAAGCAGTAACAGCAGCAGCATAAAAATTGCAGCAGCGCATTGCAGACAATATGATGGCTGAGATGATGTAGAATCCTGGACGGTAGGTGGAAGGCGGGGAGGGGTCGAGGTTAGGAGCAAAAATAATATAAAACATAAAATAATAAATAAAAATATTTAAGAAGGCAGGCAGCAGTAGGTGGGAATGTGAACTGGACGGGATGTGGAGGAAACTCCTGGAGCCAAGTAAGTGGTAGAAGAGTAACCGAGTATAACAGGGAGCTGTTGTGGTGGCATTGGATAAAAGTTTTGCCCATTTTTTGTTTCATTTTCGGAGGGCTTTTTCGCTTCCATGTTGCTGCTGCCGCCTGATGCCCGGGCCGGGGACGCCGTGATTCTTGGCCTTTTTCGTAACAAAAGTGAGCCAGAGATATTCACGTCGCCTTTCAGAGCTTCCTCGGTTTTTTAGTAACCTTCAATTTGCTAATGGCACATCGAGATCGAATCTTTCGGATCCTGCTTTTTTTTTAATGCTGTTGTTAAAATTACGGTTTTTCCCCCGAGAGTGATGTTTTTGTCTGTCGGTATGACGAAACAATTCATTTACACTTGTTTTGGAAGTTTACATGGGATGACTTTTGTTCGGTTTTGCGGAAGGGCCGGTTTCACAAAACAACATTGGAACTGTTAGGTTAAAAGCTAGTTTGTGATAGTTGCTGATAAGTAATATTGATTTGCTCGCAAATTTTGCCTAATATGAATATCTGACCACACACAACTATCAAATTTTTTCGGGACTTCACAAAATGAAAAGCAACAATAACCTCTGAGCAATCGAAGTAGCTCATTCTCGCACCTGACGACGATGGGCGCCGTTTCAAGTAGGCACTGGGAAAATCGAGGGAGGGCGGACGTGAAGGTAATTTAGTTTTTTTCTCCTTCCCTTCCCTCCGTCCGCTCAGCTTTATACATATATAGCGTTTCGATCAACCAACTAGCAAACCAATCTACAGATTCTCTCAACGAAGGTGCTAGTTATAGGCCAAGTTGAAGGTGCCAGCCGTGCAGCCTGCCATAACCAGCCCAGATCACTCAACCGATATTTTATTGGTGTGGCTAGATAATTATAACAATCATCTTTCTCGGATCTAACCACCCTCCCGCCGTCATCGTCGTCTTTGTCAGTGTGTTCCGAACTTCACGTAGGTATCTCTCTATCGCGAGCAATCATCGCTGTCATTACAAGTGCTTCTCCGGGCAGTCAGTGTGTGGTGGGTTCAACAGTAGAACAGCCAGTACCCTCGCCCTCGCCCCAACAATCAGAAGGAAGCTGCAACGATCCGTGAAGGTGGAGGCGGTGTTGGTTTTTTGTCTTGTGAATGTTTGTGCTGAAATGATCACTATCATAAAAATCCGGAGGTTGCGTGGTTTTGTTTGCTCTCGGAGGAAGTTCTGATCATCAGGGAAAAAAGAAAACACTGAATAGCACAGTGGGGGGAGACTTTTACAGAAGCAAGAACGAGAAGAAGCGTTCACTCATTCTTGTGGGGGCAGCGGAATGACACGCTGAGAGCTCCCCAGCCAAATCTACAGCGGGAGAGAGAGAGAGAGAGAGAGAGAACGAGCCGCACATAAATATGTAACACACCGGCAGCATCCGCGCCAAGAGGTAGAGCAATTCGCGAAAACCATGGGAAGCACTCCTCCATCATCGCACACCATAATCGCGATTACAGATGGGAAGACGACTGCTGAGGGGTACCGAATCAACTGACATACGCGGCGGAAAAAGCTGAATCGTTTTCCTCGGCCGACGAGAGGATGTGGAGATGAGAAAAACCGAACAAACTAATAAACAAATAGTTTTCGAATCAAACAGCAGAGCGATGGTATGTTATTGTGGTCGAATGTGTGTGTCCGTGTATGTGTGTGGGTGGGAGGTAGGTAGATATGGCGAGCGGAAGGTCTACCAAAAAGCCACACCAAGGAAGCTGACAACGGTTTCCGTCTTTTGATTTTTGTCTCCGTGCAGGGACGATTCGTTGAAGGAATGTGAACATGGAGAGCGATTCTGAAAACGGTCAAAAGGACAGGTGCGTGTGCAGGTTAGAGAAGGTGAGGGTTATTGTTTAATCAAACCGGAGAGGCTAGAATAACCTAAGCATAAAGCATCGTTGTGCCACACAACAAGTAAATTAATAAATTGAAACTGACATCTCGCATCATTACGGACCTTTCATCAATAATTTACTTTGGGCGACCCCGGCAAAGTGGTTAACATTCATATCTCTCACGCTAAAGTCACGAGTTCGAATCTCACCCCCGGACAAGTTTACGAAAATACCCAAAAGGTATTTGAGTGACTGTCAAGGGCTGAAAATCTCGATAATAAAGGAAACAAATAATAATAATTTACTTGATCGTTGAAGACCATTCCCGTTATTGTGACGGTAATGACCCTCATAGCTGAAAACTATAAATTAACCATCTTCTAGGAAAATGTTGGCTTCGCCATTGTTGACTTATCTCGGCAAATAATTTTCAGACCTCTTATTGTATAATATTCTTCCATCAAAGCACTTTACTAATTTTAATATATTTTAATATGATAACTTTAATATATTCATATGATAACTTGATTATTTAACTTTGATTTGATTACCTTTCAAACAGTGAGCCATTTTGTTAAGCCATATTTTTCTTTAGAAAAACTACATGCACTTGAGAATGTTGCTATTCTCATAGCCTATAATAAGGATTGTATCGTAAATAAACTGGCAACGCTTATGATGCGATCACACATACACGCGTAAGACCGTCGGTCTGAGCCTACCTTCATTCTACGCGTTCATCTGTCAACAACTTAATCAGCTCCTGAACTTTCGCTAAACAGTGATCATTTTTGAAATGCCGTGAATCGAAAAGAGTGTCAATATTCAAGTGGTGGACACGCGGCTTCGTGAGAAGGATGTCTCGATTAACAAAATAGCGAAACGTTTCGGAATTCATCAAGTCAGCGTAAAATCTATCATCAACAAGTTCAGCGAACACTATTCGTTCACAAAAAAAAAAAAAAAATTTTAACAAGAGCGTAAAATATCCCTTTGTTTAATTCCTAGCCAAAGCAGGCGTGCACAACAAAATGGTTTGCAAACTTTCATGCGCCATACAACAATGTTTGCAATCTTTCATACAACAGGCTAAATTCAGACGTTATCTTGGTTCAATATACGTGAAATATCCCATTATTTTCTGCCAAATCTAGCATTCCCTTTGTGTGCATTAGATAACGCAGAAAATTCAATGTTTCTTTTTATCTATGTTTTATAGAAAGAAGACAAGAAGATGCCAAGAAGAGCCAACCAGGTCTTGCTGACCCAAAATTAGATCGGAAAGTAGTAAACCTCATCCTTCGGAACAGATCAATGTCGATTCGTGATTTGGCTAAAAAGGTGTGTACCTGAGTCGGAATGGTGCAAAAAATCAAGAAACGCAAACACCTGAAGACTTGTAAGACTTATGAGCAAAAATCCAGGGCTAAAACCAGAGCCAAAAAATAAGACAACATTTGCAACGACCGTCTGCCTGCGTTTTGATCGTTGACGAAACTTATGTAAAAGAGGACTCCAGAACGTTCCAGGTAGAGTTCAAAAAGAATTGGTCTGCGGCTTCCAGGAAATGCGACAAAACTACTATCTGAAACCGCTTTAGTGGAGTCAAATCCAAAATCAGAAAATTCTGGATATAAAGTTTTGACATTAATTTTTTTGTTTTACCTAAAACAAAAAATTGAATTATAATAAAGTCGTTTTTTTAATTTTTTGTTGTTTTTTATTTTATGCTATGAGAAATTAGTTTTTGCCAGTTTGTTTTCGATACAGCCTTTAGAATAATTTTTATTCACACGTAGTTCAATAGTTACGCTCACTTGAGAAGTTTGGCGTCTTATAAGAATACGTTCAAGCCGGTCTGATCATTCTTTTTGGTTGCAGTTGAAAGAGGATCACCAAGCAGATCCATTTAAAAAAACAGAAACGTCAGATCTTTGCACGATGCTGCGGAAATACGCATACAATGGTGGACTTTGCTTTACTTCCCTAGAATTGGCAAATCCCTCTTTTTGCTTTTAACAATATGTTATACAAAAATAATATGGGAAGAAGGTTAAATAAAAATACGCTGTATAGGCGGATAGGTTTAGTTAGTATTTTCACTTCAGTTTTTTGAAGAACAAAATTTTCGAATTTTTTACGTCAAAATTTTGGTACATTAAAAGCAATAAGCGAATTATGAAAGCAATAAGCTTGAAACGCTAGGAAAGAAGAAAGGAGATGCCTGAACAAGCTACGCCCTGATTCCTCAGTGTGATTTGCGACAAAATCAGAATTTCGAGTAGGATTTGCTCAGAATCTTTGCTAAGCTAGATTAGACTGTGTGATTTATTCGCAGTCAGATTTGTTTGGTTCAAATTTTTCTATTCACAATAGCTTTGGAAAGTTTGATTTGTAGAGTGGAGGTAGCGGTCAGATACAAAAAAAAATTATAAAAAAAATGTTAGCCTTCAATCTTGTATTCAGAACGACGCTGCTGGAATCGAGTTGGTAGATGTACTCGTATTTCTACCATGGTGACGGGGATGGCACGTTTGACATATGGATGGTTGGCCGAATGAATACTGACCGAATAGACGTTTGACCGAATGGACGTTTGGCCGAATGGACGTTTGGTCAAATGGACGTATGGTCAAATGGACGTTTGGCCGAAAATTGTCTATTAGCATAAATGTATTGCAGAGAAAAGAAAATAAGAATCTAAAAACGTATTTTCAAACTCATTAGAACTAAAAAAGGAAATAAGGAATCCAAAAAACATTCTCGAACGCATTAGATAGCATCCCGATATTCTAGACTTATTACACTTAGAGTTTATCAATATGTGTGCGCATTTGCAGTAATAAGCATTCGAATTGAGTTTCAACTATATCAATTCACAAAAAAAAAACGAAATTTTTAGATACATTAATTTTTATGTTATGTATTCTCCGTGCGTGGAGTAACGATTATGATGTAGAAGGAGATGTTCGCTCATCACTATGAGGCACCAAGAGTGAACATTAATGTTTTTGGATAGAATGAAAGATATGAAGAGACAGTTTTTTGATAGTTCCGTCAGTGTGCGGCAGGCTTGGAAATAGAACAGAGGTTTAGGAAATTGAGCGAAAAGGGCATGTGTACAGTGGTACTTGAACCAAAGACGTCCATTTTGGTCTAACATGTTCAAAAATACAAAAAAAAATGGTATCCGGCCATTTTCTCATATACATGAGAAGTACGAATATGTTTTGATAAAATCGTAGACTCCTGATTTTAGGTGTAAATATGTATAATGTTAAACAACTAGACGGAATGGGTCATTATTTTTTATAATCTTGAAGATATATGCGGTTCCTACGAAAAATACCTTGTTTTGATTCTTTGCACATGGGCCTTCTATGACGATACATATTTCGGTATTCAAAAACAAACTTCTGAATCAAGCGCTTGCCCGGTTTATTACTCTTTGTGAGATTGTACCTTCTTTCAAACATGAGCAGTTCTTTTGAGTTTTACTGATCAACGAAATAAAGCACTGCATATTTGATAAAGCATATTCCTGTATCTAAATGTGAACTTATGGTTCAAGCGCTTGCCCGGTATAAAACTCTTATGTGAGATTGTTCCTTCTTTCAAATAAGAGCAGTTCTTCGAAGTTTCACTGATTAAACAAATGCAATTCTCATGATTTCATGCATTTCATTTGGGAAATTTTGAACCTGGTGATTTATGTGAGATACTGAGACGTTGTTTTGACTTTTCTCAAATGAGTTATTCGTCCTTTTGATCAATAGTCACAATAAACTTTCTCAGAAAAATCTAGCCTCAAAATGACTGACAATTACCAAAACATGGTGAGAGATAATATGATCAAACTGAAGCAAAACAAATGGGACAAGAATTTGAGAATTTGAAAGTAGAATACACATAAATATACATTGACCTATTAAAATCACGATCAGATCCATCTAAAATCTCATACCTGTCATGCATTGGATAAAACGAGAAATATTTTTTCTGCACTTCACCTCGCGCATAGTTAACTGAAAGAGATTTCAGTTCTGGATCAAAACGACTGAAGGGAGGTCCTTTGATGCGCACCAAAAACTCGAGCGAACTGTCAATATTCCGGTATCCGGTGGCTCAAAAAAAAGTTGTTTGCTTGATTCTCTCCGCCTAACAAAAGGTCCGTGATACGATAATATTCTTGATATATTTCTATTTCTATATCTTGAACTGTGAAGAGAATATCCGTCGAATATTTATTTTCCCGATGTATTTTTGAGAGTTGCTCTAGTTGGATTATTTATTTCGAGAAAATTCCAAATTTTGAGCTCCAACACTGCGTCAACTGTTCATAGTTGAAATGGAAATATTTTACTTTTTGGAATTAAGTAGACTTTTAAATGATCGAAAATGTTTGTGCTAAGAGAGCCATGCTTTTGCAAACCATGATTCTGTCACTGTAATTTAAGCATTTCCATTCGGCCAAACGTCCATTCGACCAAATGTCCATTCGGCCAAACGTCCATTCGCCCAAACGTCCATTCGTCCAAACGTCTTTATTCCAAACGAGGTATCATCCATGGTGACCGCTGATAACGTTACCAGTAGAGAGATACAAAGGGGCATTATTTCTGGAAAACCTTGCCAACCGCACTTCGAAGTTGACCATACGGGATCATTTAAGCCTTTGTATTGGCAGGGAAGAGACAAAGACTAACGTGCCTTCGGTGTCATTGAAAGGAAGGCGCTGTGCCGATCTACCATGGCGTGCAGATGCAAGACTGAGCGTGGAGACGGTGCATGAACTACGAATTGGATGAGTTTCTGGCAGAACCTTCCATCGTCCATAATAATAGAATGGGTCACCTTCGGTGGACTTGGCATATCGAAAAGATGCCAAGTGAAATGGTTCTCAAACGAATATGGAAGGCGATATACTGACCCTCTTCGGACTGTGAGTCTGACAAAAAGCAGCCATGGACTGTGTTGTATGAAGATCGCTGCAATATACAGCAGGGGACAGCCAGAAGTTAGCTTGACTAGTAAGACAAGGTTGTGCACCACTCTACCGCATATCGTAACATTGATGATAGGAAAAAGATATTTTCAAAAAGCTAGCAAGCTTTCCGAATTATAAAATATTCTTTCAAACATAAGTGATTAAAGCGGAATCAAAAAGATATTACTCACAACATTCAGCAAGTTCATATTCTTATTAACTGCTTAGTAAACACAGCTGATGGACGATCTTTTGATGCTTACCTGAAAAATAGAAAAAAAAAAGGAATGTTAGCTAAAGGACCTAATATTGTTTCGAAATTGCAAATGTATTTCATTATTATTGACAGGCAAAAATGTAGCCACACAATACCAAAATCTCGTGTAAATTTCTGTCCCTTAGACCGGCACATGCAAGCGTCCTTTAGCGCATAAGAATGTGTTGAAAGAGATGAGAAAATAAATTCAACCGAACACATCTTTTGTTGAATTGCGTATGTGTCAGTTTCAGAAGACATAATTTCACACGAAATCTTTCTTTACGTCCCCCGACTATTACGTTCCCCGACTTTACGTTCCCCGCCTATTTACAAACATGGATTAGGTCTAGTTTAAAATTCATAATTTCTAAGTGAGCATTCTTTCATTTAATCAAAAAGATTCGTGCGCTGTATAAGGCTTTAGATTTATCGTTATAAAGAAATAGGATTTATGTTAAAGCTAATTATACAGAGTTTGAAAATAACATGTAATTTTCTGCGTTGTGTAATGCACATAAAGTGAATGCTTGATTTGACAGAAATTAATAGGATATTTCATGCAAATTTAAGCCAAATAACGCGTAAATCTAGTCTGTTGTATAGAAGATTGCGATCATTGTTGTATGGGGCATGCAAGATTGCAGACAATTTGGTTTTTACATATTTACATATTCGTATTCAAAACGCCAAAAAATCATTTAAAACACTTTAAATATACAAAACTGGCTCAAACGACGGTTTATTGCATGCATATGTTTGTCATGTTAGTTTTCAGCCTGTGCTGCTGAAACAACAATGATTACAATGGACAACACCCGAAGACGATGCAATGAACTTTATCACTTAGAAACTCATTAGCTGCTCTCGCGTAGTTGAAAAAATTAACTTAAAATGTACATGTTACCAAACCAAACACTAGTTTTCTTCTGGCTGACTAGTGAAAACCATTTATTTTTTTGTTTTGAATGGATCCAAAAATATGCCCTAAAATTACGCCTTGGACTCAAAAAACTAACAATTCGCATTCCCAGTGCGCCTTATCTTATCCAAAAAAACAAAAACAGACCAAAAAACAGAAACTCCATTCGTCAAACCATTCGAAAATTTCAGACCCAGACCCATAGCACGCCTCTGCCCCGGGACGAGAGTGGCTTGCAATTTTCAATTCGGTAAAGGTATGCAACACCAGAGGGCGGCTGGCCGTCGCGCCGTTGTCGTCGTCTCCGTCGTCGTTGCAGCTTCTGCCGGCTCCTTCAGCAGCAGCATGCAACGTAATCCGCGGGGTGAAGTGAAGAAAGAGGAATTTAAGAGTTAAAACAGGTGCATCGGTACAAATTATGTTTTATTGCGACGACTGCGGCGGTGATCTGTGGCAGGGAATGGAGCTGGGAGAATTGCAATGTTCAAGCAAAAAAAAAAGGAATGTCTCTGGTGCGGGGTTTTCGGCTTGCAACAACAACTTCTGCAACCCAGAGCTGTAGCTTTTTGTAGTTGCTGTCGGCTGCTGCGGAGGAGGTTCGGGTTGTTGTTTTCTCTCTGCGGGTGCGGTGAACCTCAGACACCTCCTCGGCGGCGGTGAAAAACATGTAGAATAAATTATGCATAGCCAAGTTTGATATTGAAGTAATTATAGAGCGTAGGGATGGGGGTGGGGTGTTGGCAATGGCTTAGGTGGGTCGTGTTTTGAATGAGCAAAACCGTCAAGCAGTCGGAGAAGAGAGAATGAGCGAGTGAAAGGCGGTCCTTAACGAGGACATTGTTCTAAAATTAGCGCGATTTTGGCGCAACAGACGACGGGCGCGCAAGGAACTGTCAAGTCTTTTGAAAAGTGCACTAAGGCTGAACCGAAGAATCGTACGGCACGAAGTGTGGAGACACAATGAGTCATCTGAGAGTTCAGGAAGATCTGCCAGTGCAATTGGCGAGGAGGATTATAAATGTCATCTCGCCGGGGCGGGTGTGGTTCGATCAAGAGGTTCCGAGAGGAGGCCGAGGGAGCGTTGTCTAGTCTAGATTTTGAAAACTGACAAACGGTACATCGTTTAGAATACCTCTCCACCGCGCTGAACGAGTTGCGATTGCATTATTATTAATAGAACTTAATTAATTTATATCTGCAGATCGGTCGTTTGATCTAAATGGAATCCGATTCTCGCAACGTCTAGACGAATTGAAGGAGATGAGGAAGGATCGGGGTCACTGGTCTCGATAGAACACTTATCGTGCATTGAAATAACTGGCGAAATTCCGTGTGTTTGTTGCTCTCGAAATAGACCGCCTCCGACATCGGCGATGTCAATGAACCATTCCTTCCAGGCTGGATGACTGGCATTTAGCTCCTGGATTGGTTATTTTTGTACGGGTGAAGGCGAGAAAATATGTCTAAAATTAACCATTATCGAGAGAGACCGATTAAGGCCAATAAATCTAATAGTGTCTCATTAATCTTTTGATCGGCCGGCTCTTTCAGCTTTGTCGTCGGCAGTGTAAGATTTATACCCATTTTGCCACCAAATGTCGTCGCGGTAAGGCGTTGTCTAGTGTGCTGAAGTCCATAAAAGAAATGTGTGATTAGGGTTGCCAGAATTCGAAAATATTAATTCTTTGCAGATAGATTTGAATCTGCAGGTGATGTAAAATTAGTGTATGTTATCCGGTTACCCTACACGATACGTGAATGTGTCAAAATCGATAACCATAATTGCATGGGAGCACACTTGTCACCCTTTTCCTATAGCAGCATGGCTACTCAAACGTAAACAAATAGCTGTCATTTCTTTGAAATGGCTTCCCCTCGAAGGACTCCCCCACCTTTGTCGGTCTTAAACCCATTCATAGAACTTAGTCACTACCAGGCCACGGCGCTGGCTTATGTTAACAGCCCGTGGAGACCTCTAAACCTCCAATAAATTAACATCGAAAGCAGCATGTGCCATTTGCAGTCTCCGGCTGGGATGACAACTGCTGCCGACCCGTCGTCGTTGGTACACAGGAGGATTGGCCGCGGGGGCACGACTTCGATTGCCTTGCCAGCCAATGCATGCCTATACTTGCCTCGGGTCCAAGGATGTATGGAGACAACAAATAAAGTGCACTTTAAGCAGTTTCATCGTTCCTTTGCTGCTGCCGATGTATACTGATGTGGTGTGTGGCATACATGCGCGGTTCAAGGTTTCGGCTCTCCAGGTCCCTCTCGCCCATAGCGGCGAGGAGAATTGCAGTAAGCAAAGGTAGGTAGGTAGGTACTGCATGAATGCAAATTTATATTATTGTTTTTCGCTTCTTTGGTTTTACATCTCTTGGATGCAGTTTTCGTTGCTGTTGTTGTAACGTTTGTGCGCTGTTCTTCTGTGGATAGTGGGTGAGTTCAGCTGAAGCACTTGATGTACGAGAGGAACAGTTATGCCCACCAAAGGGGAATCGGTGTGCAATGTTTGCGCGTTCGAAGCGGGTCGAGCACTTGTTCTTTATGCTGCCAGAGGAGACGGGAGCGGTGGATTCGGCGGGTAAAACGGTTGTTTCGAGGAAAATGGTGACTCTGTCAGTTTTAGAAGAGGTCCAGTAAATGTAATATCACCACTACGGAATTTTAAGGTTTTTTCGAGCTTTTTTCGATGTCCAACTGGATTCCTGGATTCACCAATACAGACAAACATGAACTGTCAAAATAAATGGTACAGTGATCAAAAGAGAACAGCTCACACGATTGCACTAATACCATCATACTGATCTGGATCCATTTTCGTTCGGTAATTGCGAGCAGAGTCATGCAATTTCACTTTCAATTGAAAATCGTACTGGGACGATGAACTTAACATTCATTCCTTTCAATTGAAACACATTATTTCTTCATTTGATAGCCACTTCTCAGTCAGCTTCAGCAAAGCAATCTTCAAACATTTTCGACTAAGCTTTTCATTCATCGGTGTTTATTTTAGCCTTCGGTGTCAAACTAGTTTGAAACAGGACAATTGAAATTCATGCGATACGGATTTAAATTCATTTCTAAAGTATTTATTATTAATTATTAAGACTAGAAACATTGGCATCAAATCAAGTAATTTTAGCACCGAAAACAATAATAAACCGTTTTATGAAATGATAAATAAAAATGCTGATATTTAAGTTGTTTTCACACGATTCCTGTTGTGTTCAATAAATGCAATTTCAATAAGTCACCGCAGTATCAAACAGAAACGCGCTTGCCAGTTCGATGAGCTTTTTGTCGTTCAAAGTTACAGCAAGGTGTGCATCGTCAAAGTACAATACTTCTAGCAACACTGGCATGCAAGTTTCTTTGCGTTCGCCAAACACTGCTCGAGTGGGGGAATGAAATCAAATCAATTTCAACGATGTTGATTCACGGTCATTCACCACGTCGCTTGAAGCAAGCATGAATTTCAATTGAAACGCTTTCGACGGTGGCTAGATCGCAAAAGAATTTGTGCGTTTAACAGGAAATGAATTGGGAGTGAATCGGTGAGAGATTTATTCACTACACGAAAGCTAATTGAAGTGAAGTGGAATGAATACCAAAGCGATTCATTTTAATTTTAATGTCTAGATGATGAAAGGCCCTGATTTTGAGTTAGTGTCCGACCTGACCAAGGTTTAAACCCGAAAACAGCATGAATAAAGTGAAGCAACAGCTTCAGTTACTGTTCAGACTACTTCGTCATTTACCTTTTGTTTAAACGAAACGTCTTTCTTACCCATGGATTGTACATTACTCATTCTCGATAATTTTCCCAAAATCAAGCTAGTAAATCTGTTTTCAATGCTCACCAAAGTTAAAACTCTTATAATGCCACTCCGTTATTGACAGGTCTGCTCTAATTACAGAAAGAGCCAAAAGATGATGCTAGGGACTAACATTCACCCTCAATATATTAAAAAAAATGTAATCCTAGTTTAGGGCAAGACCCGTGCCAGCCCAGTTCGAAAGCAGGGCAAATAATGAAAGGGTAGGAATGTGTTCACCCAATGCTTGCTTTGTTGAAAGCCGACGAATCCTCCACGATTCCACGAAAAATCCCTGGGATGTTGAATAAAAAGGATTAGTTAGCAGCAAACGATACGATGAATTCTTGTTTATTATAGTTAGTATTAAGGAGATACTCAACAATTTATTTGAATATGAGTACCGATTTAAACCAACGATGAGGATGCCATTGGTACCACTCATAAGGACTGGTGACGGTTTACTTAATTGGGCAACTAAGATTCTTTGCTACGATCAATCGCCGCATTGAACCGATTAAGACCAACACTGGACCCACCCACAAAGTGTATTGGTGTTTTTTTGTTATTGTGAAGACAAGGCAATAACGGCTAAAAGCCGATTTCTACCAACAGTAAACTTGTTACGGCCATTTATAAAATGTGACAATGGGTTTGGATTTATAGAACAAGGTTATTTAACACGTTCAAGGGCCAATATGGACCGATTTCAAACAACTGCAGATAAGAATGCTGTTGGAGCCTTTCACATAGCATGGCCATGGTAATTTAACATGCCACATGAGAGTCAGTTTAGGCCGTAAGGGTTTGCTGGGGCCTCTAACAAAATGTGATGGAGGATATTCATTTCCAGGGTTCTTTTAAACGTTCGAATACCGAGTTGGACAAATTTGAACCGACAAAAAAGCTTTTGGAGGAACTTATCGAGATGGTATGTTTTAAGTAGGAATGACGAATCTATTTTTAATTATGCTTAGGAGTCGATTTGGACCTATTTATATCATCAGTAAATATGCCGCAGGTGCCTTTCATAAAATGTGATATTTTTGGGCAGACAAGGTGGTTTAAACAACGCTTGAGAGCCGATTGGGACCCATTTAAGTCCTATTTTCCAGTCCCAAGACCCATTTGAGTAAAAAAATACAAACGGTGTTCATTGAAAGTGTTGGCCAAAATCAGTAATCATTTGCCAATAACATGGAAAATTCAACGTGAGCTTTTCCGCTGTTCGGTTTGTTTGCGAAAAAGTGTCAGCAATTCGTGGAAGGAAACGCTTGACAAAACTCAGGCAGGGCGCTTTCATTGTAAGAGAAGTATGATGTATGATAAGTATGATATGTACAACTACTCATTGTAGCACGGAAACTAAGTCCGATAGCAAGGGGTTCTCCTCGCTGTTAGACTTGATCAAGTTTTAATAACCACTGATTATCCTAATCATGCCACTGTATGAAGGGCCAAAAAGGCAACATCACTATGATGACGTATGGAGAGGGTAGAGAATCTCCTTTCAACAACCAGATTGAAAAATTGGTCAAAAGAGCAAGGTATCTAACATGAGGATGCCCCAATGGGCTGGGAGAAGAGCCCGCCCTCTATTCACAAACTGTTAGAAATGGGGAGTTGGCATTTCCACTCTCCCCATCCAGAGTGCTTCAATCGGGTGCCCTGATAGTCCCTCCCATTCCCATGAAATATTTATATAATAGTGTATATATTTATGTAAATGAAAAATACTACAAGCATTCGTTTATATTATATATGATCTTCATTCGGTTGATCCTGAAATGCAAGAAATTTTGTAAAATGTTAAAGCGTAGAGTTCTGTTGTTCACGCTTAAGCACGTTTTCGTTCGTTTACAACAATAGCAGCAATTCACCAAAATCTTGATTCAAGGTATCCTGAAAAAGTTTGCTTGTATTGAAATTTTATAAAACTAACATTTATACATTTTAATTTACTGTTTTCACGGTCACTATTTCTCACTCATTGTAAGAGAAGTACGCAAGAACTCAAAAATAAGGAGTCGCATCATTAACGAAAACTACAGAAGAACAATCCGTCTACGATTGCAGAAAGAAGAGCTGAAGAACAGATTGTCAGTGCGACGTCCTTATACAAGTAAGCGGAACAGATTCAAAGAATGTGTGGGTGCTTTTCGTGGTCATAAGTTGGAGAACTGGTTCAAATCAATGGGATTATGACTGCCAACAAACACATTGGCATACTCTTTGAAAATTTGAAGGCGTCCATGTCTTCTTGTTTCAACAAGATAACGATCCGAAGCACCCAAACCCAAACGTTACTAAACCTATTGCCCCACAGCCCCGGACTTGAGTCCGATTGAATATTTGCGGTCTATATTGGATTCAAAAATGGACAAAACCAAAGTAATCAACCAACGTAACTACTCTAGAAATCTTTTAAAGCGACATGGGGCATCAATCGACCAGCGTTACTCGCAAAACCTCATGAAGAGCATATCCCGTAGGCTGGAAGCGGTTGTTATTGCTAAAAGTTTACACTTAATTTAACGAAACCGGTTCTTGATTTCACAATAATAGAGTTATATCTACAAAAGAAACTGTTGGTTAAGATGTTAATGCTTCTTTCTGCGGTACATTCGCCATGAGGTTCCATATGGTATTCTCAGATACACCCGACGTGACGATTCTTCATCTTCTCTTGAAATTATCGGTACCATTTGCTTTGTTCTCAGCTTCGTAGAGTCTCCGCTTAACTAGAGCCCAGTACTTCTCTATTGGGCGAAGTTCTGGACAGTTTGGTGGATTGGCTGTTTTCGGCACGTGTTTGACCTCTTGTATCTTATACCATTCCAGGACGGATTTCGCATATTGACAAGAGACCAAATCAGGTCAAAACGGAGCTGGAGAGTCGGGGCTTCTGTACACATCCTTATTGATAGTGCCGGTTGAGACAAAGCTTCTAGATTTTCGACCACAACTACATATGGCCTGCCAAATCAAACACTTCTTCGTGAATTTGAACACCTTCTTTGTCCTAAAAGAATCGGCAACGGCATTCCTTTGCATTGCGGCTTAAAAAATTAGACCCGGACGCTGTTGGAACTCTTTGAGTACGTTTGTTTTGTCGTTCATTATGACAAAAGAAAATGTATCCAACAAAAAATGCGTAAAGCTCCTGAGCATTCGTACAAAATGCGTTTACGCATTTCCACTTGATGCGACGCCATTTTACTGAATGTAACAAGAATGTAAACTTGTTGTACCACGAAATAAAGAGGAGTGTTTCAGCTGTCATATAAGTGAAACGTTTCACCGATTCGTAAAATAATTCAAAATCTACACTGAAAGAAAAGTGTACGATATTTAACATGGATAGTCTTTAAAATATGATTCTCATTAAACTATAAGCGCTATTTCATTTCTCTCGCAAATACATTCCTATGGATTTAGAGAACTGGTTATAAAGCTGTGATAATAATTTGAGAATTGATGAGGAAAACTGAAAAATTCGCGAATGCACTTAATTTTTCCCAGTACTGTATACCCCGGTGTACCTTAACTGTAAACAAACAGAAAGATTAGATGTAACATTTCCGAGAATGACAAATTCCCATAGTTTCACATTGTTTCGAAAATTTTAGGTTTTTTAATTTGCTTATAGAGTAAAATAAAATGGAAATTGCAAATCAGTTATATGCAAATAAAATCAAAAAAGTTATTTACTAAAAGTTAATTTTCTCAACATTTTACAAATTCCACTGCTATCACCATTTTACCTCCCTTTTCTCACTTTGACAAGTTGAATTCCAGCCAACGGCTGGGAAGTCGGCAAACAGCACCATTCAGCTCCACGGACAAAAAGGTGGGAGTGTTGGCGCAGTATCAGCGCCAATAAGAAGGTTGACAAGCTCATAGGTTAGACATAAAGGTATTTTAATAATTAGGTAACATCGAATGAGCCCGTTGGCATGGATATGGCATTGTTACCTGCAATAGTGGGAGGTCCACAAATTGGCATTTCATACACCACTCTATGTTTTGACAATTTACAATCGAATAACTGTCATAAGCGAATGGTAGAGCCGTTCAAAAGTCTGTTCCGCACCTGCTCCAATCAAGTGCTCAATAAAATCGCTTTAATTAAATACAAATGAGCAAAAGGGAAGGAAAGGCACGGCCAGCTTACCTAGAGTTACGGCACCACCTTGTCAGCACGGATTGATTTATGGGATCTTGGAACATCTCCCATCCCAGCGGACAATTCGTGAGAAATATGCACTGGCAGCGACGGTGACGGGCCGAACCTTTCCAAAACCCAGTCAATCACCATCGGCACCTGGTTGGCGATGCTGTTGTTACTGTTGCTGCTAAGCGATTTCAAAAGAAGAGGCTTAATTCAAATTAGCGTTGTAATAAACCCGCTAATCCTGCTTTTTTCTAGCTTCCACCGCCCGCACGCCCCCTGGGGGCTACCGAGCCTGTGCTAGTGTGGCTAATACCGCCCGAAGCTGATGGAAGTGGGATGCAATACTGACGGATAACCAAATTAATCACCCCTTTTGAGTCGATAATTTCTATTTTCACTTGAAGCTGCCCAAAGGCACAACAACTCACACCCTACCGATCATTTGTCAAGTTCGGAACGTGATTGATTAGATCGGGGAGGGGTCGCCTCGCTCGTTGCCCGAAGGAGCTATTGGCATCGCGAGAGGTTTGTGCCATTATTATTGTATGTGTATGTCACGATGGGAGCCAGTGAGCACACCAGGGTTGTGTCGTAGACAATGGACGGTTATTGGGTCGTTAGTCGCTACCTAGGATCAGCAGGTTGAATCGCCATAGTAACCAAGGAGAGTGCACTGAACAGGTAGCAATAGCGAGCGTAGTCGGTGTCGGTGAGTACAGTTGTAATTAAGTACAAATTTGATTAATTATTGATAGCAATAAGTCAAATTGAGTGCTGCGTTGCTGTGTTCTTCAGCTCTTGGGGGTGCGGGCCCGCGGTTTGCTGTGTGCTCATTTTTCTCTTCTAGGTTATGTTGTTGCATGCACTCGGCTTTTGGCGGACTGTTTGTTTGTGTTCGCGCCTTTTGTCCATAGAAGGATGTGATGGAATACCCCCTCGGTTGGCCGCCTTGAGGCACATTTCGCGCATGATTACGGGCGGTGTTTACGTCGGCTTAGAATCGGAAGAAGACCGGCGCACACATGGTTATAAGTTAATTAAGAATTAAGAAAACAGTAGTATAGACTCTATCTCTCTATCTGTCTCTATTTTCGTTGGCAACCTGAGATGGTAATTTATTGGTACGTTTCGTTCCTTGCAGAGAGGCAAGTGAGGCGGAGAAATTTTTGAAGAAAGATTAATGTTTCTATTTTTCAGCCGCACGAACTAATACACACACATGAACTCGGGACAGGTGACCTTTTGAGCGGCATTAATTATCGTGCACGAGGTTGGCGAGCCCTGCCGAGTACTTGCGGCGGCGGCTGCTGCTGCCGTTCGGCTTGTAGATGCTCACAGTCATCATCAAACAAAACGGTAGGGTAATTATCTCAGTCAGCCACTTTGACGGTTCAACACTATTGCCATTACCATACAGCCGAAGCCGGAGTCGGAATGAACCGCAAAGGTTGGATCTTCCTCCGGATCGGGGCAATGCTGTGCTGGGAGGTGATTTTTTGGCCCACGAAAGATGCTGGTTATACGGAACCCGAAAATGTTTATACATATTTATATGCAGATGCTAATCGCCGAGTGGAAGGTTAACGATGATGATTTCGGCGATTAGCTCACTGGAGGGCGCCTAGCGGTTTCCTTAGGCTTTTTGCAGTTGTTGTTAATTCCAAGATGCCGTTCCGTGAGCAAGATGTTCCCACGAGCGATCGTGACGTTCGAAGTAGCAATCGAAACATATTGCGGCACTTTTGAACTTCATTGGCCGTGATTTATATTTTCTCGTTCTTAGGCACAAAATCATCGATGATTGTTCAGCAATTGGAAAATTCAACAATATGTAGCTCAACTTAACCCAGGACCCAGGACTTGGCGTGGAACTTGTTCGTGCAATTGGCGATAATAACAACAGGAAAAAAGCGAAATGAAAACGAACTCGATGTGTGCCACGGTATTTTACAGTCCTTATTTTCCGAAACGTAACTACCGACAGACGACTGCTGCCCCTTTTATCGCTTGGGCTTAGGAAGGGTCGTAAAAGATATGCGTGCGAATATCCACCACACGCCGACAGCAGGCCCCAGCAGAAGCAGCAGCACACCCACAAACCTTGAAGGTGGGGTTCGGGGGCTCAACACACAGCGGCCAAATATGACCACGGGGGCAATAAATAACGTAGGTGTTTGCGTTTAATAAATTCATACCTCTAATTTAACAAGTAGTTATATATTTTTAATTATATTTAATATCGCATGACCAGGTGCAGTAAACGTGTCATGGGCATAATTCTTCGTAACTTTTTTTTTGCGTTCCCTTCCTATACGGCGTGGATCCAGCACTAGTAGTAGACATCGCATCTGCCCGCTCGGGTTCAGAGGGGAAATGAAACGCGAAATAGCACGCACACATAATGCGACGACGGCTCGAACTGAAGGCCAAAGGAATGCTTGGCCTCGTCATTTCGCCTGCCCACCGCCCTGTTGAACATATCCTCCAACTGGGGGAGACCGCATTGTTCCGTGGTGGTACTCGTGACTTCTACAATCGTTAGCCATTCGTCGTCAGGTGCGCTGGTCGACCTGACGAAGGCAACAATTCCACAAGTTAATCAATTTTCGTTCGGGTCCGAAGGCAGGTCCAAACTGCCAACGATGATGGTTGCGTGCGGATTCCATTGGTTGCAGCAGATCAGTCAGAAGTCAGAGAGGCCATTCAAATCTATCAAAATGTCGCTACTTTACGGTATCTTGTCGAGTCGCAAGTCTCAATTTCGTGTTGCGTTACAGTACGGATTTGACGGGTTTGACCACCGTGGCAACGAAATGTAATTAACTGCTGCGGGGGGAAATTTCAGAGATGAATGAATTTCTTGTGGTTCCTTACACGGACTTATACATATATACAGACATACCCGCCCGCAGTGCCAAACGCGGCGGGAAAAGAGCTGCTTCAATCAGAGCAACGACGACGGCGCAGCATCCCGGAGGCATTGTGGAACCTCTTGTCGTCAGTAACATATGAACTTCTTTACCAGTTTTGACTCGCGAGCAATAGCAAACAAGCGATGGCAGCCACTTCCCACCGCGGACGATCGACTAAAATGCGAACAAATGACCGGCGGCCTGCTGCGGAAGCAGAGCTACAGCTCCAGAAGTCGTGCTGGTAAAACTGGCCCTAAGTATGTATTAAAGGCAATATAATAACGGCAATAATAATAAAGATAATGATACGAACGAATCCGTCTTTTGCGCCCTCCGGTCTGCGGGAGCATTACAAACACCCTTCAGCTGCAGCTTTTCCCGATTCCCGAAAATCAAAAGCGGAACGCCGAAAAGGGTTGAGCGACGGGGGATGGGCGGGCATGTTGTGGTAGGGTTTGTTATTGTTTTGATG
The DNA here is from genome assembly GCA_034211315.2 of Aedes japonicus. Taxonomy (NCBI): domain Eukaryota; kingdom Metazoa; phylum Arthropoda; class Insecta; order Diptera; family Culicidae; genus Aedes; species Aedes japonicus. Next base: position 31,740 of record JASCZW010001393.1, on the reverse strand, counting down.
GTGAATCATTTATCATAATTCAACATTCCCATATGGGAGGAAATAGGACGATGGGACCTACTAAGTTTGAGATAGATTTTTGGATCTTCTGAAAGAAACGGGATTCCAGGGCGCATTTTTTTCCCGCATTATTGCCTAATTTTCCCGACTGGGAAAATCAGTTAATATAATTTGGATTAACAGATATTTTTGATGTTTTCGAAAAGATAGTTCAATCTGAAATTTTGATTTGTTTCAGTTTGGCAAAATGACGGGTGCCAGCCGCAAATCGGGCTTCTTGCGTATTGTGTAACCTGCTATGGTCTTTCATTTTGCTAAAGTTCTGTCCAGTTAAAATTCGGAATCACTTATTGTGTTGCAGCGGCACGGAAAGTGACCGCTGTAAGAATTATATTACAGCGGTTTGTTAACCTAGGCGCAAACTTTCTTCACGGTGTTTCGTGCAGTGAGTCAAAAGTTATTCCAGATGGAAGCCGAGAGGAGAGAAAAAATTCTGCACACCCAGTTGATAATTCAACGTGATCCGCAATAAAAATCGAGTGCCTCAAAGTAAGCGTCGTAGTGGAACATATGACCGCAAGCTGAACCAGAAGGTGTTGAGAACCGTCAGAGCAAACCCTCGACTATCAGATAATGAAATCGCATAAAAATACGCTAATGCTCGCAGTACCGTTCAAAGAATTCGTTTGCGAGCAGGATATCGTTCTTATCGAAGCCAGCAAGAACGTTGAAGCAAAGTTTCGTCACCAAAACTCAAGCTCGGAAATTGTACCAACAGGTTTTGACGAATTCCAAGGATGCCTGCTCATCGACGATAAAACCTACGTCAAAATGAATTTCAGACAGCTTCCTGGCCAAAAATTTTACATGGCGATGGCACGAGGAGATGTTCCTGCGAAGTTTAAGTTTGCTTTTATGGACAAATTTGACAAAAAACTGATGATTTGGCAAGGGATATGCAGCTGCGGAGCTAAGGCCAAAGTGTTTGTGACGAATAAGACGATGGACTCGAAGCTGTACAAGGAAGAATGCCTCAAAAACCGCGAACTGCCATTAATTAAAGCCCATAAAGGTCCCGTGAAGTTTTGGCCAGATTTGGAGAGTCGCCACTACAGCCGGGAAGTCATCCAATGGTACCGCGATAATAACGTAGATTTCATCGATAAAAACATAAATCCACCCAACTGCCCGCAGTTCCGGCACATCGAGAGATTATGGGCAATAATGAAGCGGAAGCTTAAGAAAAGTAGAAAAACGGCTCGGGACGTGACTCAGATGAGCAATATGTGGAACAAATGTGCCAAGGAAGGTGACTCCGGAGGAGTGCAGTGTTTGATGCGAGGAATAATGAAGAAAATGCGAATTTTCATTAGAAATGAAGAGAATTGATTTGTAATGATATTTTTTTACAGTGAATTTGTTTTGATGTATTAATCTTATTTGTACGTCAATCCGTTACCACTATGCGCGTGCCACCTTGGACTGGTACGAAGAGAACAATGTCGAATTTGTGGAAAAGGCGATGAATCCTCCAAATTGTCCGTAAATAAGGCCCATTGAGAAATTTTGGGCTTTGATGTAAGGAAAGCTGCGGAAGAAGGCTAGAGGAGCAGATGACATCATCAAATTAAAAAAGACTAGGTAAGCGTAAACAAAACCATCGACGGAACGGTTGTGCAAAACCTCATGAGGAACATCCGGAAGAAGGTGCGAGAGCTGGCCAGATCTACGAAAAATTAAATGAATACTTATGTAATGGGCCTTTTTGATGGTTGATAAACAATGTAAATGAATTTGAGTTGCAAAATAAATTAAAGATGTTTATATGCAGCAATCTAAAGGTGTACTCATAATTAACGATACATTCCTTATTTGATGATTTGTTTTTTGCAAATTCTCTCGCTATCTTGATTGCCAATTTAGAGGTTAATCCGATTTCGATTTTAAGAGCTGGCAGAACATTGCTCTCGGTCAATTCTCTTTCAATGAATAATTTTGTTTTGATGCTCAGGCTTAACAATTTTAGATCGTCAAAAAGAAACGATGCCATAGTTCTGGGAAACGACTCGACCATTGATGTAGACATTATGACAATATTCAACTTTGGTCTCAGCATATTATCGTCTACCACATCAACCACAACAGCGAACACTTTTGATTGGAATACCGAGGAAAAGCTCCGTTTGAAATTAGAATGACTTTTTCGATCAGCTTTCTTTCTTTCTGCTTCCTGACATCGTCCACAAATCTTCTTAAATGAGGCAACATTTGTAGCGCTTTACTTGTTTACTTCCACTCAACGAACTTCGCAGAATTTGATGTTTGATGTATGATATGTACTACCACCCATTGTAGCACGGAAACTAAGTCCGACAGTTGTTGGACTTGATCAAGCTTTAATATCGACTGATTATCCTCATCAAGCCATTGTATGAAGAGCCGTTAGGTAGATCGATAGGCAACATCACTTCTACGTATCCACCGGGATATAAAGAATCTCTTTCCAACAACAAGATTGAGCAATTGGTCAAAAGAGTAAGCTATCAAACAAGACGATGACCCAATGAGCGGGGAGAAGAGCCCGCCATCTAGTCACGAACTAGTGTTAGCAATGGGGAATTGACATTCCCACTCTCCCCATCCAGAGTGCTACAATCGGGTGCTCGGATGGTCCCTCCCATTCCCATGAAAGAGTGTATAGATTTATTTTAATGAAAAATACTACAAGCATTCCCAACGAACTTCACAGAATTTCAATGAAAAAACGATTTAATATCATTTTTTATCTAAAGCTCTGCATACGTATGTAATTCGAGTGATCAAATATATCGTCATGCATCAATTGGACGACATTTTATATTTCGGGAGAAATTTGCGAAATTGGTGAATCTGCTTTTGTCCGCAAACATTTAAATTGATAATTTCTCACGAAAAAAAAGCTCAATTTCTCAAACTGAGACCGTAATAAAGTAAAGGGAAACTTTTGCTAGTCGATTGTGGTCGAAATTTTTCAAATTGAGCTTTTATTCGCTAAAAAATGTCGATTCAAATGTTTGCTCACAAACCACAGACCAACTTCGCAAATTTCTTCGGATTTAGACTATTTACCAGGGGTTGAAAAATGCACAGCTCATTTTTTGAACAGCATTCGTTTAACAAAAATACCTGATGTAAAAATTAGGTTTCTTCATTATTGATGTAGGATGACTAGCACAAAAGGTTACTGTTCATTGTAGTGACATACGCAGATAAAAAGAAACATTGAATTTTCTGCGTTATCTAATGCACATAAAGAGAATGCTAGATTTGGCAGAAAATAATGGGATATTTCATGTGAATTTAAGCTAGATAACGTCTGAATCTAGCCTCTTGTATGAAAGATTTCAAACATTGTTTTATGGCAAATGAAAAATTGCAAACAATTTCGTTGTTTACGCCTCCTCTGGCTTGAAATTAAACGCAGGGAAATTTTACACGCCTGTTAAAAAATTTTTTTTTCTGTGTATATTTCTATATTAAAGGGTGTTTCAATCAAAATTAGGTTGACTTAAACTTGATGCATTTCATTTCAAGTGTCATTAATTAAATAAATAATAATAATAATTTCCTTTCATCGTGCATTAATTTTTTTTTGCACACCCCTCATTTTGAAGATGAAGATGTTGCATCGTGTCTTTATTTTGATTTTGAAATTAACACTTTGGTTATCAAAATGTCGTCGAAGGAAGAGAAGCAACGCATCAGTTTGGCGAAAATCCAAAGTACTCTCAAGGGGAAAAGTGGCAGATATTTTCAAGTACATTTAAGTCAAAGTTCGCGAAGAAATATCTGGTGTGGCAGGCCATCTGTGCCTGTGGCTTGAAGAGCAACGTTTACATAAATTTATCTGAGCGAGTGCCTACAACAACGTCTACTGCCTTTCCTGAAGCGACACAATTGTTCCGTTCTACTTTGGCTGGATTTGGCATCTTGCCATTACGGAAAAAAGGCCATGGAGTGGTATGTTGCCAACAACTTTCAAGAGGTGCCCAACACGTCACATCGAACAATATTGGGCCATCATCCCGCGGAACCTTAAGAAGACTCAAAAAGCTGTTGTGAGCGAGAAACAGTTCAAGGCAAACTGGCGTTCTGCGGCGAATATAGTGGACAAGGAGACTGTACAAAACCTTATGGCAGGTGTTAAACGAAAGACCCGGAAATTCGCATTCGGTAAAAAGAATTTCACTTATGAATAAAAGCTTTGGTCGACTCATACACATTACTGTTTGACCAAATTTTGATCGGAACACCCTTTATACTAATGGAATGACAGCAGTATTCCTACCCCTGAAATGTCAGTAGTGCATGCAATTGTAATGCGCCATACAACAATGTATGCAATCTTTTATACAACTGGCTTGATTCAGGCGTTATCTGGTTTAAATTTACATAAAATATCCCATTATTTTCTGCCAAATCTAGCATTCCCTTCATGTGCATTAGATAACGCAGAAAATTAAATGTTTCTTTTTATCTGTGCATGGAGCCAGATTTCCTAAACGGTACGTTTTTTAAACAAAGCCAACAGAAAATGACTCACATGCCAATGTCAAACGCTGTTTCATTCCGTTAATTAGATCGTTGGACCGAATAGATGACAAAAACACTACTCGAATCATTTGAAAAAGGTGTGTGAATATGGTTCCTTCTATATGACAAAAAATCCCGATGGATTTTGAAATTCCCGACTATATCCCACATAGTTCCCAATGATTGTGGATTTCTGCATTTTCCCGCATTTCCAGATTTTCCCGATTCTGTGGCCACAGTGGGAGTTTTATTCAGTATGTTTCCAGGTAAAATCGAGTTTTGCAACGAGTTGCATGGATATTTTTGCAACCAGAAAACATCGAGGATCATTCTCTGTACATATTTACACGTTTTTGAACAAGTAGGTTTTCCCGTACGATTGTCTCAAACTTTCAAGTTCCATGAGTCTTGTACGTTTTCAATGAAAACTTCAATTGAATTTCAATTCAATTCAATGAAGACATGAGTTCACCCAACTGCCCGGAACTACGTACAATCGAAACTTATTGGGCTATGATGAAACGGGAACTCAGAAAGACCAACGAGAATGTAAAGGATGCAAATGACATGCGTAGGAAGAGATTAAAAATGAGCAAAAAGTATTGAAGACGACTCTAAACGCTCTTATGGATGGCGAAAAGCAAATGTGTCGAGAATTTTACCAAACATCCTCCAATAATTTATCCAATGCATTTAAACTGACATTAATACTTGTTTTAACTGCCCTGCAAATTTAATTTTTATCCGATAAATACATGAGATTATGTAGTAAATTCCAGCACCTAGCTCACTTGCATGGCCGACAACCGAAAAATAACGCTATCCGGGGAGAATCTCTGTAGCACAGTTCCTTCAATTCCAACCGCTACCACCTCACGAACCCGGTTGATCACGGGCTGAGGGAAAATTGACACTACAATGGCCACGCCGGTCAGCAGCGGTAATAAATTTCTACGACGCCTTATTTTGACAACTGAACGCCACCAGCTGCCGCCACCAGCTCAAAAAAGGTAAACAATTATCGGTTATTTAATGCGAATTAATTGACGGCCGCCATCGGTACTGGCTATGAGCAGCACTCTCTGGACACAACTGACGCTTCCGTAAAGCGTCACCGTAAGGCGCACCGGTCCGGGCAAGAGCGGTACCGAATGCCGTGGAAAAATTGATAAATATCGCTTCTTTACCCCCGCGCTCGTGGAACTTACATTCGCGGAGATACCTGCATAACCTAGCATTAGAGCCGGGCTGGCAAGCTCCGCTTCGGTAGCGGGAATAACGCGATGATTAGCTGGTGAAAATTGCACGCTGATGGTTCTTCCCTTTCTTACGCTCACATCCAGCTTGCGATTGCAGCTCTTTGCGATGGACCGTTTGGATTAAGCCGAGAGCAGTGGGTGGGTTTGTTGGCTGGTTGTTTGGGGTCTTTTCTGTTTGGTGCGCAAACTCATGAAGTACCCCGCATGCTCGTGCGCGCCAATTTGGACCACCACCACCGCAGCCTAATCACTGAACGAGGTGTGATTATAAAAGATATGGTAATTACATTGATTGAGTAGTCGGGTTACACCTTTACGCCTTGTGCGGCTCTTCAACTAACCATAGAGGAGTAGTAGAAGCAGCGGTTAGATTAGCTATTTCGACAGCAGGTCGGCTCTGAACAAAGAGTTCAACACGCGTGCAACATTGTGCTGTTAGATGCGCATTTAGTTATATGCTGGCGAACAACGAAAGGAAGACACACTTTGCCGCAATTCCGCTGAGTTGGCTCTTATTTCTCAAAGGGGCGCCATTTCTTGAGACGAAAATCAACCGCAAAATAGAAAGAGAGGTTAATCGGAGCTGGACGAATGTTTACAATTTGATAAGTCGTTATCATTTTTCAAACCAATGCTGTGAATGCATGTAGCTGTTTTGGGCCACACCCCTAGCAATTTGCCTACCGTGGCCATGTTGATTCCCTGTGCACCGAGGGTTCGAAGCTATTTGTGTCGGCAAACTACTTCAGAGCGGCTGCTCAATCGCCGAGGTCAACACACAACATTCATTCGCTAACAAATCGACGTCGCGAGGAAGTTAATGGAAAACGAATCCCCCTCAACTTCATCTTTCTCTCTGTGGCTCTGGAATGTACTCATCGATAATGGAACTGACTTTTTGTTTAAACAATTAGCTTTTCTCCTCCTTCTTCTCAATTCAAATTGAAGCGGGGGTTGAGTAGCATCAGCGCTCTCTACGGCTCCTTGAGAAGCAACTGATTTGTCAATGTTGTTTAGCACACCTGCCCTTTGCTTCTTCCTTAAAATCACCCCCTCCTCCACACGCGATCAAGCATATCCATTAATAGTAGACAACAAACAATCACATACAGCATTTTGCGGCGGGTCCTCACCTCAAGTGCCACAGCGACCGATCAACAACAAACCGGGCACGGACGACAAGTTGCTGTCTCATTGTACGTTTTGTGAAAAGCTTTCCGCCTGCAGCAGAAACTGCTACTGCAAATATGGCAGTCTCCGGAGATCAATGGTGAGGAGTTGCCGTCCGTCCGTCCCCACTGCACTTCCATTGTCTGTGCGTTCATCATAAAGTTCGTATGAACCGTCCCCCGCTTGATGCTTATTCATAGTGAGCATCCTTACAGCGGCGTGCATATCGGCCTTAAATTTTAATTATTAATAAATTCATTAATGCCACTTCGTGCACGATTGATTGATTCGCACACCCCGTACCCAAGCATCAGCATCATCGACAATAAATTCGAAAGGAAAATTAATAATAAAGATCTGCGAACACTCGATCGTCGGACAAAACGCGGCGTTACCATAGGGTATAACCTTCGGGAGGTTTGTCTCTCGGTTCCGATGTTCACCTTCTTACACCGTGATGCCGCCAGTTAGTTAGCAGGAGGATATCTTTTTGCATGATTCTTGATTTCTATAGGTAGATTCACGACATCGATCTGTCCTCGATGCGCGCGGGGCGAAACCGTATCCAATTGTTTGCCGGCGTTGAAGTGAGATCCTCACCCTATGCGCTGCTGCAGTCAATGGATATGTGAAAAATGCTGCTATAATGGGGTAGGCATTCATCCAAGCTATCTGATTGAGAGATGAGTGTTTTTATGAATATTTTGCGGTGCTAGGTATGCAGTTTTCCACAAGTACTTGCTGGTTATTTTGATTATTTTGGCAAAGTTTTCTGATCTTAGTAACCTGGAATGCCAATAAATCGGTGTTCTTTTTCAAGACTTCTTTTTCTTTGGAGAAAGAAACAATATAGGGTAAGAGGATGTAGTGTTATCAAAACGTACAATTTCATAAAACGTTTATTGAAAAAACATCATGTTATACCGCACACAGACCCCAAGTAGCACCGAAAACATATATATTCCTGCTTAATTTATCATCTCAAGGAACATTGCTGGTTTTATCATGGTTTTATAGCATTCTTGAAGTCTAATTCATGCTCTTCAAAACCCTTATAAAACCAAAATTGTTACTTGGGATAAGTCATGCTGTAGATCTATAAAAGTGTGATTTTACTAGTTTAGTCATGAAGGTGTTCGTTTGATGCAATTAAAATCCAGATTCTTTTAGCCGCCTAATTTATTTGTCATACATGTGTTTGATGTTTTTCATCTTGGACATGTTTGTTTACATCTGAAATCTTGTCTGTATATTATGTTTTATAAATGTATCAACACAAGTCTCCCGTATTCCAAGAAACAAACATATGCGAAAAAGTCCAAGCGTCAACAAAACTAGTCGGGTATGTTTGGTTAGCGTCGTATTGGACGTAATAATACAATTTTTGAGCTTTTCTTTAGACAAATATATATGAAATAGATATTTATGTCATATACTCGTTTGTCACTGCAACATTCAAGAACATAGTTCTGTCATGCTAGAGTGAAAGTTGCCAATTGCCAACATCAGGATGCGTAAAGTTAGTTGTATGATAATGTTCTGATATTTCAAAACGTCAGCGCAATTAAACAATTATTTGATTGAGCAAATGCTTTTCATTTAAATTAATACCCCTACCCTGAATTTACTTATATCAAAGCCTGAATATCAAAACAAATATCTATTGAAGTCCCCAATAAGGTTGGCAAATTTGTATGATGCTGATAAGGTTTAAGAGGATTCTTGCTACTCTGTATCTCATATGTCGAAATGGTCGAGTGGTAAAAATACCGATCTAGGAAGCTTGGAGTCCATAGTATGAACCTGGTTCATGAAAGCCTTTTTGTTGCCGCCGAAAATTTGTTTAAATCATGTTTTAAACTTTTTTGTTTATGACGATTGTCTGACATAAATTATGTTTCGTAGGCTCCACCTCCTGCGCTATTTCAATTTTATAGTAGTACCCGAAAAGGTTTACCACCATCGGATTTGTAACATAATTATTTGTCACATTTAAGCAAAAATGCATGCAATCAAACATTTCGTGTTACTTGGGACGTTCGACTTCATTTCATTTACCTGTGTAAAAACATGGCTTCCCTCAAGATATCAAGTAGCAATAACCCAACAGATGGCTTCACAGATTTGTTTTGGTTGGTAACGGAAAAATGGGTTGCCAGTCAAACTGTCAGATTTGATGTAGCAATAAGTTGGCTGGGTGACGCTACTGTGCAAGATAATTATAACGCAATTTGAATTCCATAAAAAGTATGACCAACTCATAACATTTTGAAAAACTATGGTTCATTTAATTGTTTGTTGAGCTGAAATTGAGTTGAAATTTTGTTGAGCTCGAGCGATTGAACATAAGGGTAAGTTGCTTAGAACAGTGTGCCAGCCACGTTGTCTTACACACTAGACGAATATGTTTCATAACTGCGGCACTTCGATTTTCAATCCATACCACATGTGTGGCACACTGAGGAACACCTTTGACAGTTGGGCTTATAGAAATAATCAACCAGCAACCTTGCCAATTTGCATTGCCTGGTTGCCAGACTCAGCAGAAAACAAATGGATCTGTTAACACATCGGCACCTTCGACACATTACGGGAACTCGCAGAACATTGTAACGCACACAAAAAATACTAGCACAGGAGAAAAGAGTACTCAGCGATTTCAATCTATCCATCCTTTGGTTGAACATTTTTTGTTTTATTCTGCTCAAGAGTTCTAAAAATTTTGTTTTGGGAAAACTCACAGTGTGACTGACTCCAATCTATTTCTCGAATAGTTTATCTATTCATTTAGCAAATAAAAAGATTTAGTTTACAACTGAAATCGACAAAAAATATTGAACAAACAAACAAAACGATTATTACAGGGTTCCATGAGCAAAATAAAAATCAGTAGGCCTTACAGAAACCGATGTCAATCTTGTTTGCGGTTCTCCTTTATTCTTTAAATTAACTGATGTGCTAGTGAAAAACATACGTGAATTGTTAAAAACTGGCAAAATACCAAGAATATTAATTATTTGAGGTCAGTGTTACCCGTGAACTATGCAATGGGCGCTAAGGAATGAACATTTTGCAATTGAAAGCTCAAAATAATACACATAAATACCGAAAATTTGTAAATAAAGCTAAATTTTCTCAATTTTCTTGAAAATTTATTTTTTTCTCCTTCATAATAACACCTCATTGAAGTGATGCACATGTGCCAACGCTTGATCCAGTCATTCAGGGAGTTTTCATAGGCCGCCGGAGGGTTGGCCTGCAGCTCCTTCAACGCCTTCTTTTATTATACCTTCACTGGAATCTCTTTCTCCAAAGTGGCATTTGGACTTAGGAGAAAAGGAAAAAGTAATAAATATTAAGAAGCGCGTACAATTTTCCCTCGTTTAGTTTCAAGCCAATCGAGGCGTAAAAAAAGGAATTGTTTGCAATCTTTCATGCGCCATGCAATAATGTTTGCATTCTTTTATACAACAGGCTAGGCTCAAATTTACATGAAATATTCCATTATTTTCTGCCAAATCTAGCATTACCTTCATGTGCATTAGATAACGCTGAAACTTCAATGTTTCTTTTTATATGCCTAACAAAAAATGTGCTGAACTGTTCCATATTACACTCAAAAAAATCGTCACGTTGTTTTCACGTAAAATTTCACGTTACTTCCACCTGAACACATAACCAAATCTTCTTCAGTAAAAAAACAGGTGAACATTACGTGCCAGTGAATTGTAGGTGAAAAATCACGTAGCATATATGTGAATTTCACGTAGAATGTAAATTTACGTAGAAATCACGTAGCTCTTACGTGGATTCCACGTGTTTATTACTGGTTTTGGAGGTGGTGGAAAATTACGTGCCAAACAAAGTGTCGATTTTTTTGAGTGTAGATCTAGAAATCACTTGCCATCTCTCTAAGGCTTACACGGCGATTTTTGGCACAGTTTTTCTTATTCATTGCCATTGTCCGGAACGAGGCAAGTCTTCTACCACTTCACGACTACTTCATGAATTCCTTACACCATTCGTATGCTCTGATTTCCTAAAGAGAGGGCCAAAAATATGCCGAATGGTTAGTCAAGAAGCTCTAGAGCATGCTGAAATATTTTTAGACAAAGGCACTTACGTAACACTCAAGAGGACTAACTACAATCTTTCGGAAACATCAATGATCACGAAACCATGGTATCTAACGAGCGGTCAACTATTTTCAAGACTGGTTTCCCAATTCAACAAGGTAATAAAGCATTGATATACAGGGTACGGACCAATGGTAAGCGATTAGAACAGTGTGCCAGTCACGATGTATTTGATGATACGTTCATTGATGACGCTCTAGTTTCAATTCACTAGAACTCAAGCTTAAATTACAGACTAAAAATTAGCCTGAAAATTGTGTCGTGTACGAACTATCAAGGTAGGGTACGGAACGGCTTACACTCCAAGACTTATTCCAGCTACGGGTAAACGATAACCTATAAGCTCATTTTTTGCAGTATGGTGCTTCACTGGAGCACAATACTGCAAAAAATGAGCGTTGTAGGTTAACGTTTACACCGTGCTTGGAAAACGGTCTTGGGGTGCTTAAGCCGTTCCCTACCCTATGTCTGGGATTTTCAAATATCTTGCTCAAATACAACACAAATGTTTATTGATGCAGATGTGTATATAGACTTATGAACTATCACTATGGCACTGAAGATTGAAGTCCTGGGATTGAAAAACTTTAACCATAATGAATCATGTTCAAGCATTAGGTGCCAAAGAATGATTAAAACTTTCAAATAGTACTTTAATAAGATCCAATACTGAACAGTACATATTTCAATGAAGTCAAACAAACAAGAAAGTAATGATCCCCTTCGCTATGTTTGTGATTTTCGAAAGAAATTCTTACAGATCCTAGAACAGGCTTTTCCGATTGAGAGTTCTACAGTTCAACAGGTTCTTCAAATGTACAAGTTGTACGGTTAATAAATATGTTTCAGTAGTTTATCCACGTTGAGTAATAGTAGATTGTAGAATCGGTATCCACATTAATCCGGACACCTTCAAATCATTGTAACTTTTGAAATATTGCACGTAGGAATGAAAAATTTCACTGTGGTATACTGCCGTTCTACGCATAGCTGTCCCATGTTGCTTTTGGTCAAATTGAAGCTTTTTCAATATATGCTTAATTTTTTAACTATACTATTGGATACAAACAAAACATTATATACTTTGTTCTGAGTTTGTATCAAAAAAACATCAAGATAGATTGTCCCGTGTTGAATTTCTAGGCATAAAAGTCCCACTACGACTTTTCTAAAGAGATCTGAGAAAAAAAAATGATTTAAGCTTACAACATTCTTTGTAGGAACAACTCGACACTCAGCATTGATAAAGGGCTTATATGCAAACTTAAACAATGACTTTGACATGAAAACATTGACATTAATATGTCAATATAAGCCACTATTTGCATTTAATAGAACTGTGTTTCTAACGATGATATGGTGTTAAACAAATAATCAGAATCATGATAGGAGCATAAACAGTAATGCACATGGTATGTTTATTTGAAATCGTAAATTCTATCGCCAACGATCCATCAATACATCATGCGTGCGACTGATATGCCTAGAATTTTCTGCTGCAAGGCAATATTCTACGCATGTCAGTCCCACTGAATATTTTACCTCGTATTTTACATACAAAAATAATCTTATTGTTTGTAATACCACAGATTCCATCGAAACTCAGCGACATCTTCAAATGCCAATCATAAATTTGTTGGTTTTGCCACGAATATTACCAGCACTACACAATAGTGATGCAAAACTTAAAACGCTTTTTTCTCAACTACCACTTTTGCAACATGGGACAGTTATGCGTAGAACGGCAGTATAGCTGAGTGTATATGATGAAAAAGACTATGATTGATGTTTACATTTCATGTTTAGTATTAGATAGCGACGAAAGAAAAACAAGTGCGCTAGCGAATTTTGTACGGGCGTACGGCAAATCTTGACTTGTCAATACGGGATCTTGTAAAAACATTGGATTTGCCTAAATCCACTGTTTACGATGTGCTCAAATCATGTTCGGAATGTTTGACGGTGGAGAGGAAACCGAGAAGTGACAAAAACGTTGGACACGCTGATCCTGTCATGGACCAAAAGGTGAAAAGGATATTAACGAAAAATCCAAATCTCTCAATTCGAACGGTGGCTCGTAAAATAGGGATGTCGCCTGGGTTTGTCCAAAAATCAAAACAACTTTTGGGACTTAAGTCGTATAAAGTAGAAACAGTTCCAAATCGCAACGACAAACAGAACTTGGCAGCAAAATCACGGGCTCGACCTTTGTACTGCGAATATTTGACGAAGTTTTCATGCGTTGTTATGGACGATGAAACTTATGTCCTGGAGGATTTCAAGCAGCTTCCAGGGCTGGCTTTTTATCCTGCTATGGCCAGAAATGCTACAGCTGAGCATTTCAGAACGAAGAAGGCATCGAAATTTCCCAAAAAATACCTTGTGTGGCAAAGAGTAAATCTTTCGTCACTACAGGCACAATGAACAAGGAGATCTATCAGAAAGAGTGTCTGCAGAAGCGATTGCTACCCTTCATCAAAAGTCAGAAAGAAAAACTTTGATCTAGCCCGATTTGGCATCATGCCACTACGCTAAAACGGTGATGGAGTGGTACCAAGCAAATCAAGTGAACATTGTACCAAAAACCTCAAACCCGCCAAATTGCCCAGAGCTACGACCAATCGAGAGATATTGGGCTCTGATGAAGCGGAAGCTTTCTGGAATGAAGCAAGGAATCAAAGACATCAAACACTTCCAGCAAATTTGGACAAAGACGGCTTCTACGATTTCTGAAGAGTCTGTACAAACCCTAATGGACGGAGTTAAGCGCAAAGTTCGAAAATTTTATCCAAATACCGAATAACTATGTTTCGTCTTCATGAATTGTTAAAACACATCCCATGATTCTGAAATAAACAACTACGACGGAAACATAATGCGAAATTAATGTTTTATTCGTGTTTTGAGGTGTCCGGATTATTGCTGATACAAACTTTAGATATATTTAATACGTTATGCGTAATATTCAGCTTGGCTACATTCAATAGATGGAGTCGATGAAGAAAAGGCGATCGTTAAATTTCAATCAAATCCAAATGCGCGGCCATGGTTTAGTGATGATCCAATTATTCATTTATCCTTTTACGAAAGCCTTAAATTACTCGGTGTTGAGACCAACTTTTCCTGGCGGAGCTCACATTCAGCAGCGTCTGGGAAGAACTCTTTCCAGATTGACGGCGCTGAACGTGACCGCAGCAACCAACGCCACGACAAATGGCTCATCGATCTTGTTTAATTGTTCCAAATGGCTGTCTGTCTCTAATTGCATTTGACACCTGTGTGACAGATGTGATTACATCGGCTCAGCAGCCGGGGGTTTTTAAACGGTTGGCGCTTCCCACAGTTTTCCAGTCTACTGGAAAGAAGGAACCTATCCAGCTTACCGCCTCAGTCAGTGACACCTGATGATTATATGAACGGTGTTGGTACTCACATATGCATGCTCAAATTTACCATCGTACCGCGGTGTGGCCGCATTGCGCAGAACTTTCCCTAGAGTACAACAGCCAGGACCGCGCTCGGGGGTGGCACGCAAGGTAATGATTTATTGCTCCGTCGTTGTCGACCCACAACAAAATGGAGGAGGAGGAGGAGCAGAATCTGGACGTTGGCTGCTAGTTTGTATGGACCGGGTGAACAATTATATTCACTACCTTCCGCGGATGATTAATTGTTTGCGAAATTGTAACGAACGCAGGTAACAACAACGGCGGCGGCGGCAGCAGCAGCAGCAAGGGAACTACCGTCAGTCAGGTAGTTGTTTGTGGCCAATTGCCCGGAGGTAATCAGCAGGGCTTCAAAAAGAAACGGTTGTCCAACTCTTTTGTTGAGCCTAATGGCTTGAGTAGATGATGGTAAGGAGGTTCTTGTGTTGATCAATGGTGACCTGGTTGGTGATGCAACCGAAGCGAAGCAGGGATTTTCGAAAATTCGTGAGCACTTGACTTGCTGTTTGGGCAAGGAATTTTTGTGGAACGCTTACCGGAAGATATTGATCAATTGGTTGCAATCGCTTGAAACAATGCCCCCCAGGTGGAGCGAAACCTGCACACTCGAATTCTCTACGTCAGCAGCGCCAACAGCACCAGTAGCCGAAAAAGTACTGTTACACAAGTGTGGGGCTCCCTGACCGCAACCGATGGATGATGGGAGAAGCCAACACCCGACAAATTGGTGTGAAATTTAAAGTAGTTTCCTCCTGTTGCAGATTATCTAAGGTCTGATGATACTTGAACAAGCAGTAGCATCAGAAGAAGTGGCAAGTGGCTCAGGGCCGAGTGTGTGGCTTTCCTTTTTCTCGATCCAATTTTTCAATCTCACCGCGATCGGCGCTCGAGGAAATGTTACGAATAAATCTATCATCTTCGCCCTCCGGGGCTAATCGTCCCAAACAGCGAACTTGCCGTTCCTCGGTTCTCTCTCATCTTCACCTCTCGCTCACTCGCAATAGCAGATGATAACTATTACGAAACGCTTGCAAACGATTCGATCTAAAAGTACCAACCAGCGAGTGATGGTTTTGGTACGGTCATTTTTACCGAGCGCCGTCGTGGGCCAATTACTGTATCTCGCTAAATTCGGTGGCTACCATCTGCTGACAGCTGACGCCCCAGGGACGCCGTTGATTGAACGTTCAATTACAATTACAAACAATTATCGGCGTGATTTTAGGAATTATTTAAATTATCACTTGCTTCTGTTGCTGTTGCGACTAGGAAGGTGCGTAGTTTGAATTGAACAAACTGCAAGTTGGAAGGCAATAAGATTTGGCTCCATTTGAGAGCAGTGAAAAACGGTAGCAAAAGTTCCAATTGAAATTATCTCATCGAACGGGAGGAAAATCAATATCGATCAACGAATTATTAGGCAATCTGGGAGCTCCATTTTTCGTCTATTGCTGTTATCGTTGTTCTGACCATTCTGAGAACAGCCCAGAATCGAAAATTGGATGAACTTATAATTGATGTTGTCTAACCCGGGATCGAAAACCTTCAAGCATTATCGAAACGTTCTGGGAAGCTTTTTTGAAGATTCTGGAACAGTGATCTTTGATTTTGTAACATTATACACTACGTTTCATAACAATAGATTTATTTTAAAAGTCCATATGTTTCAATGAAGAATGAATTTTAGCGTTTCATTTATTCACATGCAGAAACTGTGTGAGGAAGTTGACTCACACCACAACACTTCTGAGTCCATTGATATACTGTGTGAGTGGATAATAATAATATCACTCATTTTTGCTGTTTCATAACTATAGAACCAATACATACAAAACTATCTGCATGAATTGCGCTCCAGTTAGCAATGGGCATTTTACACACAAAAATCAATTCTGCTGAATCGATTCCCAAAATCGAAAAAGAATCGATTCAAGAACAAATCGACTGCGGAAGAATCGATTCGAGGAAAATCGATTTGTAATTCATATAAATTGTAAAAGCAAATTTTAGGTAACTGGTTACATATCTAGAGAGCAAATTCCATGTTTGATCTTTTGTTTTAATGCTCTACAGAAAACAGCTTCGTGTGAATAAATTGTCATCTGAGAGACCATAGGGGCTTATCCAGCGAGGTTAACAGGGTTACATGTTGCAATCACTTATTGAGTCACTGATTACCTATTTCGTGAAACTAATACTGCACGCTAGGATAAGATTACCGAAAATAAGGTTTTCATTTTACCGAAACTTTAGGTTTTAGTAGCAAAACCTAAAGTATCGGTAAAATTTACCGAAAGAAATCGTTTCATTTCACCTATTATTTTAGTAAAGTGGATTTGCAAATTTTATCGTTTGATTTTGCTTAAATTTTGTTTAAAATGCTCTCATTGGGTTGCAAGTACTTTTGGCAAAAAGAAAAATTAGTAATTTTTAACGTCTTTTCCTGCTATCCAATAATACCGAAGTTTCGGTAATCCATGTTTACCGGTTTCAGTAAGTGCACTTTTGTGCGGTTTTCGGTATTTTTTACCGACTTTTCCGTATTCTTATCTTAGCGTGTAGAGTTTGAAAGTCGATTCAGTCAAAAATCGAACAGTGTAGGATCGATTCAAAATATCGATTAATGGAGCCCAAAAAATCGATCAAGTAAAAAACGGATCCAGATCGCCCATTGCTAGCTTCAGTTTTCTTTCACATTTTATCGTGTTGTGACGTGTTTGTGAATGCTCCGGAATAATGCCGCGTGGAACGTATTTGACGGAAGAAGAAAGAGGTAAAATTTTGGCATTTCGCGAATGTAATTTTGGTATTCGCGATATTGCTGGACGTTTGGGAAGATCACATCACGTCATAATCAATTTTCAGAGAAATCTGAGAAACGATATTGAAATAACAAGACAGGTGGACCCAAAAAAAAAGTTGTCGGAAAGAGCGCAACGAAGAATTGTTCAAACTGCAAGTAACTCACTCAAAAGTTTGAAACAAATTAAGGTTGAGTTATCACTTGACGTCTGATGTTCTACAATCTATCGAACATTGGAAAGCTCTCCTTATATTCAGTGGCAAAAACTGAAGCAAGCTCCACGACTCTTACCTCGCCATGAACAAGCCCGACTCGAATTCGCACGAGCTAATATGCGTAGAGATTGGAGTAAGCTATGTAACCTTCATTATTCACTATTATAAAATTAATTAAGTTCCTTTGTCTCACTAGATAATTTTTTTTCCGACGAAAAAAAATCAATCTGGATGAACCAAATAGATTTTTTTCTCATACTGGAGGGACTTAAGAAAGGAGCAGCGGTGCTTTGCGACTCGTAACTTTGGTGATGGTAGTTCGATGGTTTGGGGAGCATTTTTGTCGGTGCAGATTGCTTTTCCATCCACCAGAATGAACAGTCGGGAGTACATTGAGATACTCCAAAGTCATTTGCTACCATTCTTGCGGCAACATCCTCGAGTTGGCTACACATTTCAGCAAGATAATGCTTCAGTTCATACAAGTAGAGCGACTCTGACGTGGTTCAACAAACATGGAGTTCAAACTATGGGACGGCCAGCTTGTTCTCCAGACCAAAAACTACGTGAATTATATGCAGACAACAAGCAGTACGCAAGCGTTCATGACCTGACACAAGCCGTCTTATCTGCATGGCAAGGAATACGAGTATCTACTTGCCGTAACTTAATTCAGAGTATGCCGAATAGGTTTTTTGAACTGATTGAGAACAAAGGAGGACCTACCCATTTTTAACATTTTGATTTTCAGGTAAACATCGTTGAAATCTTTTAAAGAGAAATAAATTTTGACACAATATGCTTAGAGCAGGGCTGGTAGCGGATTTATGGATAAATAAATGACTTGTTGTTCTAAATGACTAAATGACTTAAGTGACTAAAATAATAAAAATAGTGACCAAATACTGACCAAATAGTGACTAAAAAGAGATTTTCAAATTTTAGTATTTTTGTTATCTCTTTTACATTTGATATATTTTCTAGTAAAAATGAACTAGGTGATCACCCCCGTTAGCAAAAATGAATATTACTGCGGCGCAGTATGACTTTTTGGTTTTATATGTGGGTTGGAAGCATGACCTGTGCTAGAATTGCTTCTGACATATCTTGCTTCTCAATTCCTTTTATGACCTGTTGCCATGTGAAGTATTTAGGCTCAACTACAGCCGTTTTCTGGTTCCAATACTCCTCAATTCTGTTACTCTGTACTCAAGCTAGGTGCTGACCTAGCGTTTTAACAAGTTCCATTCCTCAATAAGAAGATCATAGTTGACCTGATTCGGAAGTAACTTGGCGATTTTCACAACATACTTGGAGCTTTCACTGGATGCAACGGATGGTGGGTTGAGGCATTGGCAAAATTTTTTAAACAAGTTCTGCAAACCAGACTTTTGACGTAGGACTACGTCTTTGATTTCTATACTGGGGTACAACTGAAAACAATCGCATTGCGACCGTCTTGAAAAGTGGTCAGGTTTTGAGCATTAGTAGTTCAGTAATTTCTTAAAAGATTTTCAAAATTTTTGCACCAATCCTTCGGAAATATTTTTACGCATCAATTTCAATAGAGAACATTGTTGATTTCGGGTAACATACTATTGGATTCATAAATGTTAAGCCTTGTCTTGAAAAGTATATTAACTCTTTCAGGCCTAAGAGGTCTAAGTGAACCCAAAAGGTAATGGCTGAATAAAATCAGACTGAATAAAAGTGTACACTGTCTACGGCATTTTTTTCCCATAAACTTTTCTACCTGTTCTAGCTTTATTGGTTATATAAGGGTATGATAAGTACTCAAACATATTGAATGAAACTTTTGTAAGGTCAATAGTCATTATTTGATAACTTTATGACGATCCAGGTCATCCAAGCTGTCCTTGAGTGCTGAATTTAAGATCTACAGTAGTTACTATACCTTTTAGGGCTATACAAAGTTACGCTACGTATTCAACTATATTCAGTGACAATTTTCGAACGTAAAATAACATCATGAGGTACACGGTGATAATCTAACTCATCCAAACTGTCCTTAAATTCAAAACATAAGATCGACAGTTAAAGCTAAACATGGTGACCATACGTATGCGAAAATATTCAATGAACCTTTCGGAAGGTCAACAGTTATTATTTTATACCTTTGAGATCCTATGTAATCCAAACCGTCCTGGAGTTCAGAACTTGAAATCTATGATAGTAACAGTAGCTTTTTGGGCTATACAAAGTTACGTCACGTATTTAAGTGTATTCAGTGAACGTTTTCGAACGTAATAATACACAAGAAGATAATCTTGGGATGGTCTAGGTCATCCAAACTGTCTGGGCATTCAGAACTTAAGATTTACAGTTGTAACAGTAAATTTTAGGCAATACAAAGTTACAAAAAATATTCAAATATATTCAATTAACATTAATAATGTCAAAACACATTATAAAGCAGAATGACATGTTCCAGGTCATCCAAACAATCCTTGAGATCGGAACATAGGACCTACAGTTTTAAGAAAAGCTTCTGGGCTATGCAAAGCTACGATGTGTATTGAAACATATTCATTGAATATTTTGGAAGAACATTATGAGATAATCTTCGGATGTTCTAGGTTATCCAAACTTTCCTGGAATTCAAAACATAAAATCTACAGCTTATTGGACTTAACAAAGTAACAATATGTATTTGACCAAATTAAGTGAGTCTTTTTGATAGTCAACCGATATAATGAGATATCTTGGGATATTCTAGGTCACCATCGTAAGAGCTAATCCAGATCACCGTAAAGTTAACGTCAAGGTTACGCTATGCATTCAAACACATTCAGTGAAGCTTCTGTAAGCTCACCAGTCATTATCAGATTATCATAAAAACTAACCTTGAGTTCACAACTTATGATATACGGTAGTAACCGTAGCCTTTTGGGCTATACAAAGCTACGATAAATATTCAAACATATTCAATTAATATTCTGAAACGTCTACAGATACCACCGAATAACCTTGTCAGTTTCAGCTGTCCTTCTAAACTTAAGGTCTACAATTGCAACAACAGCTTTATGGGCTATACAAAGTAAAGTTAGATTGTTTAGCATAGAATATTCCAAGATTATGTCATCATGTAAGTAGGTCTTCCAGGACATTCAGGCGGGACAGCGTTCGCCAGGGCATCTAGTTTTTTTGGTGTCTATTTCTCGACATTTATAGTGTGGCCAGATCGCTTAATATGGTTGTCTATTGAACAATAGGTACAAGTGATTTTTTCTTCAAACTTTTTACAATCGGCAGTACGAAAATAGTGACTTTAGTGACCATTTTCCGAAAAATAATGACTTTAGTGACTTTTGGAGGCAAATAGTGACTTTTTAGTGACTAGACTCAAAATAGTGACCAAGTCACTAAAAAGTGATCTGCTACCAGCCCTGTTAGAGTCGAAAATTCTACGGTAAAAATAGACAACAAGTACCTATTATTCTGTGCAACTTATTTCGAAAAATCACTAATTAATCTGAGATGTCTCGAAAAAAAATTCAGTGGTTCTTGAGTTATGACACGGAGTGTAGAAAATGGTGGCATGCTTTGATGTTGGAAGTGGTTTATTTTTCAACACGCCCCCTACTTGAAAACGTTCAGCTCTGAATCCAAAATTCACAACAACCCAAAAGTTTACCGGAAACATGGTGATAAAATTTCGATGTTTCCAAGAACGACTCAGACCTCTAATTTGCGTGATTATCTCCTCAGTCTCCAAACTTATAGATGAAAATCGCCGCCTTCTATCCCTTTTTCAGGTAGCGCTTACCCGCGATCGACAAAATGCCAACTCCCGCAACATTCCCCTGAACCTGCGCCCCTCTAATAGTCAAGAATGCTTCACCAACTTCAGCTAAAACCACCTACAACACGGGAACCCCTCAGCTACCATTACCTCAGGCCACGGGCAGTGGCGGCGGCGGCTCATTTACTCATTTGGTTCGGCGATCGGACTTTGAATTATTTATCTCTTCCCAAACTTAATGATTTCCTCTATTAGCGCGCGCGATTTCTCTGTGTGTAAGTTTCGTCTTCTATGGCTTCTTCTGTTGCCGTTCCAAACAAAAACACAATCCTTTACCTCCTCTTCTAAGTTGATTATTTGGCGTTGGTGGCGGTGGTGGATGGACGCCGCCTAGGTTTTTGGGGGCTTTTTGTTGCTCCAAATAATCAACCGAAACAAATACACCGACTAGTCCCGCTTATTTTAGGCATCAACAAAAAAAAAAGGAAAAGAAAAGAAAAATAAAAACCGAAAACCACCTTCCGCACATATCATGCATGGAAAAATCGGGACAAAATCGAATTTCGTGGGGAGGAAGAATTAAAAATTTCACGGAGAATCAATGTTAATAAATTTTCTGGAGAAAAAAAGTTGACAGCGGCAGGGGAGGGATGGCATGGTTGCTTCGCTCCAGTCAGCAATGGATCATTAAGAGGAGGAAATTTTCTATGTTTTCAAAACCGTCCGTCTAATTAAAAACGAAAACAATCGGACGCGGCCAGTTTGTTTACCTGGGCGTTTGCTTACATTGAATGCAATGCGGGTGGTATGATGAGTGTGAGATTCCAGGGTGCACGATTAAAGCGAACTTCCTCCGGAATATTTTGCCAACAGGCAAGTCTTCGGCAGTTCCAAGTTATGGCAACCTCGTCGTTGTGAATGATCGTCAATTGGCAGTTACCGCTTCCTTACACGTGTTTTCGAGGTGCCACACAGCAGGCGATTAATAGTTCGACATAGCCCAGCGCACACGCGCCATACAGTGTACTTTCGACCGATTCTTCTGTAGAGCCGGTCAGTTGGCGCTGTCGGGTGAAAGCGAGCGGTTTTTTAGTCCTCAATTGTGTACGAGTTCTTTAAGAAAGTTTAAAATTGATAAAGAGGACGTAAATCTTAATCCTCAACAAAACGTTAAATGCGAAATTTTTCAATTTTCTTCGAAGTTATCGACCGCAGTGATATTTCATTTTCATGTCCAAAACTCATAGATGATTCGATCTTTGCCTCTCGAATCCTTCGAAAACACCGTAATTAGCTGCGCTCCGAAATAGATTTAATTTAAATAATCCCTACCGCATCGCAGTCTGACGAACACTCGCTCGAGATTTCGCGATGCATCTTGCTAGGTTGCCACCCCTGAAGCTTTCCTTCACAGGCCACACAACCGAAATAGCCAATCAACCCTCACGGTTACATCGCAATCGATCGATCGCGCCAATTTTTTTTCTCTCTCCAATTAAAGCCCGGCGTGTGTGGTGGGCTGCACAGCAGTAAACGCGCAAAAGGTTTTTCCATTCAATTCGCTACCGTCGTCTTCACAGACGTCAACTCCGACGTATCGTCATCGACTCTTAGGAAATAGCGGGAAGCACCTTTCGGTGTATTTTCAGTGTTCATATAGGATTGCACCATTTTTTTTCAGTTTTCAGCAAACGGACAAAATTAATTCCCTCCCCTCGTCCAATATCGCGATCAACGACCATCAAACTTTTTGAGTACAGACCTTAAAGTGCAGCATCGTCGATGTTGTGGATTTTCCCTATTCAGACGAGCGCACGCAGCTTGGAAGAGGAGAAATTATCTGCTTTGCGATTGAATAATAATCAATCACGATCGATGATGGCGCGTTCGGGCTGCTACGGCTCTGCGATGGGTTCAAAACAGGTGGTGGTGGCTTACCTGAAAGTAAAGATGAAGGAGAAAAACACAAAATTTAGTCGACGAGCTTGAAATTTGTGACAATGTGGAGGTTATCGATCGAAGTGATTGAAAGGCAGTCTATTACAGTTTTGACAAGTTTAACTAATCAAATCTCGCCGGTTTCGCCACCTTGTTGTTGAAACTGTTGTTGGATTGGGGCAACGCTAGTATGGATGAGAGACCAAATACGAGAACAGCGGCAACAACAGCAACAGGTTGAATCGGTTGGGGGTAGGCATCCATTGAAGTACGTGGTGCGGTCGGATCGATTGCTGGCCGTTGTGCTGTTGGCCAAACACTAATGAATTGGGTCAAGATCTCGGCTGGGCCGGGCTAGGTCCGAGATAGAAAATCTGTGTTTACTAATAGCTCAACATGCTAGCTGTGCAGTAGTCCTACGATCAGTGGCGTGAAGTTTTTTTTTTTCTGTTAAGATTCGAAGGTGGAGAAACAAAAAAAAACACACTGCTGAAGGGGTTTGCACAAAGTGGTTGTTAATTTAAGGTTAGTGTCGACGGTTGATTGGAATTTGATCGAACGAGAGCTGCGAATAAAAACAAACCAATAAGCAGTTCGATAAGGCAGCATTTATCGCAGATTTATCTGCGATAATGATAGTTATTTGATTTGTGTTTTTTTTTCGAATATTAGCGGTTGAGCCAATATTTGACAGTCATCTAATTCCGAGGATGGGAGCCAATATTTGTCAGTCAACTAATTCGAATGTCAGTAAACTCTATCTGACGCAGGGTGTACGTCCCTTTACTCAGCCTAATTGAGGCCGTTCACAACAAAATCCGGACACACAAAAAATAGTTTAGAAAAACGACAGCATGTTTTGGATTCATATTATTTATTTCATTTTATAGATTTATGTGATACTCAACACAACTGCATATACAGTACTGGCAAGAAAAAAGTACACACTTAAATGTTACATTTTCTTTGAAAGATTTAATCTTTAAAAGGGGGCTATAGTGCGAAGAACAATAAAACATATATCAAAAAAAAAATTTAGGAGACTTATTGTTTAGGAGAATTCTAAAATTCTTTTATTCTCTTATTTTCGCTTGGCAAGAAAAAAGTACACAGAGGAGAAGTATAACTAGGTAATCAAATTTAATCATTAACTAACTCGAACTCAGTACTTTGTATGACCTCCTTTGGCACTGATAACTGCTTCCAGAGGACGTGGCATACTTTCGACGAGATTTCGCAAATAACGCTCGTCAATAGACGCTCAGGTCTCCTTTAGAGCTTCAAAGAGCAGGTTTTTGTTGGTAACATTGGTTTTGTCCATTTTTGAATCCAATATTGACCACAAATTCTCGATCGGATTCAATTCCGGTGACTAGGGCGGCCATTCCAACACTTTGATACGTGATCCACGGAAAAACGTTTGAGTTTTACGAGCCGTATGTTTTGGGTCGTTATCTTGTTGAAAGAGGAAGTCATGCTCGAGCCCAACCTTCAGCAAGAAACATCCAGAATTTCGGAAAGGATGTCGATATACTTATCGCCGTAAGATTATTCCTTCAATACGGACCAATTCTTCAACTCCTGACCAAGCAAAGCACACCCACACCATAATGTTACCTCCACCGTGCTGTACTGTTTTTCGTACAATTTTGTCCAGAAGTTCCTCGCCTTGTTTGATCCATACCATCGGCCGTTGTTTGGTACCAAACAGCTCGAATTTGCTTTCCTCTGTCCAAAGAACCGTTCTCCAAAAGGAAATGGGCTTATCCGCATACTTTTTGCGAATTCCAATCGTTCGATTCTATTACGCTTACTGATGTGAGGACGGCGTACGGCAAACTTGTTCTTAAGCCCTTCTTGTTCCATTCGCAGACGAACAGTTCATGCGGATATCGTTAGGGACAAACTTTCGCTGATCGCACGGCTTGTTATTTTCGGGTTACTTCTCGCTTCTCGTAGTGTTCGAGCATTTTGTCTGACTGTTGTCAAACGATTTCTTCCTCGGTCACCTTTATCACTCAGATTTCCCCGCGATTGAAATTTTTTCCAAAGCGGTTTATAACGCAAAAAAGCTGACTCCGAACTTTTTCGCGATTTTCCTGAATGAGAGACCATTTTCACAATCTCTCACAATAAGTTTTCACACTTGCAACGATATTTTCATGCTTTCGATGTACTTCAAACAACAAACTCGAAACTTTGCATCTATGACGCAAACACGATTACAAACGTTTGACACATGCAATGGTTACGTCCAGTATGAGTGGACAAGAGGAGAGTTTATCGATATGGTGTTGTCTGTAGTGTACTTTATTTTTGCCAGCTTAAATTGTTAAACATTTTCTAAGAATATCTATCGCAGGTAAATGAAGTACGCCGTCCGCAAACTGGCACATGCATTTAAATCTATATGGAATATCAATAATTTTCTTCATGTGATTGTGATTGTTTCTTTAACGTAATGATAGCTCGCTAAATCTGGCCAGAACTAGGATTAAGTCGCATATTTTCTCAGGAAAAATAAGAGCCGCTTTTTGAGGCATTCTTGCCGGTAAATCTCAGCATTTACGGTACCTGTTGTTACAAAAATCTGGGATTCTAGCCCACAGGAACATATTGCTTGCCAGACCAGATATTTTTCGGGGAATTTGGTGTTATACTTCCGTTTCAGGCTAGCTACAGTGTAAAATTCCGTCCCCGAGAGATATTTTCATTTTTTGAAGCATGTTTGGTCATCCATGACAACACAATGGAATTTTGTGAGAAGTTGTTCATAAAGTATCTGGAGTTTGATTTTACCGATTTTTGTTGCTTTGTGTTACGATCTGGGTATGTTTGAGCTTTAAATGATCTCTATCCAGCTTTGAACTTCACTTTTTGCACAAAACCGGTCGAAATTTGCACTTGTTTCGCAGCTGTCCGGCTTGCCAATTGCTGGTTATTGAGTTTTATTAAAGTTTTATGAAAGCCACTTGAAATAAATTTGGTTTTATTATGGCTGTAAGAGGTGCCAATAGGTTTCAAATTTTAGTCAGGTTTATGAAAACCTACATAGCTTATTTGCAACGATCTTAAGAACTTGTCTTCTTAAGTTCCTTTTACTCTTATCAAAGGTATTATTTCGACTTTATGAACTCGTAAAATGCCGTTTTAAAATGCCGTTTTGGGACTCATTCAAATTATCTAAATCGGTAAATTGGCATTGAGGAAAGTCACCAAATGACCAATTAGTTTTATTGTAGCCATTGCGAAGATAAATTGGCATTTGGAAAAACTGTGATTTCTTCCAATCGCCATATTGAAATAATTGAATTGTGAAAAAAAAATATACACCTAATTTCAGATGTTAGGCAAATGCACTGTTGATCAGAGACCAGTTTTGGCATTATTTTAGATAACTTAATTTAAATCCATTATTTCAAACTCAAGCAAATACATTTTTTGCAAATTTAAGATTAATTTATCGAATATATTCGTTTTAATTTTGTGTTTGTTGATGTAAACTCGCATAATCTCCGAGGCGCATTTATTTTCGGCTCTTATCGTACCAACCATGATATCACAGTGAAGTTTGACAGCTCTGGCCATTTGGTCCTATGTTGGTTTAGATGGCAGCCAATAGGTTTTATGAAGTCAACAATCAACACGTCAGATCTTGACTTAGTATTTCGAGCCTTACTCAAAAACAAACAAAAAACCATCGCCAAAATTTCACCAATGCAAGCTTATGAATTAATAAACAAGACAATATTTTTTTCAAAATTTGTCATGACTTAGAAAATGGTTTTCCAAGTTTTTGAGAAAATTTAATTATAGTTTGTAGAAAATAAATTTGTTCTACGATGAATCATTATTGAGTTATGAATTTTTAAAGTTAGTGATGTAACAACCTGTACGATAATAAAAAAATTTCGTGTTTTGAAAGGGCGTAGCTTCAAAAGGTCGAAGGATAGAAGGTGGAAAGGACAGAAAGTTGGAAAACAAAAGTGCAAAAAGGCCCAATTTTGAAAGCACTAAAGTACGGACGGACAAAGGGATAAAAAGACAAAAGATCGAAAGTACAAACAGGTAAAACAAGACAAAAGGTCGAAAAACAAACAAAAAAAAAAACCTAAAAGGTCAACAGAGAAAAAGTAGATCGTAAAACATTTATTCAGGGCATTCTTGGGACAATTATCAATATCCCATGGAATCATGCCATTTATCAATATCCCATGGAATCAAACGTGATCAAATCTTTTTTCCTCTCAGAAAACCCTCACGGCGCCGACTGGGATTGATACTAGATCGACTGGGTGAGAGGCAACCATGCTCACCTTTACACCCTTGGCGTCGTCAGCTCAGAAAAAGGTTTGTCAGAGATCGAATTAAACACAATTGTGTTCAATGGATCCCATAGTTCCAAAAAACTTCCAAACAATCGTGGAAACCATCAACAATACTGAAGATGGCGCTCTATCCTGTTAAAGAATATTGAAGTTTTGGATGGTCATTTTGCACTGAGTAAACACCAACATTTCAACAGATATCCACTGATATACTGCCAACTTTTGAAATTACCGTCTGCCTGCGTTTTGATCGATGACGAAAGATATTTAAAAGAGGACTAGAGAACGCCTCCAGGATCGCAATTTTACACCAAGATCTTGCTCTAAACATGCAAGTTTATCAACATTTAGGAGGTGCAAAATAACGAACGTCTTACGAAGATTACTTAAGCGAGCGTATAACAAGTTAAATGTCGGCAACAGCACAATCCATCTATCAGTTACAATAAAAAATCATTGTCATAGGACCCATACAATATTTGGTTGAAAAAATATCGGGAAACTACTTAAACCTAGATTTCTCATCCATTATTGCTATGTCAACAGCGACTTTCTCGACTTTTTTTTTCACGTGGGACTGTTATGCTTTTATGGGTTGTAACGAAAAGCCTGAAAAAAATCACAATCAAAGTTCAATCGTTGTGACCGATAATTATCATGAATCTGTGACATTAATGAGAGGACTTAATTGCATATCACGAAATAGATCCACATCAATCAATTTGATTGATTGGTAGAGCTGCTCTATTTTTTATTGCCAAATCCAAAAATAAAAAAAACCAACTCAAAATTTTCCTCAAATTTTGAAATTTTAGTGGCGTTATATGTGAACTTTGTAAATTGTTTTAGAAGGCCTCATTTATGATATTTTTAACCTAATCAAAAGAGAAAGCTAAAGAAATGCCAAATCGCATTTCAACTGCTGTGACCGAGGAATCATTGTAAAATATGACATCAATAAAAAGATCTATTTGCATATTCCAAAATAGATCGATATCGATCAATTCGATCTACCCATAAAGCTGCTCTACTTTCTTTTGCCGAATATACAAAATAAATCCACAAGTTTGTACCCACGATTGCCCATCGAACAGTTTACAGCCGGCAAATAAAAATTTCCCAAAAAGATATAAAACGCGACGTTTTATTGCATAACTTCTTTGACAGCAACCTGTCAGATGACTCACTTAAGACCTCAAATCATAAATATCGATAGATCATATGCCAGCCTCATCCGAGCAACGACACACCAGCAAAGGTTTGAACTCTCGTTTCGTTTGATTTCGGGATTCGGGTGGCGGTGGGAGGCTTGCACCTGGCCTGTGGAAAAGATCCATAAAACCATACACATAAATAACGTCTCCACAACCGGTCCGGCCTAGGCTCCGATATCTATCTTCCATTTGCTGCGGTCGCCGTTGTCGTTCCTAATCGTAAAAATCCAAACAACACACTATACGTCTGCTTCTGGACTGATATGTGCACTGAGCACCCCTGGATGACAAACATTCACCTGCCTGCTTATGGATCTAACGGAAACAAAAGATTAATCAAGCCTACTCGGACCCTGGACACTCTTTAGCTATGATCATTCGGTTCCGTCCACCCGCTGCTGCTGCTGCTGCTGTGTGAGTGACCCCAGAAACGCACATAAATTAAACTTCCATGTAATTAATAAACGAAGGAGGAAAAGAGACACGTAGAACCGACAACGAGAGAAAAGCCTGAACCTCCGATGATTATCCAAAACATAAATTTTTATTAAAACGCAATAAATATGCTAATCCAAGTCGGTAGGACGAGGGCTGACGACCGATAGATAGAGAGGGCGAAGGGATCTTTGCTGGATGATCGGTGCGGCTCGCGAATGAGAGGGTGTGAGGAAGAGCGAAGAGAGCGAAAGCATAAAACAACACGCGAAACAAAACGAAAGAACAATAAACACAGCTCGCCGTAAAGTGAGTGAGTGAAGATCAGGACCCCGATCTTGCGCTTCGGCGACACCGATGGTTGTTTGTAGCGGGGAGGAGGGACTTACACGCAAACAGGTACATTCCGTTTGGTTCAAAGAGCTGCGGTTCGCTTGTATTGTTATGGGTGCGCATCTCCGATAAACATCAGAAGAACGGCAGAAGCCTTAACAAAAAAGTTACCATCAGTAGTATCTCAAAGATTGGATCTACTACATCGGACAAGTAAGCACTCATACACCCACACTCGTGACCTCTCTGCGGCCGTTGACAACGGTTGGGGGTATAGAACATAGTTTGATACACGTGAAGTGAAGTTTGTTCTCAGGATGTCGAATAAACCTCAAAGGCCGAATTAAGAAAGGGTGCTGTAAAAGCCAAGTTAATCAGCAATAAAGATGCTATGGTAGGGGTATTGGCGGCGAAATACGAAGCCTCCTAAAAGCAACCTTACGATCATAATAAATAAAATGAAGTGATATAAAAACGCACGCACACGCATCCACAGGGGAATTTAGCCTCGTGTTGTTTGGATCAAGTAATAATCGAAACAGGTTCGCTGGCTTGTGCGGGTGGACGACAGCAGGAAGCCCAAAAGCCCGCTCGTTCGATAGATTTACCTGTTGCTATATACCTAGCAATAATAGCAATAATAATAACAACAATAGCAACAATATAAAGATGAGAATCTTGAAAAACCGCGTGCGCTGAGTGGAGAAGAAAAACAAAAATCAACAAAACGTCTATCTTCACAATGAGGATTCGGTTAACACGAAGACGATGAAGGATTGGAAGGTCGAAGATGCAGACAACACAGCTCCAGCCCCGTGTGGTGCGGAGGTCGGTCTATCGGCTAGCGCTGATACGGAACCGTCGCGGAGGGACTTCTTTGTTCCATTTTGAAACTGGTTGAACCAAATTAATTTGATGAAATCATCTGTTTGGTGTGCTCGGTTCACACGTTCAAGCGCCATGGAAACTGAGGAAAAATTCTCAAAATATTACCCGGAATTAGCAGGTATAGCAGTGGAAGTGATTCTTCAATTCGCATCCATCTAAACTTTCATTATTTTATTCATTCAAATGTTTTTAAATTATGCACCGTCATGGTGATGTTCTAATGATAATGTACCTTTTAAGGTATAAATCATTATTTATTTTAATTCGATTGTGTGGTCAAGTATTTCTTGTTCAAAGAAACTCATCTCGACGGTATCGAAACATTTAAATTTTATCGAATAATAATATATTAATTTTTCGCTGCACAACAGACCGTCATCCACTTGCTCGCCTCTGCTTCGGATCTCCGTTTTAGGAGTTAGAAGGAAGGGTATGTGGTTGCGTGTTGATCCGTTTGATGCCGTTTTGGTCCCTCTCGTTGGGACGGCTAGCCAAAAGAGCATTTGCTAGTGTGTTAGAAGCGTTTGGGGTTGACCAGTTCCCATTAGCCGTAAAACGTTTCGTTTCGTTTTGGATCTGGGCTCTTTGGTTCTTCGGTCGGTACAGGTCGGTTCACATGGTTCAGTGCCGTTGTCGGTTTCCTACCGCTTTTGTCGTCGTTCAGCGAGAGAAGCAATATTCACCATAACGATGATTGTTTTGATGCTTTCTTGATGGATAAGGTCGACTTTATGTTTGATATTCGTGCATTCGTGGCTTGGCTGTTTAGTTTGTGAATTCAGTGGATCGACTAATTGATCTATGAATTCAAAAATCACGAGCAACACACAGGGTGGCACCTCATTTTTTTTTAAATTCCTGGGATTTTCTAGTAATCTTTTGTAAGAGGTTTTAAATGACATTGTTGTTTGGTGACATTCTCAATAGAATTCGCATAAATTCAACAGATCATGCTAACTTTTGCTCGAATCCAAAAATACAGGTTTCTTCATCCAAAACAAGACTTGAGATATTGACTTTGTTCTATAAAAAAAAAAAAAACTTAGGATGAAATATCGAAGGCGACGCGTGATCTAATAATCCACTGATGCTCAACAAGTTTAATCATCAGAATGTTACTGCACATCAGACAAGAAAAGCGAATTATTTCAATCTAAAATCGCAGAACAGAGGCAAAGCCAAGAGTTATACACAAAGTTAAAAGACATTTCAACTTCGAGCATACGTTAAAGCATAAAGG
>JASCZW010001392.1:0-323698 GCA_034211315.2 Aedes japonicus | reverse complement strand
TCACCAATTGTTTTGGGAATCGCCTACCGCAGGAACGTGCGAAAGACCTCCCTACTGGAAACTAGCGAGACAGTAACAGTGCAAACTAAGTTTTATTCTCACAAACGACGAACGAAGGTAAGCTTGTTAATCTTTACATTCATCCACACTTCTCAAATTGAATGCGCCGGGACGGCAATGAAATGGAATCAGAACGTCGATGCTAGGATTCTTTCCCATATCGAAAGCGTTTCCGGGACGAACGCTAGAGAAAAAATCTCTGACGAGTAGGACGCTCGCGAAAACGGAATTTTTGTTTCAACGAAAGGAAGCACGTAAAACTAGCCTAGACGGCCATTTTGCATTTTTTCCTTTCTCTCTTGTGTTGGGAAAGAAGCCTACTTTGAGGCTTTTCGCTTCTTCGAAATCAAGCTTACTCGTTACGGAAAGTGATAGCACGTAGAAACGTGTACGCATATGAAGGAAAGCATGCATAACTCGACTAGAACAAGTGTTTCGGGACGAATCCCCATTCATGAGTGTGTTCGGACACACGTTGGAATCAAAATGCAAAATTAGCTCGGACGGCCATATTGCATTATTTTTTGGGAACCTTGGCACGAGATTTTCGCTTCTTGATTCGGCATGCATGAGCAAGTGTGAATATCGTGCTGGTTCGACCATTTTGTTTTTGCTTTCGTTGAATTGTTTGGGCAGAATTGGCAGTATTGGCTTCACTGAGGAAACAGCTGATCTGTTAGCCAGCGAGGAAACAGCAGCAGAGGATGAACCGGCCCAGGAGGATGAAACAATCACCCAAGAAGAACAACAAACGACAGCTGAACCAGCAACCGCCGTGCTACAAAAGGCAGTTGTAGAAGCATTCGACCAGTTTATTGAATGAAAAAAAAAAAAATGGTTTCTAACATCACCGAATACATTCCTGCATTTTCCAAAATGAAGCAGGAACACGGGGAATCAATCATGACATTCTATGCACGTCTCATGGCCAACGTTCAACTCTGTAGCTACAGTACAAATGACCAGGTTCGTTTCGTTCGGTCTCAACTGCTTAAAGGCATGACAGTGAGCTTCCAAATCAGCGCGTATGTTCGGCCATGATTAGGCATTCATAGTACTATCTGCAACCAGGAGCGAGGCGTTCGAAGTGTATTCAAACCCTGCAGTCGTGTAATCAAAACTTGCAGTAGCGAGAACACAAACTGCTCCAAGGAATCATCGACGACCCAAGGCACCATACCAAAGACCCACCAGAGACAGTGAATATAAAAACAGACAACAACCATCACGCGAATTATTTCGCTGTCATGTTCAGCTACAAAGTAGAATCGATAAGCGCGGTCGGTGCTCGAAGTGCGATCGGCCAGCACATAAAGGAAAAGAATACCCAGCTAAGAGTCAAGACTGCCGTAAGATGCAGAATGAAAGAAGCTTATGTGGCGGAGGAGCAACGCCAACCAAAAAACGAGAATGAGAACACTCAGCACATAAACACTCTTAACGTGAAGGATGTGCTAATCAAATACAGACTTGACTCATCCAGCCCAATAGTTTCGAATCGATTCGGGAGCTGACGTGAACGTTATTGGAGGCCACGATTGGGATGAATTACTACAAGATTCCAAAGAAGGTTTGGTAACAGTTAGGAAAAACTGGCGTCACCCTATTGAACATTCGCTGAAACCTGTGTATTGCGCAATTCAACCCATAGTTGGTGCGGCGAAAAGGAAGCCTCAGCATTAAGTTGTTGCGCATTGGCCTTGGTTGAACATTGATGTTGATTTGTTGCAGGATTGTCGGTTCTTCCTTGCAGAGTATCTGCGACAGTTTAGGCTGTATAAACGTCTCTACGGCTCGCAGATCTCCATGTTCACTAATCGACAGCGACTTTCGTAGTTGGGAAGACGAAATGGGTCTCTTTAGGGTAGTCTACGAAGCGCGAACCGTAGAAAATGACGTGGAATAGATTCGATTCGCTTGGCGTCATTATTATAGTTTGGACTCCAAACTGCTGAACAGTTCTCCAGTGTAGATCGCACGAGAGAACCATAAGGTGATTTTAGGCAGTGGAGTCGCTGAAATTTTTTGCCACCTGCAAAACAAACCCAAGAGTTCTTGAAGCTTTATCAACAACTCATGAAATTTGATGTTAATACGTCAGTTTAGAATCCAGCTGAACACCTAGGTCTTTAACGCTCTGCATTTATTCGATGGTCATGGCGAGAAGCTTGTAATTGAAAACAATTAGTTGTTTCTGCCGTGAAAGGTTATGACTGAGCACTAAGCCGGGTTGACCACCAATCGATCTAGAATATACCAATCAGCAAAGGCATCAATCTGTTCTTGGAGGAAACGGCAGTTGGCTATTAAGAAGATACGCAGAAAATATTTTCAGGTCGTCTTCAAACGACAGTCGTGGTCCTTCGATAAAAAGATGTCCGTCGTTGAAGTAAAGAAGATATATCTACGTTCCCAGATGGCTGCCCTGCGGTATCCCGAACATTGCGCAAAAACTTGTTGATCGAATTTTGCCTAAAACTGTCAGTTGATTACAAATAAGTGATTAAAAAAAATGTTTTTAAGATGGCGCCCTGTAAGATATGAGCGAAACCATTTTAAGAGATTACCGCCAACTCATAGTCTGTCAAGTTTGGCGATCGCAATATCGTGGTTCAACTTGTCGAAAGCTGCTGTTAAATCTGTGCAGATCACGTCCGTTTGGCATCGAGAAATCATATTATCACGGATGTATGACGTTAGGCACAGTAGGTTTGTTATTGTGGAACGCCCAGTTTCTCGATTGAAAAACCCGTGCTAATCGGCACTCAAAAACTGCTTACAATGTGCAAAAAGAGAGTTCCTTACGTACGACCAGTTCAAATAGCTTCGATACGGTGCTTAACGGTGTGATTCCCATGTAGTTTTTTACGTCCCACTTGCTTGCTTTTTTAAACCGCAAACCTGTCTGCCGTTTTACAGCAAAAAGGAAATATGCCTCTAGAAAGGGACAGCTGGAATATCTGATGAATTGGATCCAGAATATAGGCCATATTCTGTTAATGAAAAACGGATGGAACACCATCAGGTCCGGGCTTGAACGATGTTTTAAGAAGTGATGCATCTTTCAAGATCGATTCCAAATCCATATTTGGCTGAGTGTTTGATTTGCCAGTTTCAGCATCCCTTGGCAACAATTACGAAGATGAGCTTCAAACTGCAGTAAAGGCTCATAATTCAGTCTCCTACTCAGTCACCAAGAACCCCCCTAGGAAATGATGGGCGGGTGGAAAATTAGACGGGAGCTGCCCTTAATTTACCAAGGAAGAGCAGATCATGACGATGAGATTATGAACGCATGAGACCACAGAGCTAAGCTAAGTGGGAAACAGTGCGAAGATCGCCGCCACGGGGCAAGGGATTGCCAAATCCTACCAGGCGACACCGTGATTATCCAGCGTCAAGCACATTCGAAGGGTGACAGCCGGTTCGACTCGATAAGATATACCGTGGCGGCGTAGAGGAAAGGGAACCTCGTACTTACGGGCAGTGATGGGCAGAAGATGAAGCGGCACGTGCCCCAAGTAAAACGAGTCCAGGAATAGAGAGAGGTAGACCGAGATACTGACAAGGGCAAGGATGAACTTCAACAGCGACCACTCAGGGAAAGGCGAAACCCCGTTTATCTGCAGGACTACGTACGACTGGATGAGGCAGAGAAGGCTGGGAAACCTTTATGATACACCGGAAATCACAACAAATCTACCTAAAACTATGTTTCATAAGAGTCCTATTGGTTAGCTGTCACAATTATTACTCATTTATATTATAAACGAGACTATTTTTACCGCCAAGCAATACAAAAAAAAAACCCAGCCGTTCCTTGTGAAAAATAACAAGTACGATGTTATTTTGTAACACCCCTGACATATTTTTTAGAGAAGTAGTGGGATGTGGGATATCTCTAGCCGGCTGCAGGGGGGTGAAGGTGTAAAGGGCGATACGGTCAAAATTTGGTCAATATCAACTTGACGTATTTCTTTCAATTTTGCATTTAAAAAACCTGAACACCCCTCATTTTGAAGGTGTGTGTGTGTAGAATGTTGCTCCTATTTTGATTTTGGAATCGACTCTTCAGTTGTCAAAATGCCGTCCAAGCAAGAAGAGCAGTGTATCAAAATTTTGCTCGCGCATCGCGAAAATCCGAGCTACTCGCACGCAAAGTTGGCAAAATCGCTAAAAGTTGCCAAATCAACCGTTACAAATGTAATTAAAGTGTTTGGGGAACGTTTGTCGACAGCCAGGAAGTCTGGATCGGGGGGAAATCGAAAACCGGAAGCCGCTGAGACGACAAAGAGAGTTGCCGGTAGTTTCAAGCGAAACCCTAACCTATCTCTCCGAGATGCCGCAAATAAGCTGGGTGTATCGTCTACAACCGTGCATCGAGCCAACAAACGAGCCGGACTATCGACTTACAAGAAGGTAGTGACTCCAAATCGCGATGATAAACAAAATACGACGGCCAAAGCGCGATCCCGGAGGCTGTACACGACGATGCTGACGAAGTTTGACTGCGTGGTAATGGACGACGAAACCTACGTCAAAGCCGACTACAAGCAGCTTCCGGGACAGGAGTTTTATACGGCAAAAGGAAGGGGAAAGGTAGCAGATATTTTCAAGCACACGAAACTGTCAAAGTTCGCAAAGAAATATCTGGTTTGGCAAGCCATCTGTACCTGTGGCTTGAAAAGCAGCATTTTCATGGCTTCCGGGACTGTCAACCAAGAAATTTACGTGAAAGAGTGTTTGAATAAACGTCTGCTGCCTTTCCTGAAGAAACACGGTTGTTCCGTACTGTTTTGGCCGGATTTGGCATCTTGCCATTACGGTAAAAAGGCCATGGAGTGGTACGCCGCCAACAACGTGCATGTGGTTCCCAAGGACAAGAACCCTCCCAACACGCCAGAGCTCCGCCCAATTGAGAAATACTGGGCTATTGTCAAGCGGAACCTAAAGAAGACCAAAAAAACTGCTAAGGACGAGCAGCAGTTCAAGGCAAACTGGCTTTCTGCGGCGAAGAAGGTGGACAAGGTGGCTGTACAAAATCTGATGGCAGGGGTCAAGCGTAAGGCCCGGCAATTCGGATTTGGAAAAGCGGAAGCCTAACTGAATATTTTTCCTGAATTTTATACTAACTGAACTTGAAAAAGAAATTTAATTTGATTTTTTAAATAAACGATTTCACCGATTTACACGCGTTTTCCCTTGACCAAATTTTGACCGTATCACCCTTTAAGATGGATTCTGCAGCGAGTATGTCCCACAGGAGGCTGACAGCCCAAGTAGCACACTACGGTCATTATTAGTTGTAGTAACTTGATAAAGACTTAGCAAGTCATATTTCTGTTTTCTCAACCGTATGGCAACAAGTGTGCTACTAGGGAGGCAGCCGAATGATCGGGTCCGAGAGGGACGACGACGTCATTCACCAGTCTCCCCAGAAGTGCGTGAATGAGATTATGCTGACCTGCAACCAGCTGATGGAGGTCGGCTTCAAGGTGGCAATACTTAGATGTGCAGTTTGCTGCTGAAAGGTCTGTCACAGAAGCACGATCTGATGATCATTGGCTTAGAGACAAGGTGAAGGGTAGTTCAAAATCGTCCGAAAGCGAGGGTGCAAGTTGGTAAAGTTGGCGTGAAGTGCGGCCCATGCTTGGCCACTTTGCATCAGAATGTCAGAAGGATGCAAGCGACGGGAAGCAGGATAAGCGAAGTACCCCGAAGGGAAATGCAGCTTTCTTCGTCGCCCATGCGGTGCAGTCGATAGCGATTGGTTCTTCGATTCAGGCGCAACTACTCACTTGTGCCGGAACAAGAACGTGCTCGAGAATCCATAGGATATGTCATCACGGACAAACGTGGCTCAGTGAAGCTAGAGGCTGAGTGCGGCGTTGCGACCTGAGACCTCACGATGAGCAGTGTACTGGGTGTCCCTGATCTGGCGATTAATTTACTCTCGGTGAGCAAGGTATGCCAAAATGGATTTCGCGTGATGTTCTCCATGGAGGAGTGCAAAGTTGTCAACCCGGACGAAGTGGTAGCGGCAATTAGTCGTGAATTGGCTGCCTCTATAAGCTGAATTTTGTGAAGGACGACTAGTGCCAGTTGTGGCGTCGACGCAGGGGACACCTCGCTGCCGGTAGGATTAAGCAACTCAAGACGATGGTAACCGGCCTGAACTTAGAAATGGAAAATCCAGCGAGTGCATTCCCTTGCATCGAAGTTAAGCATTCCCGTCAACCGTTTAAGTCGAAAATGCACCGAGAGGAGCGTGTGCGGCCGTATGGAGACAAAATTTTCGAAGCTTCCTATGGAAGGGGGGAATTCAACACGTGACGTCCGCGCCTTACAACCCGGAGTAAAATGGATTGGCCAAAAGGATGAATCGAACGTTAACCGAAAGAGCAAAGAGCATACTGTTCGGTGCTAACCAGGACAACCGTTTTGTGGCAGAAGCAGTTGCAGTCGCATCCCGCGTTGTCAACCGATCGCCGACAAAGAGACTGTCGGTAACCTCCGATAAGAAGTTCTCTGGAAAGCGGCCGGATGTGTCGCACCTACGGATATTTAGAGCCAAGGTCAAGGTGCATGGTGCATGTGCCGAAAGAGAAGCGAAAAAAGTGGGACAGGAAGTCTGAAGCGGGCATCTTCGTTGGTTACAGCGAAGGTCCGAAGGCGTACAGAGTGTACAGCAAGAAGACGAAGAAGATTTTCGTCAGCCAAGATGTGATTTTTCTTGACGAATGCCAACTGAAGCGCAGTGAGATAACAGAAGAACCATCAAACGAGGACGCTGAAGGGCATGATCTGGTGATTCAGAATGAAGGAGTCGAAGTGACTGACCAGACTGAACCAACCGAAGAAGATGATGAGCCCGAGGACGATGCTGCTGAC
Source organism: Aedes japonicus (assembly GCA_034211315.2). Taxonomy (NCBI): domain Eukaryota; kingdom Metazoa; phylum Arthropoda; class Insecta; order Diptera; family Culicidae; genus Aedes; species Aedes japonicus. The sequence continues at coordinate 316,747 of JASCZW010001392.1, read as the reverse complement.
GAGAATGTCCTGGATGAAGCGACGTAGCCTATAGATGATGAGGAGTTGCAACTTTCCGTGCTCCCTCCACAACCCACAATTGTTGGTAAGGCGAAGGGCGAGGAAGCACACTGTCCCAGGCATATCGCGATTATAATATGAGGTGTAATACTTTTCCTGAAAGTGGTTCCCAATCTGAATAGATACATTGCTGATACATATGCTGACGGCATACGAGGCCCAGATGGAGAACCAAACATGGAAGTTGGTTGAACTACCGAACGGGAAGTGGGTTTACATGTATATGGTGGTATGCTTATAATGCTTAGCTGAAGACGAACTCGGATGGATCTGTGGACCGGTACAAAGCCCGATGGCTGCCTTGAAGAAGAGGAAATCTATATGGAACAGCCGGACGGATTCGTCGACCCAGCCGCACCCACGAAAGTCTGCCGCTTGAAGAAAGCACTCTATGGGCTCAAGCAAGCAAGTAGAGTGTGGAACCAGAAGTTGGATGCTGAGCTGAAGCGTATTGGTTTGAAGCGGTCCGCCTACGATCGGCGTGTGTACTTCAAGATTGAAGGTGGCATGGTTCTGATAGTGGCCGTATACGTGGACGCTATGCTGGTGTTCTCAAACAACCACCGATGGGTGGATCGTTTGAAGAAACAGCTGATGACGAAATTCCGTGGTTAGGCCAGCAAAATCTTTGGAATGCGAGTGACGAAAGAAGGTAGCCGTGTAATATGTTCAATGTTGCAGATTGCAATGTTGTTGCAATTCCTGTGGATCCGAACCAGAAGCTTACCAAGGAGATGTGCCCAGGTACCGAAGAGGATCGGAAGCAGATGTAGAGCTTATGGAAAGTCTGGCGCAATCGACACGGCCGGACATTTGCTTCCCAGTGAACATGGTAAGCCAGTTTTGCCAGACCCCGGGAAAGCGCATTGGATCGCAGCAAAGAGGATTCTGCGGTATCGGCGGTATGAAAATGACATACTCGAATGAGTCCAATGAAGGTTTCGTTGGCTGCAGTGATGCGGATTGGGCAAACGATCCTGAAACATGTCGTTCTATCACCGACTATGTCTTCAAGCAGGCAGGTTGGGCCATTTCGTGGAGCTTCCGTAAGTAGGCTACAGTTGCTTTGTCGACAATGGAGACAGAGTCTATAGCTGTTTCGACGGCGACCCAAGACACCTTGTGGTGGCGTGGGCTACGGGAGGAGTTTTATGGAGTTTCGGAGGCAATTCCAATCCGTTTCGACAACCTCAGTGTTGTGCATCTGGCAAAAAAAGAAGTGGGATATTCACCTCGCATATTGATATCCAACACCTCTACGTGCGAGACAGGCTGGAGCAGAAGATGATCACTCTGCAACACGTCGGAACTCAGGAGCAAATTGCAGATGTCCTCACCAAGGCAATTCCAATCTTGAAGCTAAAAGAAGCAAAAAAAAAAAAAAAAACTCGGGATCAAATAATTCACGTTTCATGGGGAATGTTAGAAACTAAGTAATCGTTGAATTATTATTGTAAATAGTAGTAAGCCATGAATTATTTCAAATATACCTTTTTTCATTCGCTGCCCACACGTCAGTCGAGTAAAACCTACTTTATAAACTTACCAATGTTCTAAAACATAAACAATGATACGGTAATATTCCAGCAACGATCAAATGAATTATTACGTTCATGCATGCATGCGTGGCATGCAAGTGTTCTTCATTATCACATCAACCCTCTTTGACACACATTTATAATTTGAGTGAATGTTTTTCAATTTACATAATTATAAAGACAATATTGCGGTTCAGAGCTTTATGAAACGCTCGTACTCTACATTATCTAAAATTACAATATCAAAACTCTAAATTTTTAAAATTGTGGAAAATGCCACAAGTCTCATAAGAACAAGCGTGAACAAGCACTCTTGCATTCTCTATAGATCATATTTTTAGCTTTTAGCGTACAGTTTTTCTAGAAAATACATCCTCCTTGAAAAAATGTCTGTTTTAGACTGATTATATTGTTTGTTTAAACGCAGGTTAACTATTAGCGATTAATGTTTTCCAAAAACATTGCAAAATAAAAACAAACATAGCAAACATTACAATAACAAGAAACCAAACTTTCATGCTTCAGTTATGTTTTCTACTAGAATCAATATAAGATATAAGATAAATGATGGAAAAGTTTCCCTTCTGCCTATTTTTCCTTCACCTGTTCATGACTACCCAGGTAACCAATAAGCAGTCCCAAAGCGTCTTTACGGCAGCCTATCAAGCACTTAAGTCGCCTTAAATGCAACATAAATGCCACTTTTGGCCCTGCATTGCTATGATACAGAGTGCGGCAGAAAATAATGCGAAAATTTTCAAACTTGAGTATTGGGTTAATTCGTGTAGCTAGTGACTAATTTCTGTCGAAAGTTTATGCTTACTTTGAAGAGCTGCATCCAAAAATTCTATTTGTTTTATTGCAAATTCGTCAAAATGTTCGCGAAAGAAGTAGATGCTCGCCCAGAAGAAGCCAAAAGAGTTTGCCACCTTGGTAGGGTGCCATTTGGCAACAGTTTACCGCATAAAAAAGTACCTGGTCCTAAGGAGCGGGCGTCTGCGCTTTGCACGCACGCCGAACGTGATGAAATCGGCCGTGCAAAAATTGCTCGCAACCCGGTGCGTTCCATATGAAAACTTGCAAAGGAAGCCAATATTTCGGAGAAATCCATGCGGAGAATCATCAAAGAAGACCTGCATGCATCTTCCAGAGCCAGAGTGAAACGCCACTTTATTACGGACCGGGTCAAGGAACTACGAGTGACTCGTTCCAAGAGATTGCTTTCCTTGTTTAAGAAGGAAAAAATGATAATCCTGTTCTCCGACGAAAAGCTTTTCAGCATCGCACGGACCGGTTCATTTCACCGCAGAAAATGGAGAACGTTCCGGAAAAAGTGAAATTCGAATTTCAAACCAAACATCCGGCTGGTGTTATGATGTTTGGCTTGGTGGCGTCCAACGGTTTGAAAATGCCGCCTGTTTTCATTGATGCTGGAGTTAAAATCAATACCGAAGTGCATATCGGTATTTTAAAGGACCAAGTGCTTCCCTGAGTGGAGGCCAACTTCGCCGAGGACCAAAACGTTGTCCTACAGCAGGATGGAGCGCCGTGTCACACATCCAATCGAACCCAACAATGGTTGAACGATATCATGAAGTTTTGGCCGAAGGATTTGTGGCCCCCTAGCAGTCCAGATCTTAATCCGTTGGATTATTCGATTTGGGCATATGTTGAAGCACGAGCCTGCAAAACACCACACCCTAGTGTGAAAACCCTGAAGTCAACCATAACACGCACATGGCAGTCAATGTGGGAGGACTACGTCCGAAATTACTGCTTGAATTAGTTGAACATGGGATTTGAAAGAAATAGAACAAATTTTCACATTATTTTCTGCCGCACCCTGTATATGCTACCCTAAATCTAAATCAACGAAAAAGTTAGAATCAAAAGATGTATCGGAATAAGGTGACGTCCAAGCGTATAATTGCATCATGACTGAAAACAGCTTTCCTCTTTCTATCCACGCAATTTTTAATACACCTCTTGTGATCAAGGTTGTCAATATTGTCAATTGTTCCTCTTAGGAAAAACGGCAAATAAATCTGTAAAATGGAAAGCGCTCACCCGCTTAATCAGCAACAATCAGCAAACGTGTACAAATCGGTTCGTTTTTGAAATCCATTTACACCGGATTTTAGTTCAATTCAACACACAGATGATGTTTAGGTACGACTCTGGTCATTAACAAAGCATCAACTATCACACGCGACGCTTATTATTGAATTTCTAATAAACATAAATTTCATCACACAAAAAATACTGAAATAACGTGACAGCTCACTAGAACATTTTTCTTTTCTTATGTTTTATAGTTCAAAAACTCGTAAGTAAACACTCTGAACTTATAGAGGGTTCAATGTTTATTTTAAACCAAACGCAACATACCACTTTTTGAAACTTGTTTAACTTGTCAGTTAAAAAATAGTGATGTGATGTGATGTGATGTGTGATAAGAACCCACCATCAGTGCAAGGATTACCTATGGCTGCAGGACTATTCTCAGCAGGTTGTTCTGAGAGAATAGCCTAAGTGATGGCTTCTTGTAGCAGGGTCAGCCGATCTCAGTGAGGACCTTCGGAAGACTACGGCCAGAAGGCCGGGTGTCTTCGCATGACAAGGGACTGGCGACTCCACGAACCTTTGTCCAATCAACAAATCCTTCGACTGCCTAAGGCTACTCCCCTAGGGAATCCCCGTTATATAGTTGTTAAAGGAACAGTGGAAATTTTTAGCATAAATTATTTATAAAAACAAAGTTAAGACAAAAAGAAAATTTCACGGCTATACTGAACTTTAGATTCAATAAACACATTTATTTTTGTTTTTATTTGCACTAATAAATGTACTGGGATATTGCAAATTTCTACTGTTCCTAATAAAATAGTTGTGGGCAATAAAATGAGGAAGGATCTCACCAAAAAAATAACAATTCAAATAACTTACCATAAAAGCATATCAGTCTCTATGTTGCATCATAAAATCAAGGAATACTACTTTCCAACGCATCTTCCACTGCATGTTATTTGTATAGGACTCATTTGCTTTTATAGACTGATCCAATATGAATGGACCAAGAACTCTACTGCATATACTGTGCTGGTTTTTACAAGGTCTCACTTTTCTCATATAGAAAGACATAATGAAAGACCCAATTGCTATATATACAAATTTCAACTTGAATAATTTACATGGAATTTTACACTATAAAAATTAAATGATACAATCAATTGTGCTGTTGTGTGTTGGTGATTCTTCGTCAAGCGAGCTCAGGTCCAAAGTGTCGTCGTTCGCGGGTATTGTGGGGGAAGATAGTATGTTATGTTTAGTTTCTCGTTGCCTAGATTGACGGCCTCAAAGAGAGGATCATGGCACAATTCTGCATAAGATTCATAACTTTGAGAATTTGATGAATGTTGACTTTCTGCGAACACCAGGAAACACTGAACAGTGTATAGGCGATCGTAAAGTTGTCGTCACTTGATTTTCAGGGTCAATTTGTTGATCCGACAATAAGTTGACTAGTTGAATATTGTCCAAACCCTGTGATAAAAACAAACCTTTCAATTGTATATGAAAAAGAGCATACGTTCCGGATAATAGCCAAATAAGTTTAAACTGCCAGCCCCGGGGCCAGTTCTCCTTCGGTTTTGACAATGTTTTCAAAATCTCTTTTTCGGTACTAATTAGAAGTTCTTTAAGTCTAATTCCACTGTCTGTTCGTAAAAAAAGATTATAAGAATGAAATTATCGATGATCAAATATTGTATTACCTTTGAATGCACTCAAAACGGAAGCAGATAACGGCATGTCAGCAAGCAATTGTTTTTCCGACGCCATATTAAAATTTGTGAATTACCAGGTATGTCATTAGTCATATCTTTTGACTAACATAAGAGTCTTATGAAGCCCTGATACAATGTGTTCATAAAATCAATCTTATAAAAACCATGCGTGATCTAGAACGATACTGTGCAAAACAGCAAATATATAGAAGTATGTACTATATAATGTTTTGAAATCGATAAGATGCCAAACAAATATGACAAACTGTTGTCAGTCTTTTGAGCGAGCACTCAGCTTCAAGTGCTCAAGTGGTCGTAAGGGACTAATAGTTGAACAGTTGAATGTAAATTTAAATCATTCATACCGGTTTTGCCGATGCGCAACTTTTAAAGTGGTTTTGCGTAACCAGCGTGTGCCGGACCATGTGACTATTCTTTTAATGAATTTTCCTTTCCCCTTCATATTTTTCAGAGGTCAACGGGCAAAGGCTACTCGGAATGAACCACCTTGAGGTGGTTTCCATTCTGAAGGAGCTTCCGCAGGATGTGTGCATGGTGTGCGGCCGAGGCGATCAGGAAATGTTACAATTCACCGAAGAAGCACTGATCAACACGCTCGAAGAGGAGGTGGCCAAAAGCCGCGCTGTTGCCGGTGGACTGCAGAGTAGTTTGACTCCATCGGAGAGGTTGGTTAAGGCCAAGAGTGATGGCAGCTTGGCTACTACCGGTGGAACCAACGACGGTTTCTCGAAGATCAAATCCAGAAGCTTGGAACCGTTGACCGGATTGGCCATGTGGAGTTCGGAGCCGCAGATTATTGAACTACTTAAAGGTGAGCGTGGTCTTGGGTTTTCGATACTGGACTATCAGGATCCGTTGGATCCGAACGATACGTTGATCGTGATCCGGTCGCTGGTTCCCGGTGGGGTTGCTCAGCTAGACGGTCGCTTGATTCCGGGCGATAGGTTGCTGTTTGTGAACGACACCGTATTGGAGAATGCATCGCTGGATCAAGCGGTCCAAGCGTTGAAGGGAGCCCCGAAGGGCGTGGTTAGGATTGGCGTTGCGAAACCGTTGCCGATGCAGGACTCGTCGATAACAGCTTTCGAGGGAGATAAAGGGGAAACTGCGGCGGCCCTGAGCTACCACGGAACCGAGATCAACCGCAGCACCAGCGGAAAGATGTTATCCATGAGTAAACCGGATATAATTATGGAATGAGATCGTTTAGTCATAAGCAGAGATGAATTTGAACGCTGTTTGCACCTGATTAGGCAGTTATCGGATCTTTTTAATTTTATTGATTTTGTTAGCTCGATCGAGAGTGACAAGTACATGGTTTAAGTTTGCCTGTTTCGGGACTTGAGCTGAAATGTTCTAGCGAAATTTTATCTCTATTCAAAAGGCAGCCTTCCGGAACCGGAGGTTGCTTTCAACTACCACCACCGGCGTAAGTGGCGTGCTAACCCCAAATCCTTACCCGGTATGCTTGGTTATGTACTTAAGTTTCCTGGTTTCTTTGACTCCTCATTCCACGATCCATTCCACCAACCCATAAAGACACACCCGGACCAGATCTGTGACGTACAATTCTCTACTGTGTTTAATTTTCCAAGGCACCCTTCTCTCCTGCACTCTCCGGCAGCCAACACACATGTTTGTGTGGATTTTAAATTGTGCCAATTTCACGTTTCTCTTGTCGAATCGTATCTACACTAAACTAAATCATCATGCATCACAAACCGACACACACACAAACATTCTCACGTTGATTTGTTCAAGTTAAAAAAACAAATGATCCATTTGATTTGTTGGGTTTAACATTTTCAATTATCATTTGCGCTTTCGATAAAGCAAGCGAACGGAAGAAAGGGAGCAAAATCAGTGTATTCGTTTCTGACTTATGACGTTAATTGGAAAACACAATACGAAGAAGAAAACCAACGCGAAAAGAAATACGGAATCTGAGAATCAAACAATCAAAGGAACTTTGTTGAAATTTGTCCCAATGCTGAGCCAGACTGATAGCGAGTCGGTGAAGCTGGAATTTTTGTAGGAAGTGCCGCTGCAACCTTTTGCAGTGGATTTCAGCGTGTTGATGTATTTTTTTTGGTTAGAAGAAAGGAAAATTAGAACAGGGCGACTATTGTCGTCGTCGTCGTCGTCGTGGTCTTTGTCAAGTTTGAAATTTTGGCCTAATAGCATTCAGTGGTTGGATTTTCCCCGGGAAGATTGGTTCATTAACGCAGGTGGTCCATTAGCAGTGGCGTTGCATTTGATTATTGGTTTTATTTTTAAATTTGCTGAATTAAACTGATACAAATCTGCAGGTTATATTGCAATGATAATCCTAATAAAATTAATTTTATAATTTCAGTTGCACAGAAAATTTGCGTATTCCAAATCTGCATTATTTAAATGATCGATTTCATGGTATTTTAAAATACTCCATAACATAATAGCTGTCACCATTTTCTAGACATTACTTTTACGAAATCGTTACACGTTTTGGTATCCAACATAATGAATTTGAGTGTACAATGTCGCCCTTAGAAAACGTCCTACCTATGTGATCTGCGTTTTTGAATCAATAATTCTAACACTGGGAAAAAATTAGCTCACCATACAACGGGTGAACCACTACGAGCTAAAGTAGAAAATTCTCCACCGCCAGTAGGGCGCTCCGATCGATATAGTGAATGGCCGGTTTTGTTAAAAAATCACTTCCGAAAAAAGAGAGTATACTAAATTTCTCCTAAGAAGACAAATACAATTGAGTAGACTTTGTAGAATAGCGTCGTCCGTAGTTTTGAACTCGAATATTACGATAGGTCGTGAACTGACAAAAAGCAATCATTCCATTTTCTGCAGAAAGTTAAAGAACAAGATACATATAGCAGGCTGCCCTGCTTGGGACTTCAGGCTCAATTCGGAAGAAAAAGCAAAACATTAGAACATTTTTATCCCAAAAGTAAATGATTTATCTTCAAACTGGAAGATTAGTTAGAATACAAAATCGATCAAACAACATGTAGGTCATTCCCACTCATTGCTCATCGCTGCCAATCGATAGATTAGCTGCAGTTGTCGTCGTCGTCGTCGTTGTAATACTTGAAGAAAAAAAACCTTAGAAATGTTAAACAAAAGCATCATTGATTGAAGAACAAAAAAAAAACAGTAGGCCAAATCCAAGAATGAAACCCGATTTCATCCCTGGCACACACTCACACGAACACACCTATACTACTAATACTACTGTGAGAGTAACACCAAACCGAAGGAAAATAAACAAACATCTAACAACAACAACTCATGTAACTTAATCTGATAAGGTATTTTGATACAAAAAGCGAGGACTTTTACTTTTTCCTACTTTTTACCCCTTTTTATTCCCCCGACCTGTACGCGTCCACCTAGAATTTTACAAAGGAAATGAATAAGAATGAAAATAAAAAAAAAAAAAAACAAAACAAAATATAAGTATCAAAATATTTACTTTAAATCGTTGTTATTAGTTGTACTTAACGGAACGGCTTCTTTGCGATTGTTTTCCACGAGAAAAACATCCAAAAGAAGTCAATATATTGAAAAAGAACTCAAATCAATTGAATCATACCTATGTAATCAAATCGTTCAACACTACAAACAGTTGGTAGAGGCGCGCAGTCGCCAGTCAAAGAATATATTTGATTACTGAAGAAAATGAAAACCAAGAGGAATCACATTACTTAATACAACTTTGAATATATATACATATACATATTGTCTATTGGAAGCAAAACAAAATATATTAGTGAAAGATAGATTATTTATATACAATGTTTAGAGAAAACAAAAAATCCATTCCACTTAGTTCATAACATATGCAATTATATTCTACACAAAATGACGATAAATGATCAATATATTGATGGTAATTACGCAGCATTAACGGTCAGCCATTTGGACTCGGTTATGTGATATATCACACGCTTTGTTTGAGCCTTGAACTTCTATGGACTTTATCAACTTAGAAACTTAGGAAACTTAGACGACTAAAGTTTAAATCTGAGATTTTTACAAATTCGATTACGTCTTCGACCTTTTATCCGAAAGCAAGAAACTCGTGGACCCAGAACTTGACATCTGAGTTATAGCCAAACAAATCTTACTCAAAAAATTGCAGCTTCATATTCATTTATTTGCACTTCATATGCCATAAAGCGATAAAAATTTCTCCTGCAATTTTACAATTAGTTACAAAACCACTGATATTTTGAAAAACTTGCTTAACAAGCTTTACAAATACACCTCATGGTTTCGGGCACATCGTATGGATGTCGGACGAACGGCCCAATAATAAAGACGGATCGATATCTTAACTTTTCACATTTCAGAATAAAAATAACAACCAGGAAGCAGTTCGAGTGTTTGGTGGCCACCGTGGAAAAGTACTGAAATTTTCTGAGGCAGCAAATTTTAACCGAAAAAAAAATTGAGGGAGTATCTCACAAAGGTCAAACGATTCGATCTTTTAATGAATGGCAGAAGATAGTTACCGATAAAAAAAGCCTAATTTTGTTTGACAATGTATTCAATTTTTTTTCAAGGTATGGAACGACTACAAACTTAAAACAAAAAAGAAAGTATCTCACAACCTTGCAGAGGCTTGTGCGACCAGTGGAGGTCCTAATAAAATGACCAATCTCATGTGAGGAAGCATGTGAGGAAGCAGTCGTATCACTGCTTCAACTGGATAAGACTTTTGCTTCTGATAGTAATTTATCACATGTGATTTTTCATTTTCGGGTTCTATTTTTTATTTATTTTTTTCAACATATGTATTGCCATATGGTTTAGGATCCAGTGTAACGACCGAGGTTAATTTTCAAGAACTTTCATGTTCTGGAACTACACACTCACAGAAGAAATCAGAGCATCAAGAAAAAATAAATGCAAGTAGTGAGGACAGTGATGATGAGAACCTAGATCCGAATAACAGTATACATCAACAGCAATCGGTGCCAAAAAAACGTGTTGAGCTGCTTGAAGAGCAAACACAATGCCTTCAAAAAATTCCAGATGGTGCCAAGGACTTGGCACGTTATACGAGAAAAAAAAATATTTGCAGAAAAAAATCGCTTCGAACAAGAAAATGCTCTACGAATATAAAAGCAAAATGCTGAGAAACTAAAATATAAATTGCTACTGCTGGAGTACAAAAAGAAAAAGTTAGAACCCTTGCAAACGAAAGTAAAAAAATACATCGTTAGAATAAGTTGGATGAAGCAAAATTAAAGCTGATATTTTAATATGATGATTCCAATTATTATTAATTAATTAATTATTAGCTTTTCTTTCTACAACACTCAAAGGTAAAACCAAAAACCTATTGAATCCAATTATTTTTATTGGATAATAATGATTTAACTAGCTTTTACATAAATGCAACCGTTTATAAAGGATTTGACTTGCCGGTACCAATAGTCATAAATGGTAAGCTTTACAACTTTATCACTGTTACTACACTGCCGTTCTACGCATAACTGTCCCATGTTGCTTTTGGTCAAATTGCAGCTTTTTCAATATTTGCTTAATTTTTTAACTATACTATTAGATACAAACAAAAAAATTATATACTTTGTTCTGAGTTTGTATCAAAAAAACATCAAGTTAGATTGTCCGTTGTTGTAATTCTAGGCATAAAAGTCCCACTGCGACTTTTCTAAAGAAATCTTTAAAAAAAAATTGATTTAAGTTTACAACATTCTTTGTAGGCACAACTGGACACGCAGCATTGATAAGGGGCTTATATGCAAACTTAAACAATGACTTTGACATGAAAACATTGACAATAAATTGTCTATATAAGCCACAATTTGCATTTGATGAAACTGTGTTTCTAACGATGATATGGTGTTAAAAAATAATCACAATCATGATAGAAGCATAAACAATAATGCACATGGTATGTCTATTTGAAAACGTAAATTCTATCGCCAACGACCCATCAATACATCATGCAGTGCGACTGATATGCCTAGAATTTTCTGCTGCAAGGCAAGATTCTACGCATGTCAGTCCCACTGAATATTTTACCTTGTATTTTACGTACAAAAATAATCTTATTGTTTGTAATACCACAGATTCCATCGAAACTCAGCGACATCTTCAAATGCCTATCATAAATTTGTGGGTTTTACCACGAATATTACCAGCACTACACAATAGTGATGCAAAACATAAAACGCTTTTTTCTCAACTACAACTTTTGCAACATGGGACAGTTATGCGTAGAACGGCAGTACAGTAGTACCAACAATCAATATGCACCTAGCGATTTAAAATTGGTTCACTGTTGTACAACGCCTTGGTCCGAAGTACACCTTGAAGCCAGCACCTTGCTGTACATATTTGCGCCTTTGTTTTGATTTGCTGTGTTATTTTGACAGAATATTTGAGTGTGTTCGTGTGAGTTCATTATTAGGGGCGCATCATTAAGCTTGGGACCGATGTGCTAGTACTGACTGAGCCAAGAAAAAAAATCGTATTTGTTTAGGACCTACTGATCTTAGAGTTAGTCTATGGTCATACTCTTCTTTCGGATCCGTTTCCGTGTCCATCAACAATTCCTCCTCCGTATACGTACTGGAGAACTCCGATGCTGGATATTTCTGACGGCGTTTTTTCTCGCGGGTTCGGAATTTGGTTCGAAACACTTCTTTTGAAGCTATTTTGTGTGTTGTTCTGTTGATTTGTTTTGTATCACATGTAAACAAACAAAAATCATAAAAACGTCATATGCACGCTAAAAGCAAACATAACTGTCAACTCCAATTTTTGGGAAATGCTGAGTGCGAAAAATTATACTGCAAGCACAATCTACACAAATGTCTAGAAATTCGTGAAACTTGCAATAACACCAGTTGGTTTTTTATGCCATTCCATACGTCTGGACTGGATATTTGAAAAAGTTGTAAAAGCTATAAAATCGAGTGAAAATCAATATAACATCAATAAAAACACATTTATCATCAGCATGATAAAAGCCAGTCTGCTCGTATTGCCATTCTACATCTTAAAACGAATTTTAAAATAGATTGGCGTAATTTGAACTTACGCCCTCTTGTGGTCGTAACTACAAAAAATCGAGAAAAAAATTAATGCAATATCACATAAGATACAAATGACACAAACACGTTACCTAATTATGTTTGAGAAACTACTATGTCGTTTCGTTTTTGAGGTGTAACACCAAAAAGTGTAGAGCACCAACAAGCGCGGGTCTTTGGCAGCTCAACATCATCAATGGTGTAACCGATAGCTACACTCAATTTTTTCCCGGTATCCGGCGGTGGAGTTCTGGTGTAGCTACACCGCAAAAACGAAAACGACATTAGATGATAAAAAAACAGTTAATCATAGCAAGCATTGGTATTTATAACATTGTTAACAAGGTGTGTTTACAACTAGTACAGTACGGTTGTCCTTTGAAAGTAAACAATGGATAATCATGAATCCAATTGGAAAAAGGTGTGCACTCTATGCCTGTTCAATAACAAAAATGTAAGACTGTGAAGTTCAATAACAAAAATGTAAGTGCTGTGAAAGAAGTCATTCGTCAATATCATTTGCCCGATATTGCCAATCGACAGTGGTATTATCCGTCATCTATATATACATCGTGCAGAGTGTACATCTTGCACGTGTAATCTTGCACCTGTACAAGTACAAATATGACTCTACACAGCTGACCAGGTCTACTGACATGCAATTGTGAAATTTGCCGGGCTGCGAATGTTGTAATTGGGGAAAATTTACCCTGTGTAGTTCCGAAGAAGGGGAAGCCAGGCCGTCCCCGGAACGAAGGTTTCTGATGTGGCTAAAGTGGATCGCATTTGTAACGATTGGCTGTCTGAAATTATGCGAGGTAAAAGCATGGATGTAACTCTTTTGAGCGAACAGAAACTTTATCTAGAATTCTGAAGGCCAAAAATTCTCCGTCAATATCGGCAGAAGCTGCGGTGTTCGATTTTCTAACTGAGAAAGTGTCATCTTCCGGTATAGACATCAGTTTGTATGTTCTTTACATCAATAATAATGAAAATTTCATATGCTTAGGTGGCTATCAGATTCGTCTCTCGTCGAGGTAAGCCGTCTCATTACCAAAAAACATCTCTCGCATCAGCCTCAAGCAATAAAGCCAAAATATTCTCCGGTGGCCTGTTTGAGATTAAAACGAAAAATTCATTAAGCATGCGGAAAATTCTAGGTATTGTTTTGTGTACGATTAAATGAACTAACTTTTTACGCACTTGTTTACAGGCGTCATGAAGGGTCTTAAGCGGTCCGGAATAACAATTGAAACTGGAACTAAAAAGAAGCGTTTGAAGCTTGGTTTGAAGATGAATTCACAGTTAAGCGATCTTTTTAGTATGATTGAGTTTGGAGAAGTGTCTGGAGGTAAAGATTGGCAAGTTTGTTCTTGTAAAAATTTATTCAAAATTTAACTGTTTTCAGCCGATGAAATAAGGTTGGGTCAATATACAAATGTTCCAATAGTTTACTGTAATAATGTGCTCAACCTTATTGAACAGATTAAGAATCCCAGACAAGACCAAGACAGCAATGATCACTTCTTCAAGCTTGATATTGATGGTGGAGGAGGTTTTTTGAAGATAACCCTATCTGCCTTGTCGAGAAAATCTGTTCATCTCACTGATTCGTTCAAGGAAAATGGTGTAAAGCGCCTACACATCATAGCATAATATTCCGGAGAAATACGAATATATTTCATTGATATGGAATAATCTGTTAAAAATTAATTCCTTGGAATATACTGTCGCCGGGGACTTGAAGATCGTAAACATTATGGCACACTTTTCGGGGCATCCTTGTCCATACTGCGATATCGGAGGACTTAGCGTCACAAAGTGGAATACCAAGAACGGTTGATAATGTAAAAGAACATGCCTCCAAAGGTGCGGAATCAAAGAGACGAAATTAATTCGCAAGCTGTGTCCATGCACCCTTGGTATCTGGACCAGACGATGAACTTATTCTGGAAATTTGTACTCCCCCTCCACTGCATATAACGCTTGGAATCGTTAACGCAGTGTTTCAAGCAGTTTTAAGCAAAATCCACATTTGGCAGACTTATGGGTGCATAAAGCACATGTACGCTATCAACAACGAGCATATGGCTTTACTGGACGAGCTTGCCATAGTCTAATTGGTGCTGCAAATGTTCTTCAAGACAACGAAGATCTGGTTGGATATTATAGTGTAAGTATTCAAAAGATGTTTGTCTTTTTAAGGTCCTAAAGCATTTTGAAAATGTCTATGCTAAATGCTTTTCGTTCGAACTTGTACCCGTAGATATGGACAAGTTCAGCGAATGTTGGGAGGAACTGAATCTTCCGAAATCTTCAAAGTTTCATATTACAAAATTCCATCTGAAAGATCTCTGCAATGCGGCTGGTCGAGGTTAAGGCTGGCATACCCGGATAAAAATAACCATACAATTACAATCAAATAATATAAAGTAACATTTAAGTCTATTGCCGACCATGAATCTTATTGTTCATGTATCAGGTAAATGAAAAATGAATATTGTCATTACAATAGATCTACTATTCACCCTATATGCTAGAATTTTCAACAAATGTGAAACAATAAAATCAATAGTAATGAACTCAAATTTGTTCGGAGAAAAACGATGTTTTCTATAGTTAAGATACATATCAACCCCCTGATTCAATTGTCGATGTCGCAATTTACATTAAATTTTATTGTGGAAACAATAACTTTTATCGTCATCTTATCGTCATTCACAATATAGTCAATTTTACATACGATTGATTCTATATTGTATACATTTAATTGTAAACCTATGAGAATTTTTTTTACGGATAACGAACAAGCTTCGGAGTCTGTACACAGCGATTTCGCATTTATTTGGAAACGTTACAAAACGGTACAAACTTCAAATCAGAGATCGAAATTCTCACTCAGCTGGGTGAAAAACATGCTCTCTCTCAAGCAGGTTGTCGATGAGAAGCGAACCGTACACATTTTTATCTCTCATTTTTCGCCGATAATTCATTATCCTCTCTCTTGCATATGAGAAAATATCTCTCTCCAAAATTCAACGAAAATATTTTCTCATGTCACATTTTTCACTGAAAACATGGTACCTAGATCGTATAGATCGTATACGAGGAGCAAAGCTCGAAAATAAGGCCAAGCCGGTGCACACTGGTACCGCCATGCACCATCATTATAGAATTATAATGTCAGAATAAAACAAGCATGCAGACTGGTGCATTTTCAGGTGTCAAACAGTAAGTGAAAAATAATTACCGGCATCTAGGATTCACTGAAAAAGAAACGATTTATCAGTTACTCATGCTCTCCGAAAATTATAAATCGCCGTTGCTTTTTTCGCGAAAACTGCTGTGAGTGTAGAATAGTCTCTCGCTTCTCACATTCTCATCTGTTTCTCCAACCGGGTGAAAAAGGACGTTTCTCTTCTCGAGTAGGCGAAAATTTCGGTCTCTGCTTCAAATGCATACAAATCTCAGCTTTTGCACGCAGTTATCGATTACAATAGCGATCATTTGTAGCAGATTGTTTTATATAATAAGGGACATAGAATATAATACGTAGATAAGCGAAACAAGAAACTAAGCTTTCATCGAAGAAAAGATTTATTTGAAAAAAACATTATTTCAACAGCGCAAACCACAACAACAGAGGACGCACCAAGTACACTGATAGGCAAAATAAAGTGCCCACCTCTTCGTTGTTTCAATTTCTCTCATTTACTTGGTTCAAATTAAAGTAAACACAGTGTAGTTTTTTTCTTATTTTATTTTTTATATTCTTTTTAAGTTTCACTTATGGAATACTGAAAAAAAGGAGTTTTACTCAAAGAAAAAAAAAAACAATTTGTGTTGAAAAAAGAAACAGTGACAAAATAATGTGCCCGCTTCAAAAATCGATATGTTTTCGATAAGTTTCCATTGGAAGACCCCTCGATTGTTTATGTTTTGATATTTTGACATGTTTTGAAGCTAACGGCTCAACCTGGGCATTTGTATACGTGATCGCATGATCGTGTTTGGTGCACATCCAAGGCACGATGAAGCATGGAGGAGGAAATGTGATGGTCTGGGGGTGTTTTTCGTGGGGTGGAGTGGGAAGCATTGTGAAAATCGACGGGATAATGACGGCAGATTCTTACATCAACATCCTGCGAGAAAATCTGGAGGTTTCGCTGATCCAGACGGGACTTGAAGAGAAGTTCGTATTCCAGCAGGACAACGGCCCGAAGCATACTGCCAAGAAGACCAAGTCTTTCTTCCGGTCTTGTCGGATCAAACCGCTGGAATGGCCTCCACAAAGCCCGGGCCTCAATCTCATCGAGAATTTGTGGGCGATTCTCGATGCCAGGGTTGACAAAACTGGTGTTACCTATAAAAATAACTATTTTGAAGCCCTGGAGCGCGCCTGGGAAGAGCTAGATCCACAGCACCTAAAGAACCTGGTCGAGAGCATGTCGAAGCGCCTGCAGGAGGTCCTGAAGGCCAAAGGAGGACACATCAATTATTGAAATGCTTTTATTTTACTTTAACTTATGTTTTCTGTAGCCTAAATGAAGTGGGCACTTTATTTTGTCACTGTTTTTTTTTCAACACAAATTGATTTTTTTTCTTTAAGTAAAACTCCTTTTTTTTGCAGTATTCCATAAGTGAAACTTAAAAAGAATATAAAAAATAAGATAATAAAAAAAAATATAGTGTGTTTACTTTAATTTGAACCAAGTAAATAAGAGAAATTGAAAAAACGATGAGGTGGGCACTTTATTTTGCCTATCAGTGTAGCTGGCTTGAAAAGAGCGAACATCGCGGCGGGCCCAGAATCATGGGCCCAACTGACAGCTGTGTAAATTAAGCTAAAATTTGTGAACAAACCATACGAAGACAGATCCAATGTTGGCTTCGAAAACGTGGCGGCACGTCAGCTACCTGGGACGCACCAATATACAAATGTAATTTCGTCAGTAAATTCGTTACCCGAATGCCAAACGTTTGCGTTCATTACATATAAAATTACACCATATTTTCGACGTAGATGAAGTGCAACAACTTCGACGCAATATTCATTTTTTTTTTGCTGTGTAGCCACATACAGTACTGGGCAGAAATATAGGCAGTCTGAAATAGGCACCAGCGTTCAAACTGATGAAACTTTTCCGTGTATGCGTCAAATTGGATGAAACTTTCAATATTAGTTGCGTTATTATTGGACATAGTGGTGAAAATCTCAGCGGAATTGACTTACCTTTCAATTTGTTACAGCTGTTTAAAAAATGCCTTGTGCCCAGGGGGTAAGTCACTCGGCCACCTTGTGTTACCACCCTAAAAAACACAATCCGCCACACTTCAAACACACTCGCCACCACATGAAAGTTAAATTTAAATCTGGCACCGCTTACACGAATCAATTGTTTGTTTTCTCACTGTTTTGTTTCCCTTTCGCTTGCACTCATGTAATTTAAATGTTGCATAAGTGTGCGTGAATTTACCGCCAAAAAGGTCCATGGTTGCCAATAAGCATAAAATTTTGACAAATAAGTTGAAACACAGAAACACCTTCCGACACACTGAAACACAAACACAACGTGGCAGAGTGACTAGCCCCTTGCTTGTGCCTCTTGTGGTGACCGGCGTCATCTCCAGCTTCCTTTTTTTTTTTTTTTTTTTTTTTAAAAACGAACTTTCTATCGCTCCAAACTTAGTTTTCTGAATGACGATTCAATCTTGCTCCGCCAATTCCGAAACCCAACAAGTCGTTCGTTCTCTCTCTCTCTCTCTCTCTCTTTCTCTCTCTCATATACGGGAAGCTTTTACCAATACTTTTACATCACAACCTTTCGTCCACCCATCATAAGCAATCGATATTTATACACGCAAAACACGCACACAGTTTGGTAATCGTTTCAGTCTCTCGAACATTCCCGATAACCAATACAACAGAACCGTGAAAACCGTCGGAGACCAATCTGTTCTAATGTGCGAACTTTACTAATCGGTTCAATAATGGCTTCATACATGGCTTCATAGCTAATTTTTATGCACAGGGAAATGTTTTATAATTAATTTTACCATTCAGGAGGGTTAGGATAACTATAGCAGTATAGTGCTTTTGAACCGACTATGACCATGGTAAAAATAATTGATTTCACATTCACTATATTGTTGGAATAGTCCTTGTAACCATGACCATAGTCAATAATACCATGAACGTGGTGAATTCGACAATTTTCATGGTTAATGTAAACATTTTATGTAATAGTCATCTTGACCATGATTTAACACTGTCGGTACAACAATGGAATTATTTTCAGTGTAGCAAAGTTACACACTATCATTAAAATCCATACTATTTTCATTAGGACCCAGCATATTTCAATGGGGCGATAAGTGTCAATTCAGTGTGTTTTTTGTTTTGATTATACTTCTCGTGATTTTCCTTATCAAGTAATCAGGTATGTTTATTTATTTATTTAATATTTTTCATTATCTACTACACCTCTATCAAAAATTATGTTACTCTGCGGATACTGACCCATATATTCATATGTGGATTTGTTTTAAAAACTCTGCAATCACGGTAATTTCCAAAGGGCGTAAGTAACAAATTTTATACTAGAAGTTTCTCAAAAACCGATCCAGAAGTGAATAATGGCAATACAAACAGACTGGCGTTCATCATTTTGATGATAAATGTGTTTTTATTATTGTTATATCGATTTACATTCAATTTTTTAGATTTAACGACTTAAAAGGGCGTTGCTCAAAACTTTTTACAAGGAATTAAAAAAAAAAAAAGTCCAAACGTGTGGAATGGCATAAAAACAAACGCGCGTTTGTCGTTATGATGATAAATGTGTTTTTCTATGATGTTGTATTGATTTTTATTCTATTTTTATCTTTTACGACTGAAAAAGGGCGTAACTCAAAATTTTGCCTAGGATTTTTTTGAAAATTTGCCCAGAGGTAACAAACTAGTTGGCATTCACTGATTTGATGGTATATAATTTTTGATAATAACGCTATTAGGCAACAATCAGAGCATCGAAAAAAAGCCCGGTTCCGGACGACCGACGACCCTGAGCGACAAGAAGCTCCAAAGGATGCTGAAGAGGAAGACCGAGGGAAATGTGGCTACATCGCTGCGTGTGCTTGGCCGGGAGGTCGTTTGTACCCGTCAAACAGTGAAAAAGTACCTGGCGAACAAGAACATACATATGAAGAAGCGGAAGTCGCGTCCACTGGTTTCGGAGCTGCAGGCAATGACGCAGCGGCAGCGGTTGAATAAGATGGTCAGCTCGATTTTCTCGGCGAATCGCGACTTGGCGGAGGTGATGGACGACGAGACCTATCTCACCCTGGATGGCAATGACTGGCAGGGAACTTCGTATTTTACTTCCCCCAAGAAGACAGTGAGCTCCGAGGTGAAGTTCATTTCACACAACAAGTTCCCCAAGAAGCTGCTGCTGTGGCTGACAATCAACGAGAATCAACGACAATCAACGTAGGATCTACTCCAACAATTTTATCGCGAAAACTGAGGAGGAATTGATAAATAAAACGAAGCAAGAACTCAAAAACATGCCTACACGCATGTTTTCGCCCGGCATGGCCCGGTTAGCAGCCGGAAGGCCGCTCGCAAGGGCGTAGAATTTTTTTTACAAATAAGCTTAAATGGAAGGTAACATGGGAAATTTATCGAAAGCAATTATCTGTCTTATCTTTTTTTTATCACCATCCGAAAAAAGTTCATTTTTTCAAAGCAAACGATAATCCGTTGAAATATTCAAGTACAATTAAATGAACAATAACATAAAACTGCTTATACTAAGATGTTTTCGTTCTTCAAATTAATTTTTCGTCTGTTCCGACAGCGACTGTTTAGTAATATAAATTACTGAAGTTTTAATGAGAATGAATTAAAGACGTTTTTCAAATAACACAATATCACATTAACTTAATCACAAAACTTAATTCAAAACGTGATATTAATAAATTCTAGAAATTAGAAAACATAGGACTGTTATTCGAGTTATTTCGACGTAGGTCAACAAGATAAGATGGTATTTACACAGTTTTCAGGAGCAAATCCTACTTCTTATTTATGGATCTTGAAGAGAATTAATGTAGGTATCTTGTTTTTGAAAATAACTCAAAAACACAAAAAAACACATAGGACTGTTATGCGAATAGCGGCAGTAAGGTAAATCAGCGTTCCGTCGGCTCTATGCCATGTCACAACAAGCCAACAAAGAAGAAAAGATCCCATTTTCTCAAGTGGCCAGAAGAACTAAAAACCACAGTTCTGATTCAACTTTTGAATTCAATTCACTATCCTCCATATATTGTTTTCACAATAAGTCCTCATCAATGAGAAGGTCATCCTAAAACGTGGCAATCAAGACGAGACTCAACGGTATTTCCCAAATCATCAGTTTTATCAGAACTCTCAAGTACCACCCGTACTCTTATCATAACTCGATATAAATATCGCTATCGTGTCGGCGGACGAATTCAGTTCCTCGAGTGGTCTCAAAACGAATACTAACGATCGAAGCTTATTCGCCAGCATGAAAGTTCTACTGCTGCTCTGTCTGGTTTTGACCAGCGCATTGGTTTGGGCCAAGCCTCTCGACACATCCGATGCTTTGGGATCTGTTGATGAGAGCTCTATCGCAGAAGCAGAGAAAGTAAATGACCAGAATTCCGACGTAGTGGCCGACGAACAACCAGACGCGGATGGGGATCAAGCTGACGAGGATAGTTCAGATCATGTAGAAGATTCGCAGAATGAAGATCAAGCTGCAGATGAAGACGCTGATGAAGGGGAAGACGATGTAGACCAGGCCCAAGAAATTGATGAAGCTGAAGATGAGGCATCTGAAGACGCGGAAGCGACTGATTCCCAGGTATGCTTTCAATTTAAGATTTAGTTGTTGGTTATAAAGTCCGAATGTAACCATTCACAGGATTCCGGTAATGAAGCTGAAGACAATCCATCGCACGATTCTCAACCGCCACGGGATTCAGAAGTACCTGAACATCCTGAACAGCCAAAACAAGAGGAAGGACCATCCCACGAACATGAAGAACATGAGAATGAAAACGATCACGAAGCACCACAACCACCCCAAAAGGAACATCCTAATCAGGAGGAACGACCATCCCAAGATCATGAAGAACATGAGAATGAAAACGATCACGAAGCACCACAACCACCCCAAAAAGAACATCCTGAACAGGAAGAACGACCATCCCAAGATCATGAAGAACATGAGAGTGAAAATGATCATGAAGAACCACAACGACCCCAAAACGAACAAGAAAAACAACCATGCATTCTCCCGCCTCATGGGAACAACCATGCCGAAGACCACGGTGAAAGCCAAGATCAGCATGCCCAAGAGGATCATGATCATTCCGAAGAGGGCAAAGGACATCATGGAAAACCAGGAAAGGACGAACATCAAGGTGCACAACAGGAACCACAACCTCAAAACCCCGGACAGGGTGGTCAAGGACAACGCCCACCCCAGGAACCTCAAAACCCCGGACAGGGAGGTCAAGGTCAACGCCCTCCTCAGGAACCTCAAAACCCCGGACAAGGAGGTCAAGGTCAACGCCCACCCCAGGAACCTCAAAACCCCGGACAGGGAGGTCAAGGACAACGTCCACCGCAGGAACCTCAAAATCCTGGACAGGGAGGCCAAGGACCATCATCTCCAGCTCCACAAAGTGGTTCGGGTCCAAAAGTTGTTAACGTGAATGTTGTGGTAAATCAGTAAAGTTCAATTTGCTATGAGGTATGAAACTTGATACCCAGAGATGTTTTCAAGCATGAATTCTTCTGTCGGATAGAAAACCATCAATAAAACAAATGATGATCAAAAGCAGCTTAGTTTTGTTGCGTTAATTCATAAGCTATAGAACAAAGTTGAGCACATTTTTCATTTCATATTTCGCAATTATAGAGTTAAAGAAATTTAGTGCTAGACACCGTTCTATAATTCTTTCTCGACACTTTTAACTAATTGCTTGTCTCAATTGGCTTATTGTCTAAATTTAAATCATACCAGAAGTGAATGAATTTCAACACACATTCCCGTAAGTGATGAGCTTTTCAGTGTTACAACATTAATTTTCCATTATCTGTTCGTTTATGTCTTTTCCTAAATGACAAAGGTAGGAATTTCTTAAGTCATTTCCACCAAAAAGTCAAATAAATTGCAGTGCCCTAAGATTGATCCAATTAATGCGAGTGGCTTTTAGGACAAAAGAGACGAAAATAAATTCAATCAACCACTCCTTCTGTTGAGTTGCGTATGTTTTTATTTGTGTTACATGTAATCGTTGTTTACGTTTCTTGACGTAAGTCGAATCTGTATTACGTCTTGTGATATATGAATATTTCCAAAATGTGTAGGGATTGGTGAAATGTTCCAAATGCCTAGATCAGACCGGGAATCAAACCAGTCACCTTCAGCATAGTGTTGCTTCGTAGCTACGCCTTTACCAACTGAGCAAAGGGAGGATCTTTGCGTGCTTTCTAGCAAATAATAAGGGATGGGTGGGATCATGGGTGGTTTGAGTGCGACGTACTTGTTGAACGTGATGTAATACGGTTTGCGGAGATTCCACCAATTTGAACACCTGCAAGTGAATTAGGGGTACTGAATTTTTCGCATCGGTTCACAAATTTGAGAACAGACCACACATCGTTGCGCGCCTTCTCTTCTTGAATCCGTTGGTTCGTTTTCGAGAACCATTTTAACAGGGCTGTCGTCCGACATTCTTACGACATGCCCAGTCCATCGTAGCTCGACTTCTATGACTACTGAATTACTGTCAAGTGCAATCGTCACCATTAAGCGGAACAAGTTATTGATACGTTTCTTCACGCAAAACACTTTTCGATCGCTCACCTGACGACGTCCATGCAATCGTTGGAGGTGAAGGACTTGATATCTATTTTTAAAAGAGGCTTGGATCCCACGAAGTCTTCAGAAGATATCAATGGAAAAGGGTATTCATTTCCCTTTTCCAAAGCCGAAGAGAATATTTAAACAAAATGAAATTTATTTAAAAAGGTCGGTGGGAGCATCTAGTCTTAGAAGGTTAAACGATGCTCCGTTTTTCTTCAAACGGTTGGACTTAAGCATTAACTTTAGTCCTTGTCCCATATGACTTATGGTTATAACGCCATTATTCGCTCTCAGTAAAGAGAAGAATGTCGGGGAATATAAGAACGGGTGGTGAAAGAAAGCCTAACTGATTTATTTGTCATTATTTATTTCTAGTTTTCGTTATCTTGGAACCGTTCGCGAAATGTCTTTGAGAATTTGATTAATCTCAGTCACTTAAGCGCCACTCTTGGTTAAAAGAGACCACTGGTCGTGTTACAACTTTTCCCGGAAAATAAGACTTTATCTCAGAGGACCTCTCGAACGGTCGTTGGTTACTAACGGCAAAAAAGACTAATCTCAAGGGATATACCGAGTCTTTAAACTTTGCAGGTTGGAACAGCTGTAGGCACTTTCTGACACACCCACGGAACGAACGAAACGGAGAACGAGAAGAGAAGAAATGCTTACTCAACTGAGCGGAAACTGAAGAAAAACGGAACTTAACGTGGTAAGTGTGTTTTATTCAGGGAGTAGCATTAAAACGTACAATAAACTAATCTATAAACTTGTCTTTACAGAACTAAATTTTACATTCATTCGTATTGGATTTCTTCTAGTGTACGGGAAAAAGAGCAAAATCATAGCCATGAAAGAAACATGCTCACATACTTGCGCAGGTTTTTCTCGACGAACTGGAGACTCGATAACTGTTGATCAACGACTCGAAGATGGCGGCGACGGACGACCTTCCAGACGATTTTAGCGATGTCTGTGGCGATGGCGACGAAACGACAGCCTCGCTTACGTGCTGCAAGATGGTGAGCAGTGAAGGAAGGTGACTCGTGCGCGATATGGCCGAACTAGAGTTGCGGAGGGAGTGGTGGCTGGACGGAAGACTTCCCATTTGGAGCAGAAGAGCTACTGCGACGGCTATGCGTCTTACGGTCCCGGGTGATTTGCTCCTCTAGGAGAAAGGCCAACTTGAAACCGTACGGCTTCGCGGACTATGCATCCGCTATGACCACAACCCGTAACGCAATGAAACCCCCACTCTTATTAGTTGGAATCCGAACCGCGGTGTTTGGGGACGGACGGCACACGGTTCTTGGAAGATCTGGTCCACGGGGTTGTAACGAAAAGGACCTCGCCGACGGATAATTAGCGACCGTCGGACAAATATTTCGCATCGAGAACTACTGACTTCACTGCTCCTCCGTTTAACTTCCTACGAAAGGTGGGCCTTCGCATTGCACACGAGCCTGTTGGTCTCACGAACGTAGACAACGATGCCCCAAATGGTACCCCGATCCGGCGTTGACGATAGCCGGACGAATAAACGTATTTCCAGCCCGTACAAAAAAGCGCCACGCGCTAGAAATTCAGTACGAACTCACACTAAGTTTACAATAAAAAATAAGCTAATGAAGTAATTACCTCTTTTGTACAACTTCAGTAATAAATTCACTGAACAGACTACTCTTAAATTTAATTTGGACTTATGTCCACTATTCTGCTTGCAACAGAACTTCAAAATTAAACTAATTTGAACCTGAACGTAATATAAATTCTCGCACTTTTGTTCACCAGCCGTATCGTTATAGAAGAGCAATAGAATTTATAATGTCCCTTTATCTATTAAAATGGGCCGTCTTTTTAAATATCCTCACTGTTCAATTGATTGCGCCAAATATTTTGCATGGCGACGGCGTTCATGGCGCACCCCGTAAACATATGTGAGATCACATAACCATGATATAAAAAATAATCTTTTATGGCAAAGTTGTAACGTCGATCCAGGAACCGTCCGATTTTATCTACCGTTAAAATATTTCAAAAATTATACTAAATCTATATTAACAATCAATTAAAATTCAATTAACTAAACTAATTAAGAAAATATTTACAAAAAAATAGTGAAACGATACAATCTAAATCAATAGATTCTGCTCTTCCATATTTTCTTTCTATTTTTAGCTTTACTCTAGCTTTTTTTCTCAATCTTCTTATCTGTTTATATTGCGTTGTATTTTATCCATCCATGTACAGGTTGTTCCTTGTTTCTCTTTTTTCTTTAATTGCTAGTTTTAATACACGTAAAAAAACCGCAGTAGAAACTACCATTTCGAGGGTTAAATTAAGCGCAATCACCAACAATTTTCAGCTGACTATAACTGCGTTTGATTTTACCATGCCTGCCATTAGATCTACCATGGTGCGGTTGATATCAATATGAGGTCTGTCAAATATACCACAAATGTTTACCATAAACGTAGTAAATTTGACTGAAATTTCATGGTAGTTTTAAAGATAGGCATAGTCGGGTAAAATGGTAGTTTTTACTACAAGATTTTTTTCTGTGTAGCTGTGTATCATCCATTCTTCAAATGTAGGACCAAGACCAATAGCAAAAGCAAGACCAAGACCAAGACCAAGAGCAAGCTCAAGAGCAAAACTCAGAGAAAGACCAAGAGTGAGACCAAAAACAAGACCAGAAGCAAGTGTAAGACCAAGAGTAAGACCAAAAACAAGACCAGAAGCAAGTGTAAGACCAAGAGTAAGACCAAGAAAGAGACCAAGAGCAAGAGCAAGAGCAAGAACAAGAGCAAGAGCAAGAGCAAGAGCAAGAGCAAGAGCAAGACCAACAGTAATACCAAGAGCAAGACCAAAAGCAAGACAAAGAGTAAGACAAGCAGCAAGACCAAGACCAAACGCAATACCAAGATTGATACCAAGAGCAAGACCGGGAGCATAATCAAAAACAAAACCAAGACCAAGAGTAAGACCAAGAGTAAGACCAAGAAGAAGACCAAGAGCAAGACCAAGAACTAGAGTAAGATAAAGAGTAAAATCAAGAGCAAGACCAAGACTTTCTCTTCATATTTTCCTAGCCAGCATTATTAGCGGCTGGAAGACGTCCTGAAGAAAATGAATATATTTTTTGGCTCAAGAAGTACTAGCACACTGGTCCCAAGCTCAGTCCCAAGATTAATGATTCGCGCACACCTTCCTCAAATGTTCTGTCAAAATAACACAGCAAATCACAACAAAGGCAAATATATTAGTACCGAAAGGTACTGAAAAGCTCAAGAGTGTATAGCAAGGTGTACTTCGGAGCTAAGGGTTCTACAACAGTGAACCAATTTAAAATCGCTCTCTTGGGGCCTTATGAACGTTCTCCATAGTTTTATCACTTTTAGGATGCTTGATGAGAACCCTATTCTTCGCATTGCAATGTGGGAGCATGAGAATCTGAGGATAATTGGATTGAATTAAAAACTAAATTAAAAATAAACTCAAAGAACCACGAACTGAAGCAATGCTTCTGTTGGTCAAAGAAACTGAACCGTTTGACGAAGGAATAATAAAACACTATATCAAACCGAAAGCCATTGAAACGACTTTTCTCCAGTGATACTAACATCATAACCTGAAGTGCTAACACAGTAAAACACTTTAAATCCATTGTAGTTAAATACTAGTGCAAAGTGCTTTTGGTGATCTCCAAAACAAATAAGTAAACATCGGAAGAGTTCTCGGAAATTACAGCTTTGTATAAAACGCACTTCTACCATAGACTTCATCATCCAGTCGTCATTTTGACAACCGATACAGTCTACCAGCTCGCAATGAAAGTCGTTCTACTGTTACTACTTGCCTCAGCCAGCACGGGTTTTGGAAAATCTTTGGTGGTATCCAACCTATTGCAGGCGGATGTCGTTTCTACACAATTTCACCCTGATGAATCGGAAGCAGACCCAGATTGGACCAGGGAAAGTGATTCGGCAGAGACCCGTGGGACTGATCAAGGTGACCAGTTGAGTGTTGATCATGAAAAACAGGTGGGTTTCAAGAATGGCTGGATGGGAATATTTTTCGTTGGCGAAGATGTTTTGATGAGTCACATGTTTCAGGGAGAGGGCTTATTTGTTGCCGACGAGTTGCTAACACCGAATGATATCGATAACGATGGGAGCGAAGAGGAGCGATTTGGAGGTTCGGATCAGCAAGATTACTACGACCACTATAATAGGGATGGTTATCCCCGATACCACTTCAACCCATTCTGGAGGACCGCTCAGGAAGGTGCAATGATAGCTCAACCAATTGTAATTCCTGTACAATTTGTTTTTGGCAAGCAGGACAACTTTCGAAGTGGTTTTGTGAACTAATCGGTTTAATTTGTTGATAAATCGTTGGTGAAAATCCAGTTGAAAATAAATAGAAGTAAATGTGCTTGATACTTACACTAATCTCTGGGATAAAATTGATAACTAAATATGATGTAAGGCAAAGAAATGCGTGCTTGGTTCAAGTACTGCTATATCCAAGCCCTTCGCTCAATTTTCAATACTAAATATTTAATCTTCTATTCAATTTTCACAACCTGCCGTACACTGACGGAACTATCAACACTTTCACTTCATATCTTCCATTTCTAGCAAACATTACCGTCCACTCTAGGGGCCTCATGTTGACGAGTGAACATCTTCAATACAAACATAATAATTATAGTATGATGCCTTGATGTTAGCTGATAATGATTTCTCACTTTGCTGTTATTATTGGTCGTTTTAACGGTTAACATATCAAAATTACGAGCAAATTATTACTCCTGGGGCATCATATTGAAAGCTTATTCAGTTTTAATCTGTGCGGCGTTTGAGGTGAGACGACTCCTTATCCCTACGATGTAACAATTGTCACTTTGGGTGCGGTGACTGTCCATGCAAATCAAATGGAAATTCACCTCAAGTCAAGTATGTCGTGATAAGTCGTGGGAAACCCGCTACGTATAAATATCATGCGTAGAATATCTTTAGGTATACGCAAAATTTAGTGGAGAGCCAGTTGTTGACATTCGTTATCTATTGGCAAACGTTTCAGTGAGTGGCCACGCCTTAAAAGTTTACTCATGTTATGAATCGAAACAAACACGGTGTTGCAATCAGCAGGGTGCCTATTATTATATAGAGGAAATTGAACTTATTTTGGTCCATGAGCCGATGTTAAAAATTCAACGTATAAATTTTGTTATCTTTTTTCCCGAAAACTAAAAATTTAGATTAGTATTGTATAGATAAAACACACTTATGAGACAAAAATAAGGACTGGCAATTGTTATCTATAGACCCAATTCTAAATCCATAGACCCACATTAGAGTGATCCCTCCTGTTGTTCCCATTTAGATAGATTGATGAATCGAATTTAGTATAATTCATTTAGGTCTGGTTGGAATTACGTTGAGCACTGCACAGTGGGCCAGGAGACGACATTAGCAAGACAAAACCTCTAGCGCTTTGAGCATGCATTTTATCAAGATGATTGCTTGAGCATTGTTGCTCAGTTTTATCTGCGCCACAATTTGGTAATAAAAATTAGTTCCAATTGCGCTGCGATACTAACTTTTTTATTTCGCCTTTTAGCGGTTTGATGTCTTCGGCAAATAATAAGAAAGTTTGCCGAAGACATCAAAGTTCTATGTCTACAAATAACAAAGTTACGATTATTTTTGTAAAATTTAACTGAAATTTACGTTTTCTCTACTAATTTTCATATTTTCGTCAAATATGTTATTTTTGGTACCATTTATGTGTTGAACCTTATAATTTGCGTATGTTTTGAGTTCGTATAGTTTTGGGACATAACAAGCGAAATATTAGCCAAAACTTTGAAAAATATCATGAATTTCAAAATTAATTTTCTCAAAAAATTGCTAGTTGTTGCAAAAAATTACTTATGTTTCAGAAAGTACCATATGTGACCTTTCAATTCTGAAATTATGCCCGATACATATTTTGATATATTTGAGATATCGTATTTTAAACTTTTGATGATTTTAGCCCGAACTCAATGCTATAATTGATTGCTTTTTGCGTATACATACATATGCATTCCATTGTACAAAATCTGATATGTTTTCATGTCAACATGTCAAATGGAATTATTTTTCACCTCGAATATCTTTATTTTTAATCTGTAAAAGATAGTGTGCTATAAAAGTCAATTGAAAATAAGTATTCCTCTGCACTTGTATTCGTGTGTCGACGAATACGATTGATCATGACTACACTACTTGTTTACTTCACTGTCAAAACCAAGGGGTCATCATCGAAGCAAATGTTGAAGCATGAGCCTGTGCACGCTGCCATAATTCTATTGCCTTTTGATATTACTGTTAGCCGTGTTTTGGTGTTGCCTCACTCATTTCCACGAGAATATTGAAAACGTGCCTCACAGTAATTTTTTCTATGTCCATGAGTGCACGGATGTTGATGAAATATCAAAGCAACCACGACTTTCCCCATTACATTTGAATACGCCTCAAAACTTCAAATCTCAAACGTCAAATGTCATAATAATTGTGTAGTTATCAACCGTTTGGAAGCGCTGGTTTACCCTTTTGGTTCGTTCGGCAGATTACTTCTAGTTTGTGGTTGGTGCCTTCTACAGATGACTATGGCTCAAGGTAGGTTATTTTAATTAATTCAGTAGGAATTCATTCAAGTAATTTTATTATTAGCGTGCAGTATTCGCGTACGAGAAATAGTAGAATTATTCCTACAGAATCTTCCACTTGGTGATGTGGCATCGTATGTGAAGAAGAAAATAACATGTCCTGATAATAAAATGTTTTCTGATTCCGTTCAAAACTTACTACGTTTGCTACTATCAAATATTGAATCACGATACGCAAAGTGCCACCGCATAAAGAGTTTGTTTTTCCTGAAACATTCAAAATGGCTGGATTCAAACTTTAAAATTTTGAATAATATTCCGAAGAAAAATGTTGGTGGAAGGAAGAAAATATCTTTTGGTGCAGAAACCCCTAGGACCAGGCTCCGTAAAACCAAAGATTTGCGAGAAAAACACACCACAGCAGAATTGGTTTCAGCCACGGTAACGGCATTAAGGACTGATGGATATCGTTCCGTTGCTTGGGTTGTCGAGCACCTATTTGCATTTCCTGAGAAAGCTTCCCGTTTCAAAAAACTTGCTCTATCTGTAGAACCAGAGATGAAACGTTTTACAGTCGACGATGCGTTGAGGTTTTTATGTGAAAACGATCTAACAAAACAACAGTACCAAAACATAAGGAACATGACGCTAAAAAAAGGATATGACATTTATCCAGCATACAATGACATCCGCGATAATAAAAGTACTTGTTATCCACGTGGTAAGGACAAATTCACTTAATTATGTTCTTGTCTAAACAGTTTCCAATAGATCGATAATTCTTTCAAGTTTTGGATTTTGTGGTGGTTTTGAGTCGCTTTTTTAATAATTCTAAATTATTTCAAAATTACTTTAACTCTCCAATTGAAAAAAAAAAAATATTTCCTCAAAAGTTTCGAAATTATTTTAAATAAAACCAAAAAAATTAAAAATTGGAACAATTCCCAATTGATTGGAAGCTGTTTCATGGCGGAATGTGAGCTGTATCAAAGTTTATTTGCAAACTATATTGGGCACGCAAATGATAATAACCTTTACAATAAAGTTTTAAAAGTTTGCATGTTTGATTGTATTTCAGATATTTCCATTCGGCCATCATGCGCAGAAGTTCCTCTTCAAAATCTTGTTGACCATACGGTAGAGCGTCTCTTTATGACACTGAATAAATATATTGAACCGTACATTCATGAACAGGGAAATTTATGTGTTATTTTAAAATAGGGATTGGATGGTTCAAGCAACCACTCACGGTATAAAATGACATTTTTTGAAGAAGTTGGCGATGCTGTTGTATCATGTAATGACTCGCATATTTTTTTGATTTGCCTGGTTCCTTTGCGAATATATTTCAACGCAGTCTCCGGCGAACGACAAGAAGTTTGGAGCAACAACAGTCCATCATCCATCAATTTGTGCCGCCCCATCAAAATGGTTTTTCAAAAAGAAACTGCTGATCTTATCAAACGAGAAGTGGAGAGTATGATGTTACAAATACAAAATTTGAAAGCAACCACATTGACGATAAATAGGATTTCTGTAGATGTTTCTTCTGAGTTAATTTTGAATATGGTCGATGGCAAAGCTATTAACAGCTTCACAGGAACAAGTTCCCAGGCGTGCAATCTTTGCGGAGCATCAGGCAAAAAACTCAGCAATCCCATCGAAGCCCAAATGTGTGACGATCGCAATAAAATTGAAACCATTCCTGTTTTGCATGCTTACATAAGAAGTATGGAGCTTCTGCTTAATGTTTCGTACAGAATCCCACTCAAAAAATGGCGTATAAATAAAGGAAACGAAACCTTTCTTGAACGGCAACGTGCAATTAGAGAAGAATTTAAGAAGATTGGGCTGAGAATAAGTGAACCTTTGCCATCCGGAGGTAACTGCATTTTTCTTTTTTATCGGGAAGTAGATCCCTTTATCTTTATTTTTTCATCAGGTAACACAAATGATGGCAACACTGCTAGAAGATTCTTTCAAGATCCAGAAACAACGGCAAGAATTACAGGACTTGAGGTGGACATCGTTCGTCGAGTCGCTACACTTCTTTGCGCGCTATTATCGAAATTAGAAATCGACGTCAAATCATTCGAAACCTATGCAGAAGAAACTAGAAAGTTATATGTCCATTATTATGATTATTATCCCCTTTCGCCTTCAGTTCACAGGATCTTGGTACATGGATCTGAAATAATAAGTCATTGCGAAATTCCTATTGGACTATTGTTGGAAGAAGCACAAGAGCGTCGGAACAAATCGATCAGAAAATTTCGGGAGCACCATTCTCGACAATTCAGTCGCCTGGCGAACATCGAAGATGTATTTAGAAGGCTTTTGCTAACCTCTGACCCCGCGATGACACTCACAAAACAGTTTCCTCAAACCGATAAAAATCAATTTCCAGAATCCGTACAAAACCTGTTGAAATAATAAAAAATAGTTGCTAGATCAAAAATATTAATTATAATTAATCCAGATATCTCAAATATATCAAAATATGTATCGGGCATAATTTCAGAATTGAAAGGTCACATATGGTACTTTCTGAAACATGAGTAATTTTTTGCAACAACTTGCAATTTTTTAAGAAAATTAGTTTTGAAATTCATGATATTTTTCAAAGTTTTGGCTAATATTTCGCTTGTTATGTCCCAAAACTATACGAACTCTTCAAAAACATACGTGAATGATAAGGTTCAACACATAAACGGTATCAAAAATAATATATTTGACGAAAATATGAAAATTAGTAGAAAAAACGCAAATTTCAGTTAAATTTTACAAAACTAATCGTAACTTTGTTATTTGTAGACATAGAACAATGTCTTCGGCAAACTTTCTTATTATTTTATGCTCTACAACTTTGCCGAAGACATCAAACCGCTAGAAGGCGAAATAAAAAAGTTAGTATCCCAGCGCCGCCCTTGCGGTGAAAATTGGAACTAATTTTTATTACCAAATTGTGGCGCAGATAAAACTGAGCAACAATGCTCAAGCAATCATCTTGATAAAATGCATGCTCAAAGCGCTAGAGGTTTTGTCTTGCTAATGTCGTCTCCTGGCCCAGTGTGCACTGCTTGCAGTAACAAATTTTGATTCCAATTGAAACTGGAACAATGGAAACAGAAAAAACGTTAAAAACGAAAGTACATTAAAGTGAGTTACATTGCCACAAATCAATTTTAAGTAATCCCAGTTTTTTTTTGCTACGAAAACGAGTGACATTGGTGGGTGTTGGCCAAATTTGAATTTTTCAGATATAATCCTGAATAGGTTATGGAGTATTTTTCATACATCCTGAAATCTAACGTCTGTGCTCCATCACAATATTTGCTTTTGTGATGTTCTAACAAGTAGTCTCCGCAAACGCCCAAGAAGTAACCCAGCAAACATTACCCGCCAGTGAAGATGCACCAGTCTCACGTCGTCATTGTGTTGCTGCTACCTGTAATGTATCCGGATGCTCACAGGCATGTGACCGTGAGAAGATAGGGTAATGGGATGTAATGTTAGCCTAGCTCCTTCATTCGGCCTATGTACCAAATGTGTCATTAATTTAGTTATAATCAACAAAATCATGTTGCTATTCGGATGACCGATGTAATCCAAAGCAATTGAGACAATATTAATCAACTTATAGTTATTCACTTCCGCGTAATTTTCGATTTCTTGAACTTTTGGGGCATCTTGATTTCACTGGTTAAGCTGAACAGATGATCTACACGATCTTCAAATGATCTGAATTTGGCTTAATTGAATCGATCAAGCAAATAATGTAGTCTGGATGAACAGAAAATAGTTACACGTTACAAACTAACTGTTCACATAGCTAAAATAACGATGATTTTACAAGAAAATCGTAGACCCAATGTTGGGGACATATTTTTTTGTATGTTCCCAACTATGGCCTGTTGTATCAATAACGTAATAAAAAGGTTGTTATTGGTAAAATTTCAAGTGGAAATGCATGAATTTCCGGTTGTTTATATTCAAGTGGCTCATCTAAACACAAACCGAAGGAACAAAATCATTGTATAGTGAATTATAATGTTTTCATTATTGAATGGCTGATAAATCATATATGAACATCATTTAAGTGTTTCGAGGCAGTTTTACTTTAGTTTGTGTTGTGAAATTCTGTGTTAAGTGAATGTAGTACAGCTAGCAATGCCTGAATTCATAAAATTTAAAAAAAAACCGTACAAAGACTGCATTTTGTAATAAATCTATCGAATGGGACGAAGTTGCATCCATGAATAGACCCAATTTGGTGCTAATAGACCGATATTAAATCCACATCCCTCGAATGTTTATGGCATTATAAAAATAGCTGTGTAACTTTTCGTGAACCATGCTACCAAATGTCTTATCAAACTTATCTTTGCAAGTGTATAACTAGTTGAATCTCGCTTACAGCTTAAAAACTTCATGAGTTATAGTAAAAAATGTGATCGATGGTGGCATAATAGGCTGAGTCAAGGGACACATACCCTAGATCTCTGTCTAATGGAACAAGAAGCACAGATAGCTTGGCTCCAGGAGACGCGCATAGCATCTTGCACAGCTCAATCACCTAATTTCGTCTGGTTCAACGAGAACCAACAAACGCTAACTGCACCACGAATGGGCGGCGGTACGTCAATACTTATTCGTACCGAGCACGCCGAAGGGAGTAAGTTTAGTGATAACATGTGTGCGATGACGTGTCAATTTATATCGGCGAAGAGTTACCTATATTCTGAAATGTGGAAGCAGCACTTCGATGAGCACCTGAATAACGTGGAGAGTGTAGGCATGGGAGACCAAGGCAACGGAGGAAACGACTGCATCAGGGCAGCAGAGGAAGGAAATAATCCAACTCCCTTTCTGAGGGATGTTAAAGATGCCATCCACCAGCTCAAAACCAACAAAGCAGCTGGTAAAGATGGTATCGCAGCTGAACTCATCAAGATGGGCCCAAAAAAGTTGGCCACCTGCTTGCAACGGATGATCAGGGATCAGGGACAGGATCAGGGAAACCGAACAGCTACCGGAGAAATGGACGGAAGGGGTTATCCGCCCCATACATAAAAAGGCGATCATTTGGAATGTGAGAACTTCAGAGCGATCACAATTCTGAGTGTCGCCCATAAAGTACTATCCCAGATCATATTCCGTCGTCTGTCACCTAAAATGAATGAGTTCGTGGGAAGTCTGTTCATCGACTTCAAGGCGGCATACGACAGTATCGACCGCACAGATCTATGGAAAATTATGAACGAAAACGGCTTTGCTGGGAAGTTCACCAGACTCACCAAAGCAACGATGGACGGTGTGCAAAACTACGTAAGGGTTTCGGGTGAACTATCCAGTTCATTCGAATCTTGTCGAGGGCTGCGACAAGGTGACCTACTGTTCAACATCGCTCTGGAAGGTGTAATGCGACGAGCCGGGCTCAACAGCCGGGGTGCGATTTTCAAGAAATCTGGTCAATTTGTGTGCTTTGCGGACGACATGGACATAATGTCAAGAACATTTGGAACGGTAGCAGAGCTGTACATCCACCTGAAACGCGAAGCAGCAAAGGTCGGACTGGTGGTGAATGCGTTAAAAACAAAGTACATGCTGGTTGGCGGAACCGAACACGACCGGATCCGCCTAGGAAGTAATGCCACAATAGACGGGGATACCTTCGAGGTGGTGGAGGAATTTGTCTACCTCGGGTCCTTACTGACGGCTGATAACAATATGAGTCGTGAAATTCTAAGGCGCATCATCAGTGGAAGTCGTGCCTACTACGGGCTCCAGCAGAAACTGCGGTCTAAAAAGATTCACCCCCGCACCAAATGCACCCTGTTCAAAACGCTAATAAGACCGGTCCTCTACGGACACGAGACATGAACCATGCTCGAGGAGGACCTGCAAGCATTCGGAGTTTTCGAGCGACGCGTGCTAAGGACGATCTTCGGCGGTGTGCAGCAGAACGGTGTGGGCGGCAAAGGATGAACTACGACCTCGCTGCACGCTGGGTGAACCCAGCATCCAGAAGGTGGCCAAAGCCGGAAGGATACGGTGGGTAGGGCATGTTGCAAGAATGCCGGAAAACAACCCTGCAAAGTTCGTGTTCGCTACTGATCCGGTGGGCACAAGAAGGCGTGGAGCGCAGAGAGCACGATGGGCGGACCAGGTGGAGCGTGATCTGGCGAGGATTGGGCGTGACCGAGGTTGGAGAGCGGCAAACCGAGTATTGTGGCGTACTATTGTTGATTATGTCTTATCCTAAATGTGATGTTGAACAATCTACGCAAGGTCGAACAGATCACGAGCAGACGCCGAGATAACAAAACTACTGCGCCACCTCAATGGATTGAATGAACATCAAAAGGCAAACGTGCTGATTATGGGGGATCTAAATGCCCATATTGGCTTCAACGATCTGTTGCCAGAAGATGGAAACCTCATCGGCCGACAACTCTATCATCCTGAATGTAATGCGAACGGTGAGAGCTCCAAGGATCTCCTACGCTTCCATGGTTACAAACTGTATAACACATTCAGCCATTCTAATAGCGTATTGACTAAATGACCATATAATCATGCCGAGAATTGCCAGGATCCAACTACCATACATCAGGGGCATTAGGTTTTTTCGGACCACAGGCTCATGTTAACGAGCGCTAGTGGTAACCCCTCAGCTGCAAAGCCCACATATGATGTAAATCAACTAAAAAATCACTCATCATCAAGGGAACGCTATCACAGTGTCTGGCAAAGCAGCTGGATACAATGCAGAACATACAGAAGATGCATCGACCATATTATGATATTATCGTATCTACAAGACAGCATAAAACATGCGGCAACCACTTCGCGGAGACCCCAGCGATCTCCCAAGACGCCCAACCGAGCCCGCGCAGGAAAACGAATGGAATATCTTCGAAACCGACTGCTGAAGAATCTTGGCGATTTAAACCTGAAAAAAAAAGCTGAAAACAGCCAGGAAGGAGAAGGAAAATGCCTATAAACAACACCTAGATTGCAAAATACACAAGTTGTTCGAAAAGATCAGCACATTCCCATCACTAAAACGGGTTCGCCTGACGCTATCTGAAGCAGTATCGTCGCCTCCAGAATCAAGGCAGAATTGTGAAATGCTGCCTTACAGAAAGAATCTCTCTTCAACGGTTTGGGCAAAGCACAGAGGAATACCACAAGGTGCGCGGAATAAAGCAAGGATGTCCACTATCCCCAAAGCTGTTTGTGTACCTGTTAGATCAAGCACTCACTCAAGTACAGCGTTAAATGCCAGAGGCCACTAGGCCAGACTGGTCGCATTCTTCTTCCCTGCCTACGAGTTTACGACGACGATATAATCGGACTCCGAAACCAGTTGACGCGACTTCCGCTTCCTGACATGTATGTTCATTTTCGCCAGGTACTTTTTCTCTGTCGGAACGGGCGTATCCGACGTCCACAAAGTGCCGCACGATGTTCGTTTTCGACGCGGCGGGGTGCACACTTCTAAACGGAGTTGCTTCACTGTTTTTGCCATCACGGCTAGAGTTCTACTAATAGAGCTGTCAAATTTTGTCTGCTGACTCATGGGTTACTATAATTGATGCTGTATGGGCAGTTTTGTCAGTGCGGGTAAAGGTGAACCCATGAAAAATCGGCATTTTTTTTCCATTTTTTTAAAGGAAACGTTACTGGGCCCATCTACAACGAATGAACGACGGGAAGGTGCAACAATTTGCAGAGGAATTCATGATACCTGTGCTCCTGAAATAAGGACCGCCCATGTTTACCCTGGGGCTCCAGATCAAGGCAATTATGAGGAAGATTTCTTTGGATTCTCTGATTCAGATTCAGAAAACGAAATATGGACAGGGTTCCTGGACTCCGATTCCGAATACATAGGAAGCAACGATTTATTTTCAATCAGTGACAGCGACTTCGAATAAACGGTGGTCGACTATACAAAACGTCAGCATGAACAGAAGCAACAGATCATAACTCTGTTACGCACATAATACTATCACAGAACAACAAAACATTAACTTGTGGGTCAATAGGTCAATAAACCTCATAACGTTAATATTTTAATATATATTATGACTCTGAGAGCAATTTAGCTAAATCAGATTATTTGGAATACAACTTATTAGATCACAGGGGTCGATAATAATTGCAAATCTCAACGCATTAATATAAGAATGAAATTCCTTTTTATCAGAACGGGTCTTTAAATATGCTGTTCAAAATGGCTTGTCAATTGCATATTGCAATTGCTAACTTATTGATTAAACTAACTCACTAATTAAAACTGAACTATTTTTTCTTCAGACTGAAAAAACTCAATTCAACATTTTGGGTGAGAATAATTATGATGCGAAAAAAAAACAAATAACTGCGTAAATATGGCAAATGTACGGAGCGCCGAGATAACCTGCATCACCGTTTGATTATGCGCAGAGCAATGCCTTTGAGTGTGATGATACGTACACTTTCATGTTGTAATCCACGTCTACAGAATACATCACCACGAACATAAAATTCAGTTATATTCATGTTTAAATCTTTAAATATTTACAGACAACAAGAATTAAGTCATACACAGAAAAAAATAACGAATTTTAACAGGAGCATAACATTTTCCTCCTTTTATTTCAAGCCAAAAGAGAAGTGAACAAAGAAATTGTTTGCAATTTTTCATGCGCCATACAACAATGTATGCAATTTTCCATACAACAGGCTATATTTTGGCGTTATCTGGCTTAAATTAACTTAAATTGAAATTCAAAATTTAAATATCCCATTATTTTCTGCCAAATCTAGCATTCCATTTATGTGCATTAGATAACGAAGAAAACTCAGTGTTTCTTATTATCCGTGAGCGTAAGGTTAATTATTTTTAAGAGTGTATATTTATCAACTACACAGACAAAAAGAAACATTGAATTTTCAGAGTTATCAAATGCACATAAAGGAAATGCTAGATTGGCAGAAAATTATGGGATATTTCATGTTAATTTAGGTCAGATAACGTCTGAATCTAACCTGTTGTATGAAAGATTGCAAACAATTTTGTTGTTTACGCCTCCTTTGGCTTAGAATTAAATGAGGGGAAATTCACGCGCCTGTTAAAATTCATTATTTTTTTCTGTGAATATTGACATCGAAGAGCCACGCGCACACAAAAAGTATAAGTTTGAAGGAAGTCCAGCATGTTTCAATTCATCATGTAGCGTCATTCAAACGACTTAGCCAACATAAACAGAATTTGCTCCCCATTACATCCATCTTTGGGTTGAACCTTTTTTTGAAACAAATTTCGACCAATGCTTTGTCTACCGTGGAATAATCCGGATTATTATTTGACAACAATGTCATCAATTTAATTTATTTTGGGTGTCAAAATTTCGAACAAACCAACCCACAAGTTGTGCTCTTTCTGTCTCACTTTCTCAGTATGTGCATTTTGTATTTCTACTGTAGCCACCTATCCTGCGCCAGCAGCAATCCGATCGGTGCTGAATAAATCGCCCCTGGAAAAAAATGGGACAAATGAAAAACACACATTTAATTAACCGCCGCTCGGATCAACACTTCTTCCCCTAACCATAACCAACCCCGGTGGATCGCAAACCCTTCAGAGAGAGAGAGAGAGTGGAAAAAAAACCAAAAAAAAAAAAAAGTATCACTTTCGACTCACATATTTCTAGGATCCCGTTCCCGGTCCGAAAATATGAGGGGCGATTTTTTGTTGGCGCGGTGCTTGGTGATGTGACAGTAAGCCGAGGATAAAATATGATTTATAAACTGGGAAAAAATACGATGAGATATATGGAGACGCGCGGTGGATTTATCTCGTACAACTTATTGCCTGTCGCTTTTTTTTCCCGATCCACTCCTCTCCGTTTCGTAGATGGTTTAGGTGGGTCAATGTTTTATCGTTTATAGATTGACGGTGCACTCGTGTGGATTGCAGGCGGAAAATCTAATTTTGTGTTGCTTTTAAAAAGATTGGAAAAAATCGATCACAGAGAATGAGTAGTTGGCGTCGAAAAAACCGTCAGCTAATAATGTGATTTGGATTATTTTTTGCTGTCAATATTCTTTTCGATTTTTTTACCGAAGGTTTCCTAAAGCAAGCAACCGGCTAGGGGTGATAAGTCATAAAATTGAATTGTTACTTCTTGAAACACTTTCCCGGGAGGGATGAAAATGGTCAATAAGATTTGTGATTGAATTTTCGAGCAATTTCTCAAGTTCAATCTATTTACTATACCTAAAGAGTTTGGAGGTAAAATAATGTATTGCCAGTTAAAGATGATTCATAGCCAAATGTTCTCGATACCATAACCGTTTGTTACTTTTTGAAACATGGCTGTTAGATTGAGGCTAATTTTCATTCCACATTCGCTGAGGTGATTCCAAATCACATCTTGACCGTCTACTTAATCATGCCTTTCATAGCTGTTCTAAAGAATATACAGAGCACAAAGTAGTCGCCAAAAAATTATTTATAAAGTCTTCTCCGTGTATGCATCAGCTAATACGAACACCACTATATGAATATTAATGTATGTGTGCAATGATAGAGACCTCGTTAAGCCACAGTTACTTTTATTCTGTAAAATAGCGTCGATTCAAAACCGCGTACGCGAACTAAATTTGCACAAAAATCCAGATCGTTACGATACGCAGAACAAAAGGCTTGTGCGCGACAAAATCTGGACATCCTGAAATACAGTAACCGGCGAAAAAAAAGATCCTTCGAGCCGTATACTAATCAGGCATAGATATCTTTATAACTTCGTATCAATAGCAACTTTCCTACCCGTACTGTACATGTTTGGGTATCATTCATGAGGCTTAGCGTAAAAGTTTGAATATACATATTCATTTCAGCCAACTGCATGTGAAAAATGAAATAAGCTTGTGTTTACGGTATGTCAATAAAAAAAATCCACTAGGGAAAAAAATACTTTCCGTGTACCCCTTGTTGATCATGCTTTTGACATTCCTTTATTTACATCCATCACAGATAATTGCTACAGTTGTGAGAAATAAGTGAGTTTAGCCCAAGTGACGAGTTTTTTAAGAATAGATCATGGCAGGAAAGAAAATAACAGTCCAAGTTCGAAATCTTATCGTGCGCGATTGCTCAAAAAACGAATCTCAGCGCAAAGTTGCCGAAAAGTATGGTGTAAGCCGGGGTGCAGTGCAGAAAATAGTTTTAAAACACCAAAAGCTTGGAAGTGTCGCAGATCGAACAGAACGTGGACGCAATCGCAAGTCTGATCACCGCGAAGACACTAGAATCATCCGAGAAATTAAAAAGGATCCGTTTGTTACCATCCGTGCGCTCAGAGAAAAGCTAAGCCTTTCGATATCCGATCGTACAGTTCGGTGACGCATTGCTGAGCACGGTTTGAAAAGTCATTTGGCTCGGAAACGGCCGTTCATAAGTAGGGTGAATAAAGAGAAGCATTTGCGGTTTGCAAGAAACCATATAAATAAACCACTGGAGTTCTGGAAACGGGTTGTTTGGTCAGACGAATCAATGTTTTGAGCTGCTCAACAGAAAACGACGACTGCGAGTTTGGCGGAAAAGCGATTTAGGGCTGAAGGATAAACATCTACAAGGGACCATGAAGCACGGCGGTGGAAATATCATGGTCTGGGGCTGTTTCTCATGGTTTGGAGTAGGGAATCTGGTTCTAATCAGTGGTACTATGACGGCAGATGGGTATATAGATATTCTGAACTAGAATATGGAAGAATCTTTGCTGAAAATGGGTATGTAAGATAATTATATTTTTCAGCAAGACAACGACCCAAAGCATACGGCCAAGAAAACACAAGCTTTTTTCCGTGCCTGTCGGATTAAACCCTTGGAATGGCCTCCCCAGAGCCCGGATTTAAACCCAATTGAAAATCTCTGGGCAATTCTCGACAATAGAGTCGAAAAAACCCACGTAACAAACAAGCAAACATATTTTGCGGCACTGGAGCAGGCCTGGAATGAGTTGGATCCACAACACCTCAGAAATCTAGTCGAAAGCATCCCGAAACGATTGCAGTCCATCATTGAAGCGAAGGGAGGTCATATTGCCTATTGAAGAGTTGATTTCAACTCTTTAGATTATTTTTTTTATTCATACAAGAAGTGGATATTTTTTTATGTCATACGTATTTTACTAAACTCCAATAATTTTGTTTTTTATTTTATGCAAGGAATAAAAGTGATCGTTATTTTTGTACTGAAATGGTTCGTCTATGTTTATTTTTCAGAAACATGTATTGGAATACCCTACTTTTTCAAAAATAAGTGTTTTTTTCTCAACAATAATACATTGATCAAAGGTGGATCTTTATTTTTGCCGGTCATTGTACGTATTTCTCTGGAAATACTTCATCAAAGTGTGAAATATTTCGCAGACTGATGACCGTATGTATGTTCATTGTGTAAAATCAATTTTTGGTGACACTACAAGCTTTTAGATCGAAGATGGCGTCGAAATAAGAGTAAGTGCGAAAAGCAATTCTGTGCGATCGCAATGAAAACCCGGATCTGTCAGTAAGAAAACTCGCAAAAAAGCTTCCTGCAAACACTGCCCATAACGTTCTTAAATCTTTTGATACACGTTTGGCAACAGCCAGGAAGGCTGGGAGCGGAACAAAACCGGATCTGAGGAACTACCAGAAGGACGCGAAGGTGAAGCAAATATTGCAGAAGATACCAAATCTTTCGGTACGTACTGTTACTCGAAAAATAAAACTGTACCGAACCGTAATAATAAACAGAATGTGACGGCTAAAACCCGGACTGGCAACTTGTATCGCGAATATTTGACGAAGATTTCCTGCGTGATAATGGACGATGAAACTTATGTGCTGAAAGACTTTAAGCAGCTTCCCGCAATGTCTTATTATACTGCCATGCAACGGGACGGCGTAGAAGAACATTTTAGGATGAAGAAGAAGGCCAAGTTTCCCTAAACATATTTTTGGCAGGCAATATTCAGCTGCGGTCGAGCAAGCCAAAGCTTCATCATACCGTGAAGAATGCCTAAAAATGCGAGTGTTACCATTCTTACGCAGCCATGACGATCCCTCGCTATTATGGCCTGATTTGGCATCTTGTCACTCAAAGATGTTTTGGAATGGTATTAAGCGAATGGAGTCCATGTTGTACCGAAAGAGGCGAATCCACATAACTGCCCATAGTTGCGACCTATTGATCGGTAGTGGACACTCGTGAAGAGAGAACTCTCTCAATATAAATAACAAGTTATAAGTATAGAAAATTTTCGAAAATCTTAGACAAAAGCAGCTGAATCGATTGCTGAGAAGTCTGCACAGGCACTTATGGCTGGAGTAAACTCATGCAGCCTAATAAAGTAACTGTAATTGGTTTTAAGATGACTAATAATAATGCACAATTTAATGTATAAAAAATGTATCTTGGATTGAACTAACAGCAAATTTGTTTTATTACAAATTTCCAGATTTTGTCGTGAACAAGCCTTATGTTGAACTGCTTAATAATGGACGACGAATCATATTGCAAAGCTGATTCAAAACAGGTTCCGGGAATCGAGTTTCTCGGTTTTTTTTTTGGTGGG
This sequence comes from Aedes japonicus, assembly GCA_034211315.2. Classification (NCBI taxonomy): domain Eukaryota; kingdom Metazoa; phylum Arthropoda; class Insecta; order Diptera; family Culicidae; genus Aedes; species Aedes japonicus. The sequence continues at coordinate 273,095 of JASCZW010001392.1, read as the reverse complement.
GCGTAGATCCACTGCGTCCAATGAGTTGAACTTTTGTGGTAAGTTTAATCGGTTAAAACAAGAATTGGCCTTTTAAGCAAAAAAAAAAACTGTCAAAGTTTCCAAAGAAATTTCTCGTAACGTTTGCATTAAGAAAATGGACAAAAATTTCTGATTTTTCATGGGTTTACCTTCACCCGCACTGACGAAACTACCCATGCAGCAACAATCATAGTAACCCATGAGTCAGCAGACAAAATTTGTCGGCTCTATCAGTTGAACTCTAACCGTAATGGCAAAAACAGTGAAGCAACTCCGTTCAGCAATGTGCGCGTTCAAAGAACGGCTCCCCGCCGCGTCGAAAACAAACATCGTGCGGCACTTTGTGGACGCCGGATACGCCCGTTCCGGCATCTACAACATCTTGGCACTATTAGACAACAATCAAAGCATCGAAAGAAAGCCCGGTTCCGGACGGCCGACGACCCTGAGCGACAAGAAGCTCCGAAGGATGCTGAAGAGGAAGACCGAGGGAAAAGTGGCCATATCGCTGTGTGCGCTTGGCCGGGAGGTTGGTTCTACCGGCCAAACAGTGAAAAAGTAGCTGGCGAACATGAACACACATGTCAGGAAGCGAAAGTCGCGTCCACTGGTTTCGGAGCTGCAGGCAATGACGCAGCTGCAGCGGCTGAATAAGATGGTCAACTCGATTTTCCCGGCGAATCGTGACGTGGCGGTGGTGATGGAGACCCCTGGATGGCAACGACTGACAGGGCACTTCGTATTTTACTTCCCTCACGAAGGAAGTGAGCGCCGAGGTGAAGTTTATTTCACACACCAAGTTCCCCAAGAAGGTGCTGCTGTGGCTGACAATCAGCGCGAAGGGGATGTCAAAGCCGCTCTTCTTTCGCTCCGGACTGGCCGTGAACGGTGAAATGTATAGTACGAAATGCCCACCGTCGTTCATCAAGAAACACCATAAGGGCGAAGACGCAGTGTTCTGGCTGGATCTGGCGTCGGCCCACTACTCCAAGCAATCATTGGAGCAGATGGACCGGCTGAATATCGAGGTGGTACCCATGTCGGCGAACCCGCCCAACGTCCCCTAGCTGTGTCCAATCGAGAATTTCAGGGCCAATCTGAAGCGTAAGATCTACTCCAACAATTTTGTCTCAAAAACTGAGGAGGAATTGATAAATAAACGAAGAAAGAACTCAAAAAACATCCGGTTAACTGCCGGGACATTTGCCGCAAGGTAGTAGAATTGAGAAGTTGCTCTTCTCAGTTGTAAATCTACATTGTCCGATCTGACGGATTCTGGTTCAAACGTTGCTTCTGAAATCTTCGATGTATCTCGATTAGATGGTTCAGGATCATCCAGGAAACTAGAAGATTGCGAACTGCTTGAAGTGTCTAGCCTTTTCAGGTGTGTCACGTGTCTTCTATATTTCTATCCATTCTGGCAAGATCGTATAATCGTATCAGCTCCAGTTTTCTCCATAACTTCATAACCCTCTGGTGAAAAATCAGTGTCCAGTTTATTATCTTTTTTCATTAGTTTTGCGATAACTTGATCCCCCATTTCGATACTACTTTCTTTGGCTTTCCTTTTTGTATCTGTATACACCGTTCCCTTCTCTTTCATGATGATGTGGCGATCTCGAATTTCTTCAACTTCCAGACGACTTGGTGGAACTTAAGGCAGTTTTGTTCTAATCCTCCTACCCAGCATGAGCTCAGCTGGTGACTTACCGGTGGTAGTGTGGTTCGTAGAGTGATAAGTCAAGATTGACGCATCTCTACTCTCCAATCTTTACCTAATTGCTGCGCGATTATAAGCCTTTTCAAAAGAGATCTGTGTTGGCGTTCTACCTCCCCGTTCATGGTAAGCCAAAACGGTATAGTGTTAATAAACCTGATGCCACTAGCTTCGGAATAATTCACAGTTATTACACTCGTAAAGTCATTGGCAGACCATACCGACTGAAAATAATTGCTAGTTCGCTTATGGTATCACTCGCAGTGATTGAATGCATTTCGCTGACGTCCATAAATCGGCTGTCTATCACGACCAGGAAATATTTTCCTTCCGGCAAAGGTCCGAATCAGCGGCCACATTGATCCACGGCTGATAAGGAAGTTGGTTACGAATTACAGGTTCTGGAGGATTTGGAACAGCGACTAGTGCACAGCCTTTGCATTGTTTGGCAAACTTTTCGACTTGCTGATCAATCTACGGCCAGCAAACGTTAGTTCTCCAATGATTCTTCATCATCCGTATACCCGGATGTCTCTCATGTGCCAACATCAATACATGCTCTGGGAGAGTTTTTGGAACTATTACACTATCCACTCGCAAAAGTACATCACCCACAATACAAAGTTCATTTGCAATAACTTTATACGTCAAAGGCAAGCTTTCTTGATCTCCATTTCGGACCATATGAATAACTTCGGTGATTTCAGGATCCTTTCTGCACTCTTCCTCGATTTTCTCCCATTTCATAGCGCATAATGCCACTGCAGTAACGGCTAAGGCCTGTATTCGAAAAAAAATGCACCAGACAAAAGTGTTCGCCAAAAATTTATTTTAAGTTGGATTTTTTTTGAAGCTTTTAGGAAATGAACTAATACATATAGATTATGTTTTGACATTTTTTTTAAATTCAATTTTCTTTTCTATCGCTGCAAGCCCGCATCTTTCCCTTAAGACTCCTCATTACATTTTGTGCAATGGTGAAGCCGATCTTTTTGGTCACTTTCATCCATTCTTTCTTCAACTTCAGCACGTTCTTAAGCACCTTGGACGATTTTCGAACTTTGGCCTTCATTATGGCACAAAATCTTTCCACCGGACGAATCTCTGGTAAATTTGAAGTCCGACCAAAATAACGTCTCGCCTCCGTGGGACCACAGAAAGGACAACAGACGCTACTGGAGGCATTCCGTGCGGTAATTTCGCTGTTGATGGTACCTGTTGTGATGTATGGTTTACTCAGTTTACCACATTGGCATATGGCCTGCCAGAGCAAGTATTTTTTGGCGAATTTGTCCACCTTCTTCCTTATGTCTTTCGGAACATCAAACCGTGATTTGGCAACGTAGAACTCCAGCCCCGGTATCTGCTTTGCGTCTGCCTTGATGTACACACTACCAAATTCTCGTGTAAATTTCTGTCCCTGAGACCGACACATGCAAGCGTCCCTTAGCGCATAAGAATGTGTTGAAAGAGATGAGAAAATAAATTCAACCGTATTGTATGTGAATTGCGTATGTGTCAGTTTCAGAAGACATAATTTCACACGAAATCTTTCTTTACGTCCCCCGACTATTACGTTCCCCGACTTAACGTTCCCCGACTAATTACAAACATGGATTAGGTCTCGTGTAAAATTAATAATTTCTAAGTGTGTAGGTTTCGTCGTCCATAACCACACACATCGGTTTCCTTAACCACTCTCGATACAGCTTCCTTGCGCAGGATTTGGCCGCCGTGTTTTGTTGATCACCGGTTCGGTGCCTTGCGGATCTTGAATACACGAAACCTAACTCGTTTCATGGTTTGTTGAACGAACCAGGTGGAACACTTTGCCTTCAGAGCCGCGTCGCGAATCGAAAGGTTCGGATTACATTTGAAATACTCCAACACCTTCCGGGCCTTCACAGGGTCAGCTGTCTTTGATTTTCTTCCACTTCCAGCCCGCCACTCGGTCGTCTGGGACTCTTTGAACGATTTTACCTCCCGAGACACAGTTGTATGGTTGTATTCCGATCCATCTCATGGTTGCAGTCGGATTTTCCATGACGGCGCGCAAAATTTTCCGGCGATTTTCTTCTTGTTTCGATGACTTCTCCATAACCACTGAACCGATTGTTATAAAATTTTGCACATGTGAACAATTCACTTCAAACTCAGATTTTAATCAATTTTTACCCACGGACACAAAAGTTTCGCACGGATAAAAATGGTGCATTTTTTTCGAGTACAGGCTTTACTTCATGAGTAAATAATTCTTCTTCCGGATCAAACGGAGCAGGTTTTGATAAACCCAAACGCGACAGAGAATCTGCTATATTTTGAGAACCAGGAATGTGAACCACTTGATAATCAAAACATTGGAGTCTCAGTACTCATCGTTCAACACGTGCGCAAGGCTTCGACCGCGCTGAGAACAAAAACTTCAGTACTTTGCAAGAGATAAGATCGAAGTTTCTACCGTACAAATACATATGGAAATGCTCAACGCTCCAAACGAGAGCTATAGCCTCCTTTTCAATTTGGTAGTACCTCTGTTCCGTATCCGTTTATGATTTCGAGACATTGCAAAAAATCCGTGAACTGCCAAAAGCATCCATTCTGGATTAAAACAGCACCTAATCCAGTCGGACTTGCATCTGCCATCACAGCTACATAATCTTTAGAATCAAAGAAACCAAGTTTTGTCGCAGCAGCCAAAGCCAAAGCAACTTTGATTGCCTTAAATATTTCGGATATACATTAACAAAGTAGTATTTTGTTTTAACTATAATGTTCGACTTTATGTGAACTTTGATTTCGAAGAAATTTGCAGACTTTTCCCGGAAAACGTTTCATCAACCGGCGCACGTTATTCTGGTCAATCGTTTTGGCAATCTTATTCCACTTGGTACTCAATTCATTGATGCTTTTGACGACACTGCCAATCACCTTCAGCTTCCTCTTCATAATAGCCCAAAATCTCTCTATCGGTCTGAGCCCGGGACAGTTTGGTGGGTTGAGTTTTACTGTAATGACAGCTTGCAAGATTCGGCCAAAACATGACAGGTTTATTGTGGGATCTGATTAATGGCAATATTCGCTCTTCGTTCTGTACAGCTCTGAATTAAATGTCTTATCAGTGATGAAAACCTTGGTCTTCCTACCGCAGCTACAGATACCTTGCCAAATCATGTATTTACGTGCATTTAGGTGTCAACACCTGATCACGGATTCTGGCCACATTGTTCTGCTTTTGATCCCTATTTGGTTGCCTGCAGGCACGGTATGACATGAAGCCTTCCAGGCGACGAATTCGTTGCACGGTACTGTGCACGGCACGAAACTTTTTAGCCAAATCGTGGTCTGAGATGTTGGGGTTTGCCTTAATGTTCTTGATGATTTTGTTCCGCAGTTGAAACCATTCTAGTTTGTCTAAATGTTGCAAAGTTATGGGCCCAGTCTGACCCAATAGCAACAGGCAAACACATGGAGAAAATTTAGCTACCCGAGCGCTACCCAACTTACATAGAAAAACCTCCTTCCTGTGACCTTTGTGGGGATGGTAAACACGGCCCCTAAACAGCCCCTAAACAGCACACTAACTTTCCTTCCCTATTCCCTCCTGATTGCAAGGACGTGGCCGGCGCCGTTATTGATTATTAAAGAAATTGAGTAACTGAAACGTGTACAGCGAGAATGGTCGGTTACTCCCAGCCCCATTCAGTTGATTTATTGTGCAATTTCACTGATTCTGATCAATCACGGAGTAGCAACCTTTGACACGTGCAGTCAATCAAGCTAAGTTAAAGCTGATGACTTTGTTCCGCATTTGACGGTTGACAGTACCCGACTCTTGCTTTGAGGCTTGCGATCTGTCGACAAAGTTTCTATGTACTATGTGAACATAAGATGTCATAGTTTACAAATCTGACCTCTAGGATCGCTGTAAGATTAAAAAATGTTTGTTCCAATACTAAATGGGACACACCTTAGTATAGATCCTTTGAAAATCATCTGAAAAAGAGTCATTTGACTACACATTTTTTTTTCTGTCGATGTGTGAAAAAAACCTTTTGAACGCAAATGGAATCTTGTATAAAACTTCAGAAAAGGCCAATACAAAAAAAAACAATTGTTATCAATAACTTGTTCATTTTATTTTGAGGCAATAAAACAAACAAACAAATAATCTGCTTAATTAAATCCTAACAAATTTGACCGGTTGATTAAAGCAGATTTTAAATTGAAAACGCTTATTTATAAAGTAAGAGTAAATTTCCAGCTAACTTTTTTTTTCTATGCTGTAAATTTAAGATCACACTCAAATTTCTATTGGATATGGCGAGTGTAAATCTGTTATATCTAAGTCATCATAAATTTACATGTTTCGTTCGAACTGCGCAGTGATGAACGATAAACAAAACACGTCGGCCAAAGCACGATCGCGAAAGTTGTACACGACGATGCTGACGAGGTTTAATTGCGTGGTACAGGACGAAGAAACTTACGTCAAGGCAGACTTTAAACAGCTTCCTGGACAGGCATTTTATACGGCAACCGGACGATGTAAGGTGGCAGATATTGCCAAGCACATTAAACTGTCAAAGTTCGCGAAGAAATATCTGGTGTGGCAGGCCATCTGTACCTGTGGCTTGAAGATCAACGTTTACATTACGATCGGAACCGTCAACCAGAAAATTTATCTGAGCGAGTGCCTACAAAAATGTCTGCTGCCTTTTCTGAAGCGATATAATTGTTCCGTTCTATTTTAGCCGGATTTGGCATCTTGCCATTAAGAAAAAAAGGCCATGGAGTGGTATGCTGCCAATAATGTTCAAGTGGTACCCAAGAACAAGCACCCTCCCAACACGCCAGAGCTCCGCACAATCGAACAATATCAGGCCATCGTCAAGCGGAACCTTAAGAAGACTGAAAAAGCTGTTGTGAGCGAGAAACAGTTCGAAGTAAACTGGCGTTCTGCGGCAAATATATTTGACAAGGAGACTGTACAAAACCTTATGGCGGGTGCCAAACAAATGACCCGGCAATTTAAATTCGGTTAAAAGGTTTGACCAAATTTTGATCGGAACACCCTTTAATGGCGTCACGGTGCAAGACTCTATACCCTTCTATATAATCGGCTCGAGTTGTCGATTGAAGGTTCACTGATCGTTGGTCATCATCAGGAATTTTCTTTGCATTCTTTTTACTCTACTCAAATTGTTTATCTAAAATCCCCTTGCACGAAAATAGGTGCTATAAGAAACGATATTTAACTTCGTCGAATTTAGATTATTATCTCAGCCCAATTAACAGGAACCCGATTTGAAAGTAAAAAGCATTGGCCGTCGATCAGTATGTTCCCCACCTGTAGATCTTTAAATTCCATAATAAATCTCTATTCCTAAATTGAATTTTCTTGCTCCCAGCGATCCCTCACTTCATTAATGTTAAACGGTGCCATTTAACGAATTTTCACTTCTATTCCATATAATCCAACCATCGTCGCCTACTGAGGCAAACTGTTCTGCTCGGAATATGAGTATCTGTTTCGCAAAGCGTAAAATATGACTCAGGTCGTGGCCGTTGTCATTTCATTCAGGCTTTTCCATTTTCACAAAGCAGTTTGAAATCCTCTCACCGACCGACGGGGCCGCCGGCGGCGTTGGAAACCATGAAAATGACACTGTGTACCCCAACTCTGGCCGCACGGCAGCCAAGTGAAGTGCTAATGACGGTACGTGTGACCCTCCCCTTCTGCTCTCCGTGTGCATGTGGTAGCAACGAGATATAAATTTTATTCGAATATCAAGGTACAATATAATCACAATAATAGGAAATAGAAAATAAGCCGATTTGCATTGCTTGTTGACAACCGGCTGCTGCCTTTGGTCCCTGATCCACAAGGAATCCCCGTCGTCCAGTAGCTGACAGGAAGGACCGACCAATTTATGCCCGACTGTATATCTCCCATGCCCAGCCAATTCCAATCCGGGCGGTGTGTGTGAGAGGATTTTGTGATGTGGTTAGGACCGGAAAAGAGGATCAAGGAAGGAGACTCGAGGCGAACACGAGTTTTGAGAGGGGGATGACGGGACATCTGCAATCACAGAGAGAGCACTTCATAATCGGCTGCCGGTGGAGGGGAACTTGTACACAAAAAGAAGCTCACCCGATAATAAAAAGGGGTCAAAAGTGGAATAATAAATATTTCCCTATTTGGCGTGAAAAATGCTCTGGGCGGCGGATGTGGTTCGTTTTCGGAGTGGTTGGATTTTCTGGGATCACTATGGCAATGGCTTGACAGTGGCTTATGATGACGATTAAGTGCAAATGAATCGGGTTCATAAAAATTTATTGCTTTTTCAGCAGAGGTTTTCTTTGGAATTTGTTTTATTTTCTGGGGCGAATGCGCATTCTGTTTTGGTTTAGGTGTTATGCAGTTTGCAAAGTTTGGACATTACGGGAAATTACGATTATAAAGGCAGCAGAACCGTGTTTTGTACCCGTCGAACTTGTTTGAAGAGCTCACCTTTCGTAATTTGCTGCAGTGGAATTTGAGCACGCGAAATTCCAAACTTGTTCGCACTTTCCCAGGTAGCGCACAACTCGTCATAAATACACCTGTCTTTGAGTTGCCCTTTTCAGTATATAAAGTGAACAGTGAAGATTACGAACGTTGAAATGAAAGCGGTGTTTTTGTTTTGCCTAATTGCGGCCTGCGCTTTGGTACTGGTCGAAAGTCAAGATTCACCGGCAGACGAATATTTTATTGATGAGGTACTGATTTGTATGGTTTTTATTTAGAATATCCTATTAAGGTGAAACGCTTCCCAATCCTGTGCCATTAGTTACCATCCCGCGTTTTCGGAAGCACAAAACTCAGCAAAATAGTAACTAACAACCGCGACTATCTTATTTTAGGTTAGGTGCATCATCAACTCAATAATAATACTAAATATTATAGCGACTTGTGGATTTTAAAACAGATTTAGTGAAAGTTTAGAAGTGGTTAAGCAAATGTGTAGATACCTTATATGCAGTGCTTTAAGTCTAATTGGTGGAAATATGTTTATCAAATATGTCAAGCTGCAAATTAATCGAACACACCTCGAAAATCCTAAGTTTACATGCAACTGGATCTATTATTGTCATAACCAAAAAGATGTAAGCAAGCAAGTCATGTAAAACTAAGCCTTTTGGAACTGAAACAAATTGCGTTCTGTTGTGATTTATTCCCCTCAACTTCACGTCAAAATTGACGATCATTCTTTTTAGTCTCACTGCCCCTAAATTAACATGATTTCAACTACATCAAGTTGAACCAGCTGACTTTTTTGTTCCGTGTTCCGCATGGCTCCTACTTTTCAATGTGAAGACTTTCGGTGACGATTATTGAAACTTCTACTACTACTCCTTCACGGGAACAAATTCGGTTCTGTTTTCATAAACTTAAAATCGTGAGCTGAACTCTTCTCTTATTTTTTGAATTCATGACATTTATTCATAATTAGAATCGTGAACTCTGGAAGCGCTTTTTTGCTTCGAATCTAAAGTTATATTATAAGCAACATCAATCTAGTATCTATCAAGAATAACCATAGCGAAGAAAGTTCATCTCCCAAGTACTATCACTACATAAACGGTAGGTTTAAATCCTGACGTTGAGTTTTTATTTTCAGTTACATGTAGAGTCGATAAAGTAAACTTTCTAGATTCATGAACAAACTTGTCAGTTTCAGGAAATCAGCTTATGGTTCTACAACCGACAAACCTACACGAAACTCAATCTTCACTATTGATCAAGAATCCATAACGACCGATTCAAATGTGCAGCGATCCCATCTGTCAAAACCTATAGAATGATTTTATCTAGTGTCCAGAATTGCTCAGACATGAACTTTCTTATCAAGTTTCCAAGCGGGTTCTTGGCGTCAATAAACGTTCTCAGCGAACACGAAGATACTTGTCCGTAATATGATTTGAACAGAAATATTAGGATACTAGCTGATCCCGGTGCGAGCGTTGCCACGCCTGCAACTAAATGAATGAACATTACATAGAACTGACACTTTTTTTAATGAGTTATTTTTTTGAGTAATAAGGAGTTCATACTTCTATCAGAACATTCTTCTTACCCAGACAATACACAGTTTGTGGCTTAGTTTCCTGGATAATTGTCAGGTTTGGTTGAAATTTGTGTTTAAATTCACCATAGAAACATTTCTTGCATTCAAAAAACCCCGCATACCATTTTTGATTGCATTTGCTTGATTAGTTCTCAAGCTATGCAGAAATTTGTGTTTCATTTGTGTGCGAGCCGGAAGGGGGAAGTGGTCTCAAATAATCATAAGAATCTTCCGCAGCCCTAAAAATACCTGCATACATATTTTCACTCCGATCGGTCAGACAGACAGTCAGACAGAAATCCATTTTAATATAAATAAAAATCCTGTTTCAATAACCCCCACATGCCAAATGTGGTTTCGTTTACTTGAACAGGTCTCGAGCTATGCAGAAATTTGCGTTTCATTTCTATGGGACCCCCTCATTAAGAGGGCAGAGTGGTCTTAAACCATAGGAATATGTCTCTCCATCAAAAAATTCCACATGCCAAATTTGATTCCATTTGCTCGAGAACTAAAGTTATGCAGAAATTTGTGTTTCATTTGTTTGAGAGCCCCCCCCCCTCTTCAGAAGGCGGAAGAGTCTCAATGACCATAAAAACATTTTTCTCCTTCAAAAACCTCCATACGCCAAATTTGGTTCCATTTACTGGATTAGTTCTCGAGTTATGCAAAAATTTGTGTTTCATTTATATGGGAGATCCCTCCCTCCACTTGTAGAAGGCAGGAGGGGTCTCAAATCATTTTTTTCTTTCTTTCTTTGTTATAGTGCCTTTCAGCCTTTGGCGGGTTCGGCACTTCTCTCAAATCATCATAGAAATAATTCTCTCCCTTTAAAAACCTCCATATGCCAAATTTGGTTCCATTTTCTTGAATAGTTCTCGAGTTATGCATAAATTTGTGCTTAATTTTTATAGGAGCCCCCCCCCTTCAGAAAAGGGAGGGGTCTCAAATTAGCAATGAAACAGTATTCATCTACAAAAACCTCCACATGCCAGATGTGGTTCAATTTGCTTGATTAGTTCTCGAGTTATACAGAATATTGTATTTCATTTGTATAGGAGCCCCCCCTTTCAGGGCGAAGAGGAATCTGAAACCATCATCGAAACCTTTTTTGCCTTTAAAACCTCACACATGCTAAATGTGGTTTCTTTTGCTTGGGGTCTCAAACCACCGTAGAAACATTTCTTGCCTACAAAACCTCCACATGCCATATTTGGTTCCATTTGTTTGATTAGTTCTTGAGTTATGCAGAAAATAGTTTTTCATTTGCATGGGAGCCCCCCTTTTCTAAAGGCGGGAGGGGTGTCGAACTATAATAAGATCCTTTCCCGGACCAAAAAACCCCTGTATACAAATTTGCATAGCGGTAGGGATAGTTCTCATGTTTGGTTTAAATTTGTGTTTCGTATGTATGGAGCCCCCCTTTTCAGAGTGAGGAGAGGTCTTAAATTACCACAAAAATATTCTTGCCTTCAAAAACTCACCCATACCCATTTGGGTTCCATTTGCTTGATCAGTTCTCGAGTTATGCAGGAATTTGTTTTTCATTTGCATGGGATCCCACCCTTTCTAAAAGCGGGAGGGCTCTCGAACTATCATAAGATGCTTTCCCGCTCCCAAAAACCACTGAATACAAATTTGCAAAGCAGTAGGTATAGTTCTCATGTTTGGTTGAAATTTGTTTGATCTGTATGAGAGCCCCCCTTTTTAGAGGGAGGAGGGGCTTTGAACCACCATAAAAACATTTCATGCCTTAAAAAACTCGTCCATTCCAAATTCGGTTCCATTTGCTTGATGATTTCTCGAATTATGCAGAAATGTGGGTTCCATTTGTTTGAGAGCACCCCCTCCCCTCTTCCTCCTCATATGACGGAAGAGTCTCAAATTTTCATAGAAACATTTCCCTCCTTCAAAAACTTCCACATGCGAAATTTGGTTCCATTTCTCTTATTAGTTCTCGAGTTATGCAAGGATTTGAGTTTCATTTGAATAGGTTCCCCCCCTTTCAGAAAGGGGAGGGGTCTCAAATCAACATAGAATATTTTTTTGTCTTCAAAAACCACCATATACTAAATTTGGTTCCATTTGCTTGATTAGTTCTCGAGTCAAGCAAAATAGTGTATTTCATTTATATCGGAAGGGGTCTCAAACCAACATAGAAACATTTTTTGTCTTAAAAAAACCACCACATGCTAAATTTTGTTCCGTTTGCTTGATTAGTTCCTGAGTTATGCAGAATATTGTGTTTTATTTGTATGGGAGCCCCCTTTTTTATGACGGGGAGGGTTCTCAAGCTACCATAAAAACCTCTTTTGCCTTCAAAAACTCACACATGCTAAATTTGGTTTCTTTTGCTTGATTAGTTCTCGAGTTGTGTAGAAATTTGTGTTTCATTTGTATGGGAGCCCCCCTTTCCAGTGAAGGGAGGGATCTTAGACCATCATAAAATTATTCTCCGACCCCAAAAATCTCTGCATACTAAATTTCACTCCGATCGGTCTTTCCGCTCGCGAGTTAAATCATGACAAAGGAAACCCCAACTCATTTTTATTTATATAGATAGATTTTCTATTGACATTCATGTCGGTTTGTCGGTGGTTCTAACCCGATTGATTCTTGTTTTCACGCCTTTCCACTGCGTCGGAAAAATGGGTCTTGATATGGTATATATTTATGTCACGAAAACACAACATATTCATCAAATCATGATGTGTTAATATAATATTTTGAATAACTAATTATTTCCCGTGTTCAATTTGATTAGTTTGGGTTTGGTTTGTTATTAGTTTTTAAATTATAATTATTTACAGGGTGAGGGGAAAATTTACTCACATATTTTAATCAAAATTTTATTGTTTTTTTTAATGAAAAACAATAAATTTAAGGCCAGGCGCCCACTGATGTGGCGGAGGTGTGACATCTGTTAGCATGCCATAATATCTTGTCGACGTTCCCCTCACGCCACAAGACTTTGACTCGATATTTTGACATGTTATGTGATGCCACACATCCGCCACATCAGTGGGCGCCTCTACTAAGAGAAATGTCGATGCATTCATGTTGTACACACAAAGAATAATGATTATTAAAATAAAAAAAAACATTGTCATAATTAAACAGTTGCTTTGGTTCTGTTTCGTAGAAAGCCGATTGCTTTCAAAACAAAATCCTTCAAACCGCGAATTAATTTTAATTTTCACTTAAACTTGTAAGATAGAAAATAATCGATTTAGTCTACTACTCGAGCTGACTTTTTTTTCTGACAGACGAGAAGTCAATTTTGACAGACATCTTATCGAAAGTTTGTTGATCAATCACAAAGGGATTTTAATCGATTAATTGATTATTTTCCACCAAAATTAATATTAATTCGCGAATTGGTACACAGCCTTAAAAGTTGAAATTTTCAAAACAAATTGTAGAACTGTCAAATTGAAACCTTGTCAACGTTGAAAATGAAAGAAAATTATTTACATTGTAAAATGAACTTTAATTCCGAGAGTGTAATGCAATTGAAATAAAAATGTGCTATTTAGACTGAAAATCAAATAAAAAAGTTGGATAAATGATTCTACATTAACTTTAAAATTCGTTTGGTAACGTACCCATCCTTCAAACAGAGATTGTAGCTATTCTCTGCCCCAAGGAATGCATTGTCATCTAAAATCTTTAACCTCTTAGTTCAGCTGGGTTGATAATCGCGAGAAATTTGTTTGAAAGCAAAAAATTCCAAACGACGACAACGACGAGGACGATGATTTGGTGGATTTGACAGTTCTACAATTTTCATGTTAAAAGAAAACACTTCTACACACTGAACCCACAAAATACACTTTCAAATTAAGGCATAACTTTCATAGTAGATAATTTTACTTTTAATTTAATGCAAAATAAACACTTTTCGGAGGAAAAGTGCAAAACCGTCCCAGAAAGAAAGGGCGCACCTTTAGCACAGAGAACAGACATCCAGGCTCGAACATTTTTTTCTCAATTTACTGTGTAAATTTTCAAAAGCAAACCGTTGGAAAATCAGCGCCGCATTGTCTATGTTTCACCAAACTAAAATTGACAGCCTATCGAATCTCAAGGCACGCAGGTGGCGCCATCAACATACGAATCACCAAAACTAACGGAAACAAGCTGTAATTTTAAAATGGTAGTTACAGAAATTTACAAACGGAGGGCACTCTAGTTTGGATGTCTGTTCTCTGTGCCTTGAGTTCGTTAAAAAACATGTTTACTTTTTTTCTTTCGTATTGTCAACTTTTGTTCTTACGTATTGTCTTTCATCATTGTTTATCAACAGTTCATGAAATTTTATTTTGGCTGTTTCATTTATGAGCAAGTTCCCAAACTTTTCCTCTAACGTTATTCATAAGCTACTGCACAGACTGATTAGCAACGATTTAAGACGCTCTTGTTCAATCTTTGTGTCTGTGACTGTGTCATAGAGCTTCCACGCCCGTTGTTTCACACTGGCTGCTTAAGTAGGACTATCTTTTGTCTGCGTCAATATCTCTTTGGCTCGTTGGACGTTGAACTTCGAAGCGTTCAGCTTTTTGGTCAGATCGCAAACTGAGACCCCTTTTGTTTTAGAAGAAGCTCCTCCGATTTTGTTATCCAATTTGGGGTTCGGGTGGGAATACTCCTCCCCGTATTTCCGGACCGTAACTCGCACCACTTTCACACCAACGTGTTCCAGTTTCACCAACTTTCTTAGTGATAATCCTGGAATAGTGCTGTACTTGTACACAATAGCATGGCGTTTTCAACGAAAACCTTCCCATCTCTCGCATTTTGCGTGAAACTTTGTTGTGAGTTGTGTTCGGTTTGATGTTTGGGTGTAAACAATAAGATGAAATCGACAGACTACCGGAATTAAAATGTATGTTCAAATGGCAGCGTTAGAAAAGTGTGCCCTTATTTTCGGGGACAGCCTAGATCGCCAAGATGTATAGGAATGTCTTTTTTATATGATGTTATTGTTTTCTGTGATGAAAAATGTCCATGAAAAGACAACGAATGGCTTGAAATTAGCAAAAGCTGGGAAATAACATGTTGAGCATGGACCTCTCACCTTTTTTCTTATATGACCAGCAGTAGACGTTTTTTTAACGCTTCGCAACTGGCATGAACCGTTTTTTGAGGCATATTGTCCCAAATATTGATTAAGTTTCTTGATAGATTCAGAAGTGTGACCTTTTGTGCTTCCAATTTTTGTAAGCATGTATCCCCTTGAAAAGAAATCAGGCCAGGCCATTTTTTGTGATGTTATAAAATGGGGCCCATTTTGGCGACACCACTTCTGTGTTCCTTTCAATTGATGAGAAAGGGCGGAATCCTGTTGAAAACAGTAAGTTTCGTTTGGAATTAATTTCAAAACATGGAGTGATAGGAGATTCTTCAAAACATGTTCGATGTAGTAATTGGTGTTGATTTTTACTCCTGACTCGATGAAATGTAGCGGTAGCTTGAGGTTTTCTGAAATTCTACCTCATACTATTTTGGAACCACTGCACAGCCAACCTATCTTTGAAAAGATCCGCAAGCTTCGCTGCATGTACAGGGTGGCAACTTAGAAATCATACACTAGAAAATTGTTATAATATTTAAACAGGATTATATTTCTCACTTACGTTGTGTTTAGTGGAGTTCATATCTTTTTCGTTTCTATTCAATCACGGCCCGATGACGCCTGTTACAATTATTGCAAGCCACACGCACAGCCTTTTCCGACTTTTGTTCCCAAATCTCAGGCAAACGTTTTTTAAATGAGTCGAAATACATGTCCTTCAAGTCGCCCAGTTTTTCTAGCATGTATCCCCAGATACTGAAGTTTAGTGGTTCAAATCAGAAGCCCATTCAGGCTATTCAGAGGAACTGATGAACACTACTTTTGAACAACTACTGCCTTATGCGCTGGAGCTGAATCCTGTTGGAAACAAAAACTTTCCCCTCCAAAAATTTTCTTATCATAGGGAAGTAGGTGGTCTTTGATAACGTATTGAAAATAATACTCTTTGGTTAACTTTCATGCCCCTGTTCATGCACAACAGGGGTAGATTGCGTTTTGACGATATGGCACCACAAACCATCACCGCAGAAGCACTTTGGTAACCTCTCGTTTGTCAGTTATTATTTTACGAAAACTTGCTTCATATACACGATCATATTGTTTGCCCAGAGACACTTCCAAAGTATACAATTTTCCAACAAAAAAAAAAAATGTATGAACAGAGTGTGGCTTAAGCAGCGCCCACGATCTGGCAACTCAGGGTTATTTTTTTGCGTGACAAGCCGTGGATTCTGTTTTTTAAAAGAAGAAATCCCGTTTCAACATATTTTGCATGGATGTCAAACAGTCTACTCAACTTCAAATGTGACAGCAAGATCCGAATTTGTTCTTTACATGAATCCATTTTTGTTTTCGTAAGTTAAAGAACACAAATGCAGTTTTCGAACTGACAACAAGTCACTGTTTCAAAACGCACACTCCCGCTGCACTTTACTCAATTTTTGAGTACAATTGTATGCTATCTCTTTTTCTCTCACAGAAATGTTACTCAATTTTCGTTGAAAAGTGGATCTACTCAAAAATTGAGTTGGCCACTTTTTAACGAAAATTGAGTAAAATTTCCGTGAGAGAAAAAGAGATAGCATACAATTGTACTCAAAAATTGAGTAAAGTTAAGCGGGAGTGCACACAGGCGGTTCACCGATAATGGTATAAATTAAAGGGCGATACGGTCAAAATTTGGTCAATATCAACTTGACGTATTTCTTTCAATTTTGCATTTAAAAAACCTGAACACCCCTCATTTTGAAGGAGTGTGTGTGTAGAATGTTGCTCCTATTTTGATTTTGGAATTCACTCTTCAGTTGTCAAAATGCCGTCCAAGCAAGAAGAACAGCGTATCAAAATTTTGCTCGCGCATCGCGAAAATCCGAGCTACTCGCACGCAAAGTTGGCAAAATCGCTAAAAGTTGCCAAATCAACCGTTACAAATGTAATTAAAGTGTTTGGGGAACGTTTGTCGACAGCCAGGAAGTCTGGATCGGGGGGAAATCGAAAACCGGAAGCCGCTGAGACGACAAAGAGAGTTGCCGGTAGTTTCAAGCGAAACCCTAACCTATCTCCGAGATGCCGCAAATAAGCTGGGTGTATCGTCTACAACCGTGCATCGAGCCAAAAACGAGCCGGACTATCGACTTACAAAAAGGTAGTGACTCCAAATCGCGATGATAAACAAAATACGACGGCCAAAGCGCGATCCCGGAGGCTGTACACGACGATGCTGACGAAGTTTGACTGCGTGGTAATGGACGACGAAACCTACGTCAAAGCCGACTACAAGCAGCTTCCGGGACAGGAGTTTTATACGGCAAAAGGAAGGGGATAGGTAGCAGATATTTTCAAGCACACGAAACTGTCAAAGTTCGCAAAGAAATATCTGGTTTGGCAAGCCATCTGTACCTGTGGCTTGAAAAGCAGCATTTTCATAGCTTCTGGGACTGTCAACCAAGAAATTTACGTGAAAGAGTGTTTGAATAAACGTCTGCTGCCTTTCCTGAAGAAACACGGTTGTTCCGTACTGTTTTGGCCGGATTTGGCATCTTGCCATTACGGTAAAAAGGCCATGGAGTGGTACGCCGCCAACAACGTGCAGGTGGTTCCCAAGGACAAGAACCCTCCCAACACGCCAGAACTCCGCCCAATTGAGAAATACTGGGCTTTTGTCAAGCGGAACCTAAAGAAGACCAAAAAAAACTGCTAAGGACGAGCAGCAGTTCAAGGCAAACTGGCTTTCTGCGGCGAAGAAGGTGGACAAGGTGGCTGTACAAAATCTGATGGCAGGGGTCAAGCGTAAGGCCCAGCAATTCGGATTTGGAAAAGCGAAAGCCTAACTGAATATTTTTCCTGAATTTTATACTAATTGAACTTGAAAAAGAAATTTAATTTGATTTTTTAAATAAACGATTTCACCGATTTACACGCGTTTTCCCTTGACCAAATTTTGACCGTATTACCCTTTATACCGAAATTATATGTATCACTTTCATGAAGCCACCCTGTACTTTATCGTTCTGTTGGTAAACATTTTTCATCGGAACAACTGCAACTGCTTACTTCGAATCACTCGAGCTATCGTTTGTAGCTCTTTTAATCCGTAAATTTGCTGTTTTTTATTCGCTCATGGGACGTTTGGGAAATATTCGGGTCCTTGGCCATCGGTTGCCCTGATTGTGTCGGTTTCATCAACCTTTTGGTCCAAACCGTTGGATAAGGTTCATGCCTTTGGTTGATTTTGTACGTACCCGTCTCATTGTATATTTTTATAGTGCCGCTGATAAATCTCTTGTTCACACTGTGTTTAAGACCCACACACACACTTAAAACATATTCTCGATATAGGCAGAAAAAATGCCGATCTAAAACGGCAACTCATAATATGGTTGATGTTTCAGAAAACAGCATAATTTTTCCGAATTGTACGGCAGCAGTGAATTTCAATCACTCAGGGGTGTCCATCTCGGTTATTTGATTGCCGAGATTCGGCGAAATAAACTTTGTGTTCCTAAATTTCTTCACAAATAATTCTACTACCAGCCATGTTTATAGCGTATCCAAAACAAACAGTCCCCCCCCAAAACACTCCCGTTTCATTTTACTCAATTTTCGAGTACAATTGTATACTATCTCTTTTTCTCTAACGGACATGTTACTCAATTTTCGTCAAAAGTGAATCTACTTAAAAATTACCCAAAAAATGAAACGGGAGTGCAAATCACATCCAGTAAACAAAACTGATCAAGAGAGGAGTCGTAGTGTGTTATGCTGGAGAAGAAGCACGAAATCTTGTGGAGCTGTCATTTTTTGATCCCTACACAGAAAAAATCTAGTAGTAAAAACTAACATTTTACCCGACTAGGCCTACTTTCAAAACTACCATGAAATATCCGTCGAATTTATATTTGACAGATATCAGCCACATCATGGTTGATCTAATTGCAGGTATACTAAAATCAAACGCATTTATAGTCAGGTGAAAATTGTTGGCGTTTGCTCTTAATTGAACCCTCGGAATGGTAGTTTCTACAGAGTTTTTTGTTGTTGTTGCGAGTATAGTTTTTGTATTTAGTGTATTTTAACAAGTGTTTTAAAGAATCTCCACTAATTAAGTCACCCTGTATCTCAGATTGGGTTTTCTTAGAGAAATCTTCAGCTTGGATCGTTATCAGAGGCAGATCTTCTGGAATTGATGTTGGAGAAAAATAAAGAAAAAAAAAATATGTTTTTTCATTTGTGACAATTTTCCCTAACGAAAAGCTCGTTGTAACGCTTGATAATGAACTCACCCCGCTATTTCCAAAAACACACTCCCGTTTGTTTGCAAGCTTTCATGCGCCATACAACAATGATTGCAATCTTTCATATAACTGGCTAGATTCAGGCGTTATCTGACTTAAATTTACATGAAGCATCTCATTATGTTTTGCTAAATCTAGCAGAAAATTTAATTTTTATTTCTATCTGTGCATATCAGGTGTTGACATGGTATTATATCTTGGGTTATTTTAAATTTAAGCACAAGGGACGAAGGATTCGCTAACGGCAAACATCGGGTCCTCATACCATTGATCCATTTATCATAAAATTATTCGTATTAGTTGTTGAGAGGAATTTCGTACTGAAATATGTAGTAAGAATTGGCCTGCTTCATTGAAAGTAAAGTGGACTTATTTAAATGAAGGAATCATCAAGTGAAAAATTTCAAATCGTTGTTTACCACGAGACGCATATGAGACTCATATACATTCATGTGCGAGGAAGTAGCCGGCATTATTCTTGACCACATAAAGTAAGGATTCTTCAATACGCGTACATTTACATTTGGTATGCTTTGCTAACCCCAGGATCCATTCATTTGTAAACATGTGCGGTGTTGCTGGTTACATCCAGCCATGGAGTGGTGACTGCGACATGTGCGCTCATGTGAGCTTAAGCTCAAGAATGACTTTACTGCTACTCCAGTAGTCATATTTCAGACAGAATACAAAATTGACGCAGTATGAATACCGATTTTTTAAATTTGATTTTATGTCGGTACATTAAAAAACCTGTGTTGTATGCGTGTGAGATTGAGTGTGTGTCGGCGTGTCCTCCTTCTATTTTCAGAAAGCGAGTAATGACGCTTTAACTCACCTTACCAATCTGACCAAGGCTGGTGTGGTCTGTTCTGTACGCAGAAGTTGTCTCCATTGTATTCGGTCCATGACTGTACCTCGCCACTCTCGCTGTCTCCGGAGGGTCCGTAAATCGCTTTCTACTTGATCGATTCATCTTGCTCTTTGCGCGCCTCTTCTTCTTGTACCCGTTGGTTCGTTTTCGAGAATCATTTTAACTGGGCAGTCGTCAGCCATTCTTACGACATGCCCAGCCCATCGAAGTCGAACGATCTTAGCGATATTTATGGTGGGACGTTCTTTCAGCAACTGATGCAACTCGTGGTTCATTCGCTTCCTCAACGTTCCTTGGCCGCTATAATCATACGCCATTAAAGGCTAGGACAAAAGGCACCCTTGGAAGTGGACTCTGGATACAAGTAGAAAACGTCTGTTCCAAAAAAGCGGACACCAAAGGAGTGCACTAGCTTTCTTAGCTCCGTCACTTCCAACGACCTATTTACATATAAATATACATATGCTTTCACGCCAATGAAAGCCTCTGGCACAATCCCATCCAAGTTCCAACTCCAGTTGACTATGAAGGTAGCAAGAGTTCTCGGCATCTTCTTAAGTAGACATCTAAGCAACACTTCCCTTCCATCCCTGCTGATCATAAGGACTTGGCCAGGTATTGAGCAAAGAGAACGATGGATGAGGAGCCTGTCAAACACATGGCATCCCGTTCGGGCGCTTTCAACGTCTCTACAATAGTCAATCCAGAACAGAGTATGGTCGGGAAATGCTCTTCTATGCTGTGCTATGCTATGCTATACCAGTAAACAAAACTGTTCAAAAGATACACTGAGACAAAAAAAAAAAACACTAACAGGCAATCCTGCACATGAAGTGTTGAATAAAATATGTTCGATTTTGTTTCCGTTATAGGACATCAATGAAGGCCCAATGGACGACGGAGGTATGGACGGTGATTTCGACGATGATGATGATGATGATGACGATGATGACGACGACGACGACGATGATGATGATGATGATAATGATGATGGTGAAAAAGGCGAAGACAAATCTAAAAAGGTTGGTGCCGGTCCAAAGATAATCAAAAATAAAATGGAAGATGATACACATATCATAGAAGATGACCCTACTGCACCATCGGAAATACAGGTAGGTTTCTGTAGAAATTCATATGTATATTTTTTTGTAGTGCGGTAATTTATTTTACAATATCTTCAACAGACTTCCGTGTACCGTCCAAAGCATTCTCCGCATCCACCAATACGTGCTGCAGGACCTAGTGCAGCATAAAGATTATTAGTGTATCCTGGATCTTGGAAATTCTTGGAATTTCGAAATTTTCGACTAAAAAAATTCAATGTTTAATCGAGATTTTCATTTGATGTTTTCACTCATTTGGACAAAAATAGCACATAACTCAATAAATTTCACGAATAAGAGCACTCATGTAATATGTTTATAGTGGGCAATTGAAATTGTGACCATTAAATGCTATTTTTGTATAAAGAGGCTACTCGTAAGCAAACATTATGATATATTTATTCCTTTAATTATGTTTATAACTTGTTATCAACTATTTATTATCGAGCTACAGAACTACTGTTCATTAGTGTATGTTCGAGCTTTGTTAACTCAAGGCAAGTCTGATTGTAAGTTTAAAGTACGCGTACTTTTAAATATGGCCTAAATCAATAAAAGCGTCGTAATGGATGAACATAACTCATTGTTTTATTATACTAAGTAAGTTTACAGAAGTCTTCTATATTTATAAGTGTACGGTTGAACAACGTACGGGAGAAATAAAAAAAAATAACTGTCTACTATTTTCCCCAAACCTTTGTTTTGATTTTGAAATTTGCGTTTCAGTTGTCAAAATGGCGTTCAAGTGAGAAGAGCAATGCATCGAAATATTGCTCACGGAATAATGTCCATGTCGTCTGCAAAGCACACAAATTGACCAGATTTCGTGAAAATCGTACCCTGGCTGTTGAGCCCGGCTCGTCGCATAACACATTCTAGAGTGATGTTGAATAGTAGGCATGATAGTCCGTCACCTTGTCGCAGTCCCCGACTAGATTCGAATGAACTGGATAGTTCACCCGAAACCCTTTCGCATTTTTGCACACCGTCCATCGTTGCTTTGATGAGTCTGGTCAGCTTCCCATGAAAGCCGTTTTCGTCCATAATTTTCCATAGCTCTGTGCGGTCAATACTGTCGTATGCCGCCTTGAAGTCGATGAACAGGTGATGTGGTGGGCCCTGGTATTCACGGCATTTCTGGAGGATTTACCTTACGGTGTAAATCTGGTCCGTTGTCGATCGGCCGTCAATGAAGCCGGCTTCCCGCAAACTCATTCGTTTTAGGTGATCTGGGATAGCACTTTATAGGTGACATTCAGAATTGTGATCGCTCTGAAGTTCTCACATTCCAAATGATCGCCATTTTTAAGTATGGGGCAGATAACCCCTTCTTTCCACCCCTCCGGTAGCTGTTCGGTTCCCAAGTCCTGGCTATCATCCGTTGCAAGCAGGTGATAAACTTTTTTGGGCCCATCTTGATGAGTTCAGCTGCGATACCAGCTGTTTTGTTGGTTTTGAGCTGGTGGATGGCATCTTTAACATCCTGCTGCACTGGCGTAGTCGTTTCCTCTTTTGCCTTGGTCTCCCATGCCTACACTCTCCACGCCATTCAGGTGCTCATCGAAGTGCTGCTTCTACCTTTCGATCACCTCACGTGCGTCCGTCAGGAGGCTCCCATCTTTATCCCTGCAGATTTCGGCTCGCGGCACGAAGCCGTTGCGGGATGCGTTTAGCTTCTGGTAGAACTTCCGTGTTTCTTGGGAACGGCACAGCAGTTCCCTTTTCTTGCACTCCGCTTCTATCAGGAGGCGTTTTTTTCTCCCGAAAGACGCGGGTCTGCTGTTTCCGCTTCTGATTATAACGTTCCACGTTCTACTGGGTTCCTTGTTGCAGCATTACCGCCCGCGCTGCATTCTTCTCCTCCAGAATCGCTCTGCACTCCTCGTCGAACCATTCGTTCCGTCGACTCCGTTCCGCGTGCCCGATGGTACTCTCGGCTGCGTCGTTGATGGCTGCTTTTACTGTACTCCAGCAGCCCTTTAGAGGGGCCACATCGAGTTCGCCCTCGTCTGGCAACGCTGGCTCGAGATTCTGCGCGTATGCTGAGGCGACATCCGGTTGCTTCAGTCGCTCTAGGTTGTACCGTGGCGGTCACCTGTGCCGTACATTGTTGATGACGGAAAGTTTTGGGCGCAGTTTGACCATCACAGGTTGGGGTCGGTTAGCGCCACGATAGGTCCTGACGTCGATAATGTCGGAGAAGTGCCGTCCGTCAATCAGAATGTGGTCGATTTGCGATTCCGTCTGCTGTGGTGTTCTCCAGGTGTACCGGTAAGGGAGGCTGTGTTGGAAAAAGGTGCTACGAATGGCCATGTTCTCGAAGGCGGCAAAATCAATGAGTCGTAGGCCGTTTTTCGTCGATGTCCAACCGATCACGTGCCTCTGCGTATCGCCCATCACAATGATAGCTGTTCCCAGCTCGCGTGTGTTGCCGCAGCTCTGGTAGATAGTATGATTACCTCTAAACGTTCGCACCATGGATCCTGTCCAACACACCTCCTGCAGCGCTACGATGCCGAACACGCGGTCCTTCAGTAGGTCCAGTAGGTGGTACCTGGAATTGGAAACTCTCAACTAATAACTGAGAAAGCGCATCTAAAACACTAACTTGAGGGCAGGCGTTAAGTCCCAGTAGAGACGTAATAAAGCCTAGAAGATAATTATGAACCATGCATTTAAATCACGCCTGTCAGATATTGTTTCTGGATATCAGATTGCTTTGAAATTATTCCATAGAGCTTAAAGATATGAAAGATCTTGGGAAAGAACATTGAATATTTTCTTAAGACTACACAACGACAGGGACTAATTTTAATGATTGAAAAATTAGATATAATTTAAGGTGTGGCCCATTTAGTATTGGAACAAACATTTTCGAATCTTACAGCGACCCTAGTGGTCGGATTTGTAAACTATGGCATCTTATGTTTTTCCTATAACAATAACAATATCAGAAGTTTTTTTTTCGCGGTGCAGTTCGAACGTGTTTCAGAGAAATACAAAATGGAAGAGGAAAGAAGAAAAATAATTGTGCGCCATCATTTGGAAAACCCTAAGGGCCTGGGCCAAAACTTGCTAAAGTTTTGGGTTTTCTCTGAAATACCTGAAATAAATTGTTTTGAAAATGGACAGAGAAACTTTGTCGACGGATCGCAAGCCTCAAAGCAAGCGTCGAGCGGGTACTGTCAACCGTCAACTGCGGAACAAAGTCATCAAGAACGTTAAGGCAAACCCCAACATTTCAGACCGCGACTTGGCCAAAAAGTTCCGGGAAGGCTTTAAGTCTTACCGTGCCTGTAGATAACCAAATAGGGATCAAAAGCAGAACAATGTGGTCAGAATCCGTGCCAGAAAACTGTATGATCAGGTGTAGACAAAATTCAATGGCTGATTCCTCATGGATGATGAAACCAATGTAAAGGCCGATTTCAAACAGTTATCGGGACCTGGACCGGGAGATATTCCTGCCAAATTCAAGTTTGTGTTTGCAGATAAATTTACACGTAAATACATGATTTGGCAAGGCATCTAAAGCTGCGGTAGGAAGACCAAGGTTTTCATCACTGATAAGACATTTAATTCAGATCTGTACAAAACCGAATGTCTCCAAAAACGAATATTGTCATTCATCAGATCCCACAATTAACCTGACATGTTTTGGCCAGATCTTGCTAGCTGTCATCACAGTAAAACAGTGCTACAGTGGTATGAAACCAACGGGATTCAGTTAATACCGAAAGAATTCAACCCACCAAACTGTCCCCAGCTCAGACCGATAGAGAGATTTTGGGCTACTATGAAGAGAAAGCTGAAGATGAATGGCAGTGTCATCAAAAGCATCAATGAATATTGAGAACCAAGTGGAATAAGATTGACAAAACGATGGATGATAATCTCATGTTAGCGTAAATAGGAGAACAAGAAGAAGAAGAAGCACTAGTGAGACGAATCTTTTGATCATTTTTCAACAAAATTGTCATAGTTCTTGTACTGTATCCGTACAATGTATGAATGTTCGTGTTGAGTATACAAATAAATACTTCGTTCTTTTGACGACACATGCGGCATTTCATACGAAACCAACTTCTAAATGATTCAAATCCATTTTCTTGCAGAGAACAACGAAAAAAAAAATACAAAAAGGTCATTTGAGTGTAACAATGCAACAAGTTCAAGACTTTATATATCAATTTTAACACTCTTGAACATTTACTAAGAGTAGAAACCTGATTTATAATGGTGAAAATTAATGAGCTCAAGCAATTTTTCACAAGCGTTTCTAACAAAGACTTTGCAATCGAGCACCAAATTTGGGTTGAAGCATAAGAAAGGTAAATCAATAAGATCCTTACGAATTTCTATATGAATCTGAATTTATTTTTTGAAAGATTAATTTTTATGTATTTTTTTTATGCTTATACCCAATGAAGATATATAATTTTAATTGTAAAAAGTACAATTACTTAATGGGCTGTTCATAAACCACGTAGACAATAAAGTGGGGGGGAGGGGGGAGGGGTTTCAAAAAAGTCTACGTTTGTCTACGATGGGAGAGGGGGGGATATACCAAAAGTCTACGTAGACCTTTTTATTCTCTCTACAAAACGGATATTCATACCCTCCGCGCAGAGAAAAATACCGCCATAACAAACATATGCCAGGTAAATCAAAACATAAAATAAGTTTATGTTGGCCGCAAACATAAACTTTCTTTCTTTCAAACAAATTCTATGTTTAAAACCGTGACATCGATGTTCGAAATTAAAATAATATTATGTCTATTTTCAACATATTAATGATACGAATAAACGTACAAATTTTTGATTTTACTGGTTGCGCTCTAAATTTAATTCATTTATTCTATGAATCTTGATTATCCTAGTCCTGGATTGAGCTTAAATGCTTACTTGTTCCAGCTTCAAGAAGTTTGCTCAGAGATACACTGCACACAGTAAAGACTGTCTACGATAAATTTCGGACACCAAAATAATGGCAGCAAAACAAAATTTACACATTTTAAAAAAAACCCGATTGTTTATTTCACAATAATAGATTTCTATCTACATTAGAAACAGTTAATTAAGATATTTACATATCTCTTCTTTCTGTTAAATTCTCAAACTTTTTGTGGTACACCCACCATCAGTTTCCGTAAGATATCCTCGGATACGCCCTCCGTTACGATTCTCCATCTTCTCTTGAAATCTTCGGTGCCATTTGCTTTCTTCTTGGTTTCGAAGAGTTTCCGCTTAACTAGAGCCCAGTACTTCTCTATTGGGCGAAGTTTTGGGCAGTTTTGGAATTGCTGTTTTTGGCACGCATTTGACCTTTTGTACCTTATGCCATTCCAGGACGGACGCATAGTGACAAAACAGACCGGAGAGTCGTGGCTTTCGATAAACGGTAGCAACTGCTTTAGCAGACAATCTTTTTCGTACACATCTTTATTGATAGTCCCGGTAGAGACGAAACTTTTAGATTTTCGATAGCAACTACATATGGCCTGCCATATCAAATACTTCTTCGAGAATTTGGACACTTTTTTTGTCCGGAACTGCTTGGCAACGGCGTTTCTTTGTATCACGGTGTGAAAAGCCAGACCCTAAAGCTATTAAAAGTCCTCGAGTACGTATGCTTCGTCGTTCATTTTGATACAAGAAAATTTTTGCAAAAAATTTGTTTCAAGCACATTAGCACGACTTTTTGAAGTGAAATTTTGCATGACATCACAGTTGGGCACCTTTTTCACTTTGAACGGCTTCAGTCTTTGCCCCTTCACCTTTTGTAAGTATGTTTTTGACTTCCCAACTTTGCGAGCCACATTACGCACAGAAAGATTGGGATTTTTCTTAAAAATGACTACCACTTTCTTGTCCATTTATCGGGAGCATACTTTTCGATTTGTTCCACTTCTAACCTTCCGATCCACAGTCAAGCACAGGTCAAATGATTTACTAACACAAAACATGGTACTTTACGGTAGTTTTAGCTTCTCGGCAAGATCGCGTATCTATAAATTTGGATTTTGCCGCCGTTCGTAAAAAATGCGTGTCCAAATGATTCGACGCCATTTTACTGAATGTAACAAGAATGTAAACATGTTGTACCCAGGGTTGCCACACTATTTTTCGTTCCGATCTTTAATTTTTGCCAAAAAATCTTTTTTATCTGTGTTTAACTTTTAAAAGTCTTGGTAAAAATCTTTGCTTCAAAATTTATTTTGAAAAAGGAAGATCAGTATATTCATGATTCATGTTCTAGGAGGAAATCGATCTTTGCACTTTAGCCCTTCTGACAGGCCAATATTGACATGATAATGAATCATAAGGTGTTTGATTACTTAAAGTTTCAGAATAGGTGAACAAAATCGAAAAGGAATTAACAATCAATCATTGTTAGATGCGTGTACATTAAATTTAATTTTTTAAATTTAGAATTTAGTTGTGATGTTAATTTTAGCTGATAAACTCCTCTTTTCCTCCTCTTTGGCATCCATGATATCCGTACTCAGGTGGTTTCGGATTTTGGACTTATTTAGATTGTATAGCGAGAAAACTCGCTCCACTTTTTCAAAAGAATGCGGAATAAGTAAAAAGTTCGCAAGGAACTTTTTTAGCAAGTGAAAGCCAGCTTTCCATCTGCTCGTTTGAGATACAGACGTTTTCTTCAACAAGTTGCAAAGTCTTTTGATTCTTCAACCTCGTTGTCCTTGCAAAAGGCTACCGTCCTCAGCTCACGAAAATCATTTTTAATGGCCTGTTCTGCACCGCTTTTAAAGAAGTTCAGATATTGTTCAGTTATCAAATTGAACTCCTTCAAATGGTGCAGCTTTTTGGGGTCAACGCTCGAATCAGTAGTCAGAACTTGATCGTTCAGATCAAAGCGCACAATGATCTGTTTAATTAAATCGATATAATGCACAGAAGATCAAGTAACATGCTTCCTTCCTGATCTCATAGAGTGTTCCGGATCTAAGCATTTCTCCAGCAGCTACCCCCATGTACATTTTAGACTTCTTAAGATGATGTTTCTCGAAATTTGAAACTCCGAAATCCGTCAGGTGTTTTAGGCAATCATCCTCACAAAAAATTGCAAGAAGTACCATCAGTGAGACTGCAGCTGAATCCACATGTTCAGGAATTACGTAGCTTTGATTGAAAGATATGATTCGCTTTGTTGATAAGTGGCAATATGTAACTTAAGGAGAAGTGGCTGCGTCATCTGGTCATTAAGATGACAACAATCAAACCGTTGTCTCAGTTGGATTAGAACGAGAAAAACAACACGAGCTCCGAAAACCGTTCCATATGCCATTTAACAACTGACTCCAATGATTGCCATCTGTTGGCAGACGAGTGCATAACTGTGTCATCTGGAATTTATTGGGTCGTTTGAGGCTGCAGGATAAGCTACTGCCAATAAATTGCATCATTTGTTCCAGGTGCAAGTTTTTCGCATACGTAGTGTGAAATAACTATGCTTCGAAAAGCAAAAATAACTACCGAGAACATTATTCTAACTTCCCAAAATTCCTCTGTATAAATGCATACAAATACTCCTAAATTAGAAGAACAGTATTTTTGTAGTAATCACTGCAAGAAATTCTGCCCAAAATTTGAGAAACAACCTCCTGAGGAACTTTGAGACAAACACTTCTCCAGCGGAATACCTACAAAAATACTATCTGGCGAACTATATGTTAGAATCCCTGCAGACATCAAAAATTTGAAAAATAATTCTACAAAAAAATATTGAGGATTTTTTGCCAAAGTTAAGAATTATATACATGAGATTATAAAATTCATGAAATTTTTTTTGTAAGGTATCTACAGCATATCAGAATGTTCTTCAAGAATTACTTCAGGAATAACCGTATAGTTTTTGTGTAGTTCTTTCAGATGTCCTCGCGGGATTCCTTTTAAATCACAAAACTTCACAAGATCAGGGATTCCTCGAAACATTTCAACACAAGAAAGTTTGGAAAAACTGCCGATCCAACGCCAGAAGAAACTCCTGAAAGAATCCTTGGAGGATACAAACGGCAGAAGGAATGTCTAAGAATCTCTGAGATATTCTGTACAATTTTCTTCAAAAATTATTTAAAACTAAATATGGAGAAAACTGATTTTCAGGCTGTCATCTGTCACTGTAGTGTCAGTGTCAATTGTTTTATTTTGCTTCTTAGGCCTAAAACAGCACACTGAAAGCAGTATTGATAAACATTTGGATCCTAGACTGTACTCATATTTAAAATTGGAGGTTTTTAAGTGGACAAGCAATTGCCAAAAATCTGTAATCTTTACATAAACATATCTGTATGAAAAAAAAAAATGAAAAAAATTGGGTCAATGTAGATAAATCTGGACATGTTGCAACCCTGGTTGTACCGCGAAATAAAGTGGAGAGTTTCAGCTGACACATGAGTGAAACGTTTCAGCGATCCGTGAAATGATGCAAAATCGACACTGAAATAAAAGTGTCCGAAATGAACGTTGTTATGCTTTAATTTTCACCAAAAATAATTTACGTGGCATTTGATATCAAGATCAAGTAATGTAGGTTGAAATGTGAACAGAGTTTAATGCTACACGCTAAAACTACTTTTTCTAATTATCTTTTCGAGATTGAAAAAAGTCTACTAAAGTCTACGATGAGGGAGGGGGGAGGGGGGTGGAAAGCATGGGCGTAGCCAAAGGGGGGGCAGGGTAGGGCCGTTGCCCCCCTAACTTTTGATATTAGTTTTAAAATTTGTTTGAATTTTTACTATAAATTTTTAATGTTTGTGAGAGTGCCCCTTTGCCTCAATGAAATAGCGTTAAGTTGTTTTGATTTTGTTACAAGTAGTAGTAAAAATGTGCAAAAAGTGGACATCTATGAGATTTTTTTTTTTTCAAATAGTAACGACTAAAAATATTATGACACTCTTTTCCCTTTAATCAAGTATGCAGCCTAGCTAACCTAACGTATCAAAAAAATAGAGATATTTTACACCTTTAATGGTAACTATTTGACGAGTATAGGCTGCTTTATTCCCCGCTAGCTGAAACTTGAAAAAGCTAAGTTTAAATCAATTTTCAGTTCGTGGCAATCAACAAACTGAATATTTAAATCAATGTTATAGCTTTCAGAAGCCAAACAATACTTGATAAAGAAACATAATTCATAGAAAGAAAGTGTAAAAACGGAAAATGTTTATTTAAATTTTCATGATATGGACCGAACCGGTCAATGTTACATCGCTGATCAATGCTTTTCTGTTTCACGGTACTGTAGTTTCATGTTTTCAAGAATATATGATAACTATATAGTTTGATTCATTATTTTAAAGTATTGTTTCCGTATCCAAGAGATTTTAATAGAGCATATGCTACGATATTATGCAGGCGAGACGAGACGACTCGTATCGGATTTTCGAATCAGCCATTCAATAAGCGTGTGAGTATGCAAGACAGCATGCTCATCAGAGCGAAAAGTTGCAGTTGTCCTATCCTATTCAAAGATTTAATCCGTTTGTATGAGCATGAGCAAGATAATAAGCATGATTGTCCGCCCGTGGTTGCTACTTCGTTGCTGCCAGACCAGCTTTTATTACACAGAGAACCAACATATGATTCGTGGGACTAGCATAAATCCTCAATATATAAAAACTCGCCCGAATTCAGGTCAAATAAGGAAAGGATAGGAATATGTTGACGTGATACTCGCTTTAATGGAAGCCAAAACCGCTACTGCACGTTCACGGGAAATCATTAGAATGTTGTATAACATGATTGGATTGTTTTTAGTAAACAATAAGCTGATTTCACGCGACGTTTAGTAAAATATTTTTATAAACTACCGATTTCTTATATGAACGATTTTATATCAACTGTTGCAGCCACTTACAAAAAGGAATAGTGATTCACTTACTCCAGGACACTTACTCCCGCAATCCACCACATCTCACTAGGACACATTTTTGTTGTTTATTTTTTGCTCACTTGATCACTCGCATAACCGAAATAATACGAAACGTGCCATGCCATAGCAAAATAGGGCTTAATAAAGCATCGACTCAACCGTTCACAGCCGATGCTCGAAGCAACCTCTTTTTTCGGAAACTTTAATTTTTACAACTGTATCAAGCAAATAGGAGCTTGTTAAGAACAATTTATGCGAATTTCATTGACAAAAAGTTCATCAATCAAATACATCGAATGTTTCACAAAAAGTCGAGAACACTCGCATGAACCAAGAAGAAAGCTGCTATCAATTTGGATATTCATTACCCAGACAACCTAAATGCACGTATATTGAAAGTGGTCTTTATGATATACGAACTACATATATGTTCGTAAGCAAATCGTATAGAATGCAAAAAATATGGCTTATACGTGCAAAAGTGGAGGCCATATACGTGCAAATTCCATTGTTTTCTTAAACGAGTTGGTTTGATATCGCATGCGATTGAATTTGAAATAACAAATTCGATTTAAATAGGATAGCAATGTATATCCGAATTTGTTTGTGACGCAGTACGATGAATAAATGACACATCGTATATAAGTCGAAAATTTGCCCTCTTTACGATTTAACTTAAACATAATACGATAAAGGCCACAATTAATTACGATTTCGACTAACAATATAGGAATATACGATACTATTTGAACACTGTTATACGACTTGTGGTTGTCTGGGTACTTCTCATTCAAAATTTGATTTCGGAAAAAGTTGCTTTGCTGGTGAGTTTAGAGCATTGTGTGTATTGTTTTTTAATTATAGGAAGTTTAAAACAGTTTTTTGATTCATTGTTATCTAGTAGTACCATCAATGGACATTCGAAATTTTTAAAAGTAAATATAGTCATTTCCAGCATGTAATTGAAAGAAATAAACGAACTTGTTTTTTGAAAAATCATAAAAAATTGTTCTATTGAAACGTTGTGAGCACGGAGAGTAAAACACTGTGCTTTTGCGGTGTTGCTTTGTCAATATATGCACTGAAAATTTATTTCCGTACGTACGCTTTCACTCGTTTCTTAAACATGGATTTTGAACATAGAACAAAAATCTCGTAAATTGTATGAAATATTCTCAATGGTTATCATATGCTATCATAATACCTTTTTTATCAATGCACGAAATGAATTTTGTGAAGATCTACCAATTGCTGATTCTCTTCAGTCGTACTCATACATGTTGGTATTACTGCTTGGGTGAGCTGGAATAATTGATTCATCCCAAAATAAAAATTAAAGCGCTATTGAGAGTTATAAGGTCACACTAAGTAATCAAGTAACATGTAACGAGTCACCATGATCTAGTGAGATCTCGCCATAAAAATCCGAATCTCATGTCAGAAACATAACTAAATATGCTGAAGAACTTCTCGCTGTTTGCGCTTTATTTCAATTTCATAATGAGTTGATATAAAAGATCTGTCAGTCAATCCTGCATTTACCAGAGAGACGTTTCTTTTTTATTGGTAAAAACATATTCGCAGCACTTTGTGTTGTTTTCGAACAACGAACGAATGTTCTTTTTGTGTCAACAAAAGCTTCGTGCTTTTGACAGTTACGCGATTGGCATTGAATACGAAGGTAGTTTTTTGAAAAGAACAATTCAATTTGCAGAAATCATCAAATAGATGTGTTAGTCCTACCTTTGATTTCGAAAGAAAAGTAAAATTTAATTTTCAGTGTGGGTGAGAGGGTCGTGGAGGAAGATTACATTTTCAGTACCAACTGTTAACAAATTCGGTGGTTATCCTATACAAAAATCCAACACGACTGTAAAGCGAATATTTCGACACATGACAGTACCCGCAAGATTTGAGCATGGTTGCTGCGGTTCGGTTTTGAAACATGTGGAAACCCTAAGGTTTTTAAAATCCTTTCTGTTTTTTTTAAATTCCAAAACAAGCCTAGAATTATTGAATCTAGTTGCCAAAATTTTACGGGTATTATAAAGTACTTTGGGTGAGAGTAGAGTACTTTGGGTGAGAGTAGAGAGAAGTAGTTATAAAGTTCTTTGGGTGAGAGTAGAGAGAAGATAATCCAACCGTCGTTCCGGTGAGGGCTTGAATTTTCGCTTCAGTGGCTGGAACTTGAAAATGTCCCTGCTCTAATGGTCAACGAGGCGTTGAGTTGTTCTTGTGAAGTGTTCAGTGTGTGCCACAACTGGTTGAAGACGATGTAATTCTCTCTCTCTCTCTCTCGCTCTCTCTCTCTCTCTCTCCTTCTTTAAAGTAAGGCTTGCCCTCCCCTATTTGATATCCTGGCTACGCCTATGGTGGAAAGTGTCAAATTTTTGTCTACGTGGTTTATGAAGGTTACTATGTAGTGACAAAATAAAGAATTATTATTGAATATTTTAATGATTTCAATGGGAGGATGATTTAACATAAATTTTAGAACCATCCCATTACTATCTCTCTAAATGAAAAAATAAAATATTATTATTACAGGGTGTTTCGATCAAAATTTGGTCGACTTAAACTTGACGCATTTCCTTTAATCGTGCATTAAATTTTTTTGGACACCCCTCTTTTGAAGAGGTGCATCATGCCTCTATTTTGATTTTGAGATTAGCACTTCAGTTATCAAAATGTCGTCGGAGGAAGAGAAGCAACGAATCCAAATTTTGCACGTGCATGGCGAAAATCCAAATTACTCTCACGCCAAGTTGGCGAAATGGTTGAATGTGGCTAAATCCACTATAACCAACGTATTAAAAGTGTTCGGCGAACGTTTGTCGACGGCCAGGAAAGCTGGATCGGGGGAAATCGAAACGACACCAAGAGTTGCTCGCTGTTTCGAGCGGAACCCCAACCTCTCTGTCCGAGATGTCACAAAGAAGCTGGGAGTGGCGCCTTCAATCGTGGATAGAGTTAAAAATGAGCTGGACTGTCGACAAGAAAGTAGGGAATTCAAATCGGAACGGTAAACAAAACACGTCGGCCAAAGCACGATCGCGAAAGTTGTACACGACGATGCTGACGAAGTTTGATTGCGTGGTACAGGACGATGAAACTTACGTCAAGGCAGACTTTATACAGTTTCCTGGACAGGAATTTTATACGGTAACCGGAAAGGGGGCAGATATTTTCAAGCACATTAAACTGTCAAAGCTCGCGAAGCAATATCTGGTGTGGCAGGCCATCTGTACCTGTGGCTTGAAGAGCAACGTTTACATTGCGACCGGAACCGTCAAGCAGGAAATTTATCTGAGCGAGTGCCTACAAAAACGTCTACTGCCTTTCCTGAAGCGACACAATTGTTCCGTTCTATTTCAGCTGGATTTGGCATCTTGCCATTACGGAAAAAAAAGCCAACGTTCAAGTGGTGCCCAAGGACAAAAACCCTCCCAAAACGCCAGAGCATCGTCCAATCGAACAATATTGGGCCATTGTCAAGCGGAACCTTAAGAAGACTCAAAAAGCATTTGTGAGCGAGAAACAGTTCAAGGAAAACTGGCGTTCTACAGCGAATAAAGAGGACAAGGAGACTGTACAAAACCTTATGGCAGGTAGAGTAGGTAAAAAGGAAGCTTAGTTGAATATTTCTCCTCTATTTTGTATTAACTGAACTTGAAAAAGAAAATTAATTTGACCTATTTTAAAAACTTTGATCGGCTCGCACACATTACTGTTTGACCAAATTTTGATCGGAACACCCTTAACTATAAACAATAATGAGAAAACAGCTTTGTAGTAGTTCTACGTCAACACTGCTTACATTCCTATCTTATCATATTTTGACACTAACGGATTGTCAATCGGCAATCAAGTATGCTCATGGTCACTTACCTAACAGAGTGAATCCTGATTTTAAATAAGCCTGCTCACTGAAACATCTATTATTCTGTGGCAATATGAAACGATGAGGTCTCTAAAAGCGGTTGCCGAACTTTTCATCCTTCCCAACTATTTCTCAAAACTGCATCAGCAAAGACCCTCATGATGGGCATCGCTGAATACCCCCATTCATCGACCGAGGAAGAAAAAGGTAGCCTCTTCCTGAAGCGCCCTGAATGCTTGCGTGGCGCAATCGCACTTCCAAAACGAACAAATTTGCTATAGGAAAATGTTTTGTAGATTTATTTGTTCTTATCTGTTTTCTTACAGATGAATTAACTCGTTCATTGTTTAACATTGTTGAAATATCGAATTCATATTTCAAATGGCTTGCACATCTCGGAAGGACAACTCTTTTGCACCTTTTGGTACGTACGTCTTTTTCCGGTAACTGCTAGAAACCTCGAAAGCTTATCAGAGTGCCAAAAAGCAACTCGTCCCGTTTTCCTGTAGTTGCCTGGCGCATCTGGAGGTAAGGTGCAAAGAAAGAGTTTCTCGTTTTCGCTCCATTTGATGTTCTTTGTCTGAAATTTATACCATTTGCTACATGGTGAAAGATAGATACAGAGCCGGAGAAAAAGAGACCGACTCTATGCAGTGCATCCTATTACGGTTGATTGCTTTCGTCCGTAATAATCGCTCCTTGGAGGAAGTGGAAAGGAGACGCCCGGTTCCTAACATTCATCTGCGCACCAAACCGAAACTGTCTAATTTGCATAATTCGATCGTAATCCTCAAAAGAAAAACGCTTCAAATTGATAAAGCTCATAAATCATGAGCCCACGCTCCTTTGGCGAGGTACCTAAATGAAGGCAATGCGCGCGCGGTCGATGGTGTGAAGATAACAATCAGCACGTAAATTGAAATCAACTCGCGGTACCCGTGAAGCCAAGGAACCCCTTCATACTTATATTGCACTGCTCGTGAGAACAAGGTGCTTCCGCTAAGAAACAGGAAACACGAACAATACGCGTGTTTGACGCCGCACCGCACCACCCAACAACCTCCCCGAAGCAGGGAGGATGTAATAGATCGTTTTACGCTTCTCAAAAATCACTTTCCTCCCCCGTTCCTTGCTTCTGTTAGGTTAGGGAAACTCCAAATCCGCGAGACGAGTCAATTTGCGGAGAAACAAAAGTGCCGGTGCTGTCTACCACTGTATGTACGTAATAATTTATTATGCTAATTTCAGGCCCGAAATACAAATGACTTCTTTTTATCGGGACGAGCTTATCGGAGCGCCAGTTAATTCTTCCTGGATGGCAGTCAAATGATGTCAGCAGCGGCACTACAAAGAGTCGCTCTTTTTATGGCGTTAGAGACATCAAGAATACTGTTCCGTGCCTGGTCCCCACGACTGCCATGGGCTCGGCAGTTTTCCATTCCGTGATTGACGTAAATTACGGAAGCAACAAAGTAATTTCCGCATGCTGTAGATTGATAACAAAAGAAGGCAGAGAAGTGCAATAAAAGGAACCTAATTACGGCAAGCATTGAGATAAAATTATTTGAACAAAAATTAAAGTGATATTCTGAAGACCGAATGAAATTAATATTTTTCTTTCACGAATTTGCGAATTTTTTATCGAACCCTTTTCACCAAGTTCCGGACAAGTGTTTCAGCACATTTTTTAAACGCCTTAGCTCAAATATTTTTGAACTCCTGCATATTATCAGCTGCCATACCGATACCAGTTCTTTTTTGAATATCCTCTTTAAAATCGCCCAATAGCGTTCGTTAGAGTTGCCCGAAGCTGAGGGCAATTTGGTGGAGAGCTATAACTTTCTGACCCGGTTTAGGGTTGGAAGATTAGGGTATTCTGCCTCTTTCTGGCAGTACATCCAAAGAACAGTGTTCCTCAAACTTGGTTATAATGGATTTTACACTAGCGTGATTATTTCCAAAGCGCTCCGCCAATTGTTGCATAGTTGCACCCTTTCCATGTAGCCATGTGTCCTAAACCTTAATTTTTACGTCTTATTCAATGCGTGACATTTTGAAAACGAAGAATTGAAACCGTGCAAACAAGTAAACAACGAAAGATGACAGTCAACCGCACAGCATGCAATGATGAAAATATTAAAACCATCACAAATACACGTGTACTACGCAAATACACTTGGATAGATTGTTGTCGATACATTTCTTACAAATATTTTGTCCGAAAGCTTCTAGAAAAGTTTATATGAACAGATTGTTTTCTTACTCCCTATGCAGAACATTTAAAAAACTACAAGGAACAGCCCAATCGGATTGTACGCAAAGTTGACGTAGGACTACGTAGCAATGTGTATGAATGTTATCATGATTATTTTTAAAGTGCCAGTATTAGAATAGACGCAATCTTAATTTATAAATTCCTGCATTATCTCGAGTTTTTACCTCATTCTTGACTTGTTTTCCCGACTGGGAAAATTAGTTAATATAAATTGGATTAATAGATATTTTTGAGGAAATAGTTTAATCTGAAATTCTGATTTAGGCAAAATGACGGAAAGCAGCCGCAAATCGGGCTTCTTGCATATTACGTAAACTACTTTGGCCTTTCATTCATCTGGAATCCGCCAAGCAATGGAATTGAGCAGAGCTGCTCAAATTCTTCTTTCTCTTTGTGACTGCTGCGCTCAGATAGTCTTTATCTACGAACTTTCCAGGATCTTTTTAGTTATGTCCGTGAAGTGAGTGATACACACTACCAAAATGGCTTGTAAATTTGTGTCCCCTAAGACCGACACATGCAAGCCTCCTTTAGCGCATAAGAACGAGTTGAAAGAGATGCGAAAATAAATTCAATAAAACACATTTTTCGTCGAATTGCGTATGTGTCAGTTTTAGCAGACATAATTCTATACGAAATCTTTCTTCAGGTTCCCAAGCTTTTACAAACATGAATTACGTCTAGTGTAAAATTCATGATTTCTAAGTGTGTTGCATCAGATTTGGTCTCTGAAACGACGAAAAGCACCGTTTGAACTTCGTCGGCAAATCTACAACATTTGTAGCGACAAATGTGTCAACATTTGTAGCGCAACTCTCGCAACTTGTTTATTTTCTACCCAACGAACTTCGTAGAATTTCAACTGATGAACCAGAAAGAACCCGTTTTACATCATTTTTATATAAAGCTCTAAATAGGTTATTCTAGTGATCAAAAATATCGTCATGCATCAGACATTTTATATATATAGTCTATTTAACAGTGGTTGAAAAATGCACAGCTCATTTTTTTTTAAGTGTTCGTTTATAAAATAAATGTCCGATGCATTAGGTATCTTTGTTATTGCTGTAAGGAAACTGGTACAATAGGTGTTTCCCACTGTGGTGACAAATATTTGTTTTTTATGCAAATGGACTGAGATTCTATGGTAAGTTAAAAGCGCCTGCAGTGTTACCATCCCAGGTTTCCAGAACTTCTGCAGCATATGAAAAGAAAATATATTGTAAAACAAACTTTCAAAGTTAATACGCGCACTTAAATTTACAGTAATGCATACAATAACGATGCTTCAATCAGAAGGATCACTTAAGGAGTTCCAGTCAAGTGGAATAAAAACAAAGTAAGTGATGTGCGGAAGCTCACCTGTTACAGCCGTGCAGCCAAATCTTCTAAGCTGCTCATTCATGACTGGAGTTCCTGCGCTTGTGCACTGCTTTAGTTCGGAGCTATTTTGCTGATGTAGATTAGGGTGCGTCTGAAAAATTAGTTTTTTCATTTTAACTTTTTAGTTTCAATTGTTAGGAAAAAGTAATTTTGAGACGAAGTGTAGAGAATAATATGATGGATGTTTTTGCAGAAGTATTTGTGTATATTTTATTGTTCAAAAGTTAGGGGTAATTTTCACGAGAAACATGTCCGATTTTAAACAGTGCCCGCTTGTATATCCCAGGGGTACCCGGGCTAATTTATACAGCAATTTGATCCTTGATTCCCATTAAAACAAGAATTTGATGATTTTCTGGCCAATTTTTGCCTAAACAATCGTAAGGTCGAAAAGGAAAAACGCCTGATTTTAGTTAAAATTACCCATAACTTTTAGATTATAAGCTTTATGAAAAAAAATTGAAGGGCAAAAGGTGCGCTATAATGTTTTCTATATTTTGTTTGAAGACCACTTTTCTCAAAATGAGAAACAAAAAAGTTTCAATAAAAATATTCATTTTTTAAAGACACCCCGATATAAAGCAGAAACATAGCTCTATCATGTTCAAATGAAGAGCTTTTAAAATAGTGTCTTGTGCAAAGTTGCTTGCAATTATA
Source organism: Aedes japonicus (assembly GCA_034211315.2). NCBI lineage: Eukaryota > Metazoa > Arthropoda > Insecta > Diptera > Culicidae > Aedes > Aedes japonicus. Next base: position 233,811 of record JASCZW010001392.1, on the reverse strand, counting down.
TTTCCTACAAACTGGCCTTTGACAGTATCCTTTTATTGTATTGCGTTTAAAAGTTAGCTACTGCACTACTCTAGCGGTAAAGTTTGGAACTACAAAATTACCACCACAAGATGGAGAACTTGTTTAGGTTCAACTTTATAGAGGACACCATGATTCGAAAACGTAAACCCTAGGAGTTATTAATTTCGCCGTGAAAAAAGGCTATTCCGATCACTGTGCGACGTGCAAGACGCAGCCAATGTTGTTGAGGACTTAAAAGCCAGGGCTTTCCCTCAAATCCCTGATTTTTCAAGTCAGTTCTTTGAACGCTTTCCAGTTGTCAACTGGGCCATTCATAGAGCACTGAGCTGTCTTCTTCAGCAATGCTGGATTAGCAGAAATGAGATTCGTAAATGAGATCGTTGAAACGAGTATATGACAAAAAAGACAAATAAACCCCTGTCCCAGTTTGCAAATGACTCCAGCGGCATCCGTACTGTTGGTGTAGATCGGTCCAAATTGGCTCTCAGGCGTTGAGATAAAATGCCTTGTTTTCCTAATGAAATACCACTATCACTCTCTTTGAGTGGCCCCAATAGCTGGCCCCTTACTGTTGGTTTAAATCGGTTCAAATCGGAAATCAATACTAATTTTCAAATATTTCACTTGACAGCTTAATTGTATTGCTGTCTTATGAATTGTCGTATTATATTAGTAAAGATGTGAATTTGTCATACGACAGGTCAAAAGAGGATCATGGATCATTTATAATCCGTTCTTTTCAGGATGACCAATTTGATTTTCCAGCTTAAAATTTCTGGAATTTTCTGGATTACATCTAACATACCGTTCCAAATTATTGTCAATTGGCAACCTGTGAGTTTAAATCTTTGGAACAATTTCATACACGGCTCAGAAATTTAAACGGTATCTATATTATTCCTAAGCGCAAATCAAAAGCTAGCTTATAGCAAAAGGCAGCATGCACAATAGAAATTTTACAAACCGACCGTCACGAAGTATTGAAACAAATGATTACAACATTTATTACACATTGCTATGAAGTCCCATGTCAGCTTTGCTTACAGCCTCATAGCCAATTTAGCCATTTGTAAATTGTACACAATACTTCAGCTATGCAACGAAGAAAAACTAGAATTGTTTTAGATACCGCTGGCTGCCAATTGGTAAGAACTTGGAAAGTCATGTTAGACAAATTCAAATCACACAAACTCTCTTAAAAATGAGTTGGTCGTTTTGGTCGTTCGAAATAACCTGCTACTTCAAAAGACCGAGAAGGTGTTGATTCTAATGCGGATTAACACCTTCTCGGTCTTTTGAAGTAGCAGGTTATTTCAGTCGTTGTACGTTGAGCCTCATCAAAATATGGCTACCAACAGGATCACACACGCCAGCATCGACTGCTTAGCACACGACTGCATAATTTATAGCTGCCTAGCAACGGTTGCGTAGCCACAGCTTGCTAACAACTGCCTGCTGAGTCATCCTCTACCTGACCATAGGTTGGTCACCAGTGCACTGTAGGGTACTTGCCACCGCCAGCTGCCAAAGTCAACATCGCAACCTCCAGGGTACATGCCATCGTCAGCTACCAATCCCATACTGGCTCGTTACGGCTCTTCTCACAGCTTCACTACTGGCAAACGAATGAGAGAATATGCGAAGGTGGCAAGAATAGTTCACTGATGCATATGAGATCTCCCTCGCTCAGATTTGAAATCTGTGATAGGAAAGTTTTGTGCATTTTGTTAATTTAGTCTGCAAATCAAAATTATAGGAGATCACCTTTTATTTCCTTTATTTTCAATAGTTTGAAATTGTGAACGGTTAATTTTTGAGGATTGAATTGATACGTGGGAAAATTTCCAACCGATTGATGTGAACATCTTGAAAACTTATCGAGCATTTTTTAAGTTATATTCGTTTTATTTGAAACGATATTTCGTCACGGTCGATTAGTTTTAGATTTTCAATTGACACCCTACCCTTGTCGTAAGACGTAGTTTATGTCAAAAAACTGAATGCCGACCGTTGTTCTCTGCGGCAAATCCGTCTCCGAGAAGGTTATAAATGTTACCGAGCTAGTAAACAACCCAACCAAAGCCTCAAACAAAGATGTTGGCCCAGAGTTTAACCACCAAGTTCTGCCGAAACTCGATGGATGTCTCTTAATTGACAATGAAACATAATCTAAAGCACCTGAAGGCTTCAAACAGATCCCGGGGCACAAGTTCTTCAAGGCTCTTGCTTGCGGAAAGGTTTCTGGCAGATTCAACAATCGGATTTCATCCTTCGTTAAATCTCATGATGGCCCAGTTAAGTTATGGCCAGATCTAGCCAGCGGCCATTAAAGCAAGGAAGCGCTGCAACGGTACAACATTAATGGGACCCAGTTCATTCCAAAAGAGCTGAATCCAGCAAGCTGTCCCCAGTTTCGTGGAAACTGAAGATGAAGGGAGCTGTCACCAGTGACATTGGCTAGATGAAGCATTGGTGGAATCAGCTAGCCAAAACCATGGCTCAACAAGGTGTGCGCCGACTGATAAGCGGCATCAACAGAAAAATGCGAGAATTTCTTAGAAATGACGATGAATGTTTTGTTTCAGTGGTTTTTGTGAAATAAAATAATAAACCTTTGTTTAATTATTAGAAAGTTTTTCAATTAGAAGAAAAGTTCGAGAAATACACGCATTTGACAGTGTCCCATTGTTAAATGATCTAGCCTGCAGACAAGTTAACAATAGGGTATTATAGGGGTATGTGGATTATAACATTGTTCGATCGCAAATATAATAATATACCGGCAGTTAATTTATTTTTTTAAATTGAAAAGCGTAACTATATAAAAAAAAATTTCAAAATATTATGAAAAAATTTTGATTGTAAGACAACACCATCCTATTTCACTATGAAACACGCTACAAAAAACAGACTACCTAAACCAACTAACCAACCATTGATTTCTAGCATACACTCCTGCGTCGATTTACTCAATTTTTGAGTACAATTGTATGCTATCTCTTTTTCTCTCACGGAAATGTTACTCAATTTTCGTAAAAAGTGGATCAACTCAATTTAGTAGATCCACTTTTTACGAAAATTGAGTAACATTTCCGTGAGAGAAAAAGAGATAGCATACAATTGTACTCAAAAACTGAGTAAAGTGACGCGGGAGTGTACATAAGTTGACATTTATGTCATAATGGGACCGAAAATTAAGTGCCGGGAGCAGCGTTGCCAGGTGGATTTATACAATATCGGTATTGCTTATTAAAACATATCGGTATTTATCAGTATAAAATAAAATTCAGATTTTTTTCAAGTGAACTATAGTTTAATTTTGATAAAAGATTACAATATATTTTGGCGATCATTTTTCTTCTATTTTCTATTTATATTAACAAAGTTTGACGTAAACATAATAAATAAAATAAAAAATGCATTAGCCATTTCTTTTATTTTTACCATCTCGAGGTTGAATATGTATACTTTGAATAAATATACTTTACAATACATATTTTTTAGAATACACACTTCTTAAGATGTTATTAAGATAACAAAAATCATGTATAGCGATAAGGTTTTTTAGCCAACCCCCGTTGTGCTAAGCACCTCGCTAAGCACATCCCTTTTTTTTAAATAGATTTTAACACAAAAACGGATTAATTCTAGTGTATACCGCTTCCAATTTTCAGGGTTGTTACGAGAAGTCTGAAAATAAATCCGCGCCAAATCCGCGCGAGTTCAAAATCAAATCCGCGCCAAATCCGCGCGAGTTCAAAATCAAATCCGCGCCTTCAAATCCAATCCACACACGAATGTTCTATAACTTATCAAGCATCAAATATATAGGATGGGGAACGGCTTCATCAGTAGGCGAACCTAATACTCATTTTTGGCAGTATGCTTCGAATAATAAAAGTAGATTTTTGATTAATTTCCTTCAGAAAAACCCAGCGCTTGGAATAGGGTCTCGGTCTCGGCCAATTAGATGTATTGTTCAAAACAGGAATGTAATTGAAAACTTCAGTGTGAAATAAAACCTGTAAAGAGGGTCACAAGTCAAATAAATTGACCGATAACCAACTTAATAAAAATGTCCAGACAAAAACAACCAATGACCTAATATGTGATCCACGCTGGCCACGTCCACCCCTGAAAGAGCACAGGACGTTTGAGTGAGTGATGAAAGCACTCGAACACAACCGATATGTAAAGTATTTCAAAGAGAATGATCCATATTTTGTCAATGGTGTATCAAGATAGGTACGTATTTATTTAACATATACGTCATAACATTAATTTGTTCTCAAAAGCCTTCATATAAGCTACTTTTTCCCTTTCTGATTGTTCCTCCTGCTGGATGTTATCTTTTTGTTTCAAAAGAACTTTCAGGGAATGATGTTTCTGGATTATTGGATGTCATAGCTCTGATTTTTTTTCCATCAAATTAAAAATATCTTCTTTAGCCTTCCTTTTCATTCCTACAACTTCTTCTTGCTTTTTGATCTGGTGCTTTGCTTTCTTCTTTGCTTTTTCCTTATTTTTTTGTGCCTCACTAATTCAAAATCTTTCTTTTGTTTCTGTTTGGATTCGTAAAGGTGCCTCGCAAAATTCGCCTTCAAAAGTCAAGTCCCTTTGAAACAACAAATCTGGTTATATCATTCTCAAAAAAAATGCATGCCACTCAAAACATTTTTACGATTATTGAACTGCTGTTCACTGAGCCTGGATTCGGTTTTCCGGTAACACATGCTTAGATAGTGAAAATTTTTTCGACCTCTGCATTAGAATGAGATACGCAAGTTACAATGTTGAGCAATGTTCTCATATAGAGAAACTATCGTCTGGAATAAAAAATCAAATACTTCCAAATCTGTTTCTGATTCAACCCGTTTTAGTTGACTTAACTTGACACTTGCAAGTACTAGTTCTTCGTGAATTTTAGATTTGTCTAATTTAAGGTAATAACATCATTTAACAGGACGATTTCTTTGATGGAATCATATTTATGATCCTTCCAACCTTGAAGTTATTTGTGACTAAGTCTAACAAATTCATTCGGAACATCTTTTGGAAAACAAATACGAGACGAAAACCTTAGTGTGGTCTTTAAAATGCTTATTCAAATGAGATGTTTTAAGTTGATTTCCTGCAGCGTCAGAATGAGTTTGTAAATAATTACATCCGTATCCTTAATAAAATGTTCTTCCATTAGCATTTTGTTGTTGATGGCCATTATCTGTTTGGTCAATAAACCACTTGACATCATAGTGACAAAAAATGCAAGAATCCTATCATAAATATCGAAAAGAATAAACTCATTCGTTTCGAGATACATAAGCAACTTTTCCGTTTCTCCGCTGATTCAATCACAAAAAGAACCTGCTCTTTGATATCTAGCAGCAGTAAAAATCTTCAAAATTTCTTCTTCGCAAAAGCTCCCGTTTGCCAGCCCTTGCAATTTCTTTCAAAGAAACTAAGTGTAGTTTGAAAGAACAACTTCTGCAGCTGGTCCGAGTTGCGCCCACCGGGTTTCAACATGCCAAACATTTAGGCTTGGTGATCAGCTTTTTTGAATTCTTCACTTAAATGGAACGACAAAGTAATAATGATACCAATCTTTTGCCCAATCAGAAACAACATATGTCAAACTGTTTTGATAGCAGCCTAAAAATGAAGGTTATAATACATATCTGCTAGCAAACGAATAATAAAATGCTTTTTTAGATTTTTAATAGTTTTAGAATTTAAGTCACAGGTCCATTTGGGCTTCTTGGGTATTAAACTTCATATTTTCAAGAAATATTCTTCCAGAATTTGGATATTAATCTATATAGCGGAGTTATTCCTGACACAGAATTATTCATTCCCGAAATTCCCTGATCTGTCTCTTTCCCATTTCCTTTTGAGTTCTAATATTAATTAGCATCATTAAGTAGTGATCTAAATTTCTTGAAATTCTTAGCATTTTACTTTTATCCTGGCACCTGTTTTTCCCCAAACGTTCATAATAAATATGGGTTCATAGAACTAAATTCCAATAACAATTACACGATCGCGATTAATTTACCAAGAGAATTTTCGGTTTCGATGAATTTGTTTGCAAACTATAATATTGGGCCGTATGAATAATAGAGTGTCTGTGCTTTTCCACTCATAAAAATGCATGATGAAAATAAAAATATCTATGTAGTAATAATAAGCAATACATTATTATTATTATTGTGTGTATTATTGTGTATTATTTGTGTGTGTGCCTGGATTACAATTCAATTAATGCCAGAATCAGCTATATTATTTTGCACAAAGACAACAAGATGATATTTTGGGACTAACATGCATCTTTAATGTGTAGAAAACTGGTGACCATTATAAAAACAATACCAGCAACCGTGTCCGATACTGAAATCAAATGGGAATAAGGAAGGAACGATAATAATATGATACTCTCGCTTTGAAGAAGCCGAAAATCTCTGCACATCCACGTCGCTGAGATATTCAGATAGTTCGAAAGTTGTAGCAGGGTTCGTTTTGGTTAACGATACGCTGAAAATATGTAACATTTTTCACTAAAACAATGGGCGCTCAATGTTACTGAAAAGAACAACACAACGAAAAACAAAACAAAACGAAATAGACAAAATAAAATAAAACAGGATATTAGATATTGTCTTCAAAATATGGTGGCTCTGAAATTATTTGTTTACATTAATTCTTGTATTATATATTCTCCATGAGAGTAACGTTATGATATGAAAGGAGATGTTCGCTCATCACCCGCGGGGCACCAAGAGTGAAGAACAATAATGTTTTTGGCTAGAATGAAGATATGAAAGTTTGATGGATTTCACCCAGTGTGCAGCAGACACAGAAACCGCCAGCAGATGTTTTGAGAAAAGTCGAGCGAAAAGGGCATGTGTACGATGGGCACTCTCAGAATAGCGACATTTTTGCCTAACATCCCACTGCAGAGGTAGGTTGAAGCACGGAACTAACCAGTCCGCCGCCAACAGGCAAAAATATCTGATTGGAAAACGCTCATGTACCACTGTATTTGCCTCAGATTATTAGCAACGATCTATTGTGTGCACTCTGTTTACTGATACGCACATGGGAAGGAACTCTCTCCTTTTTATAAGTTTGTTTTGATTCACCAGGCTTTGACGATCACTTTAAGGATTTTTTCTCGTCGTCTCCAACGTAGAACCTCGGAAGAAACACCGTGGTGATGATACTGATTTACCGATATAATTAATGATTTATACCGCAATTTATGGTTTCACATACATTAATTGTTATGTTTATGTATTTTTCTGTTAGTGGCGGACTTAGTTCCGTGCGCCGCTACCGCAGTGGGATGTTAGGCAAAAATGTCGTTTAGTTCGAGTACCACTATACACAAGCCACTTTTCGCTCAATTTTCCTAAAAACATCTGCTATGTTTCCAAGTCTGCCGCACACTAGCGGAACTATCAAAACTTTCTCTTCATATCTTTCATTCTAGCCAAAAAAACATTGTTCCTCTTGGTGCCTCATGGTGATGAGCGCGCATCCTTCTACATCAAATTATTTGTTGCTTTTACAAACCAGCTCTCACACTACACCTCATTATCCCTGGCCAAGTGTTGCTGGATCACAGCTGCTGCCGTCGGCACTCGTCCCACATTAATCCGTCCGTCGCCGACGTGTCGAAACCTTCCCACAGTAACATGATATGTGTGTCTAATACACTCTTCTTGCACTGATTAATTTACAGACTTATCCCTGAACACCGAATCAAAATTTACTTTGGCACGGTTGTGGTATTATTCTCTAAAATCTAGTTCTAGATCTTCCCCCACAATACCCGCAATTTTGACGACACTTTGGACCTGAGCTCGCTTGAGGAGAATCACCAACACACAACAGCGCAATTGATTGTATACTGTTTTTAAATGATCGCGAGCACGGCGCGATCCCACGACGCAATACCACTTCTATTTTTCAGCTCACCGGAACCAATTGCACGCACACTGGTAATCCCGCGACGCAGAACAACGCGACGCGCGACGGCGAATACTACTGCCGCCGACGTCGCGCTACACTTAATACCTTTGTGTTGTTGTTGCCGCTGATGCGATACAAACTACTGCCAACACACACACAACCACGTACCTCTATATCTTTACATTTCTGATGAATGTATCCAGGGTGGGCAATTAGACTTTTGACGTTTAATCACCTTTCCCTTTCTAGCACATGCAGAGGAATGATGGTTTGTTTTTCCTCCAAAGATTTTCCTACTTGCTTGCTCTCCTTTGTTTTAAATGGCGCTGTAGTGTGCGTGCGTTTCAAAGGCCACTTGGCCTAATAAAAACAAAAATCCAATCCACCAATCTCACACCAACGCCACTACGCTTCTCCCAAAAAAGTGCAAACGAAACAAACAGACGTAGAGAGCGCTATCACCTCAGCGCGAGAGGAGAGGTTGAGCGAAAAATGGAGGGCTGAGATCCAAGCAAAACACTATTTTTTCCACCACTTTTCCAAACTTTTTGTGACGGAAAATATCACTTCCACAACGTACGCAGATTATGCTAGCCTGGAGAACACTTTTCAGGCGCTTTCGAAAGGTGCGATTTCACCCGCACAGTACGGACTTTTTCGCGAGCACAGGGGTCTTAAATCTGATTAAAAAAAAATAACCATACAGCTGCAGTTAAACGAACTGTTGTCGACTCGACAAACATTTTTAGCCAGGAGTTGGGTGATAGCTCTGTTGGGTTCCAGTGACCCGTTTCAGAATGCCTGGTTACTCACGTCCATTCGAGGTCACTTTCACTTACAACAAACCCCGCATAAACACAGTACAAACATCAAATGGATATAGGTATGTGCAGCACTTCCATCATCAAACCTTATTGTTTTGATGATGGCACGTATTAGCGGTATCGTTCAAATTCAAAGGCTTATCTCACCGGATATTGTTGCTTTGATCTTCAGTCTTCCATTTGGACGGCTTCCTGTGATGCTTAAGGATGCATTTATGTCTCTACAGAGTAACACTCTGCTATTCGGCAAATATTTTCCATCATCGCTTTTCCCGAAATTATTGGCCAGATACAATTAGTAATTCGCGCACAGTAGAAATCACAGGTGAAAAACACTTCCGAGGAAAAAATTTAACGAAAAATCACAATCATTGTTCAACGACAAAAAAACTTTACGCTCTCCATCTGTACACTATGTGGTGGTGAGGCGTCTGGAATTATGTGCCAATCACTCACTCCCGGCATGCCGCGTTAGCTTCGTTTTTGCTTCTGACCAGCAAATGGCCGTTTTTGCATTGCACTGGTTTTCATTTTTTTTCTCCCCACTGCCAACAATCTAAATCCCCGCTATGAGGCGACTCTATGTCGACTTCTAAACTGCCATAATCATACTAACAACTTAATAACAAACATCAACATAAATTTTTTTTGGAAGGAATCGATTTGCATGGGTGAAAGTAAAGTATACTCTTTTATTCATACGGCCCATTATCTGTCGAAACTGTTAGTTTTGGATAGATGAACTATTAGTTTTGAAAAATTATCATTGTTTACTGATGTTTCTTATGATTTAAACAAAATTAAACCTTTAATTTACCCACCAGATACGTTGTGAATAATGTAGACCACACTGGGTTCCATTGTTGATCATCCAGAAACCACGATCAGCAATCAACTGATCGTTGAATTTCGAGACAGCGATTTATTGACGTTTTGGACCATCGTGACCAGCCATAGCAAGCGATCGGTGCTAATGTGTTTTATCGGTAAGTGCTTTTTGAATTTTCTCCAGCAACACGTTCGCAGTAGTTTTTTCCAAGGAATACCGCTTTCCAGGTGAAACATGCTAATTTTCGGAGCCTCTTTGAGAAGTACAGGGGATGATCAAAAGGAGAAGACTAGCAAAATTTTGTCGAATTCAAAGTGATGATTCGGTAATAATTAACCGAAGATTTAATTTGACTTCCGGGAACGAACGTTTCATCACCTTGATTGGCCAGCACAGTCGCAGACCTCAACATTATCGAGCCACTTTGATTACATTAGAAGCACGCTTGAGAAGTGTATTTCCACCACCATCGTCTCTAAAAAGCGTTAGAAGGTTTTGATCGTTTGAGCGGCCCGCAAATGCTATCGAAACGATCAATTGTTTGATTGTCCCTAAACGCGTCTAGCCGTTTTGAATGCGATGATGGTTGCACTTTCCGTCGCTTGCCAGATATGCGACGTCTCAACAATGCTGATTATTGTTCAGCACTATCCAGCTTTCTTATAGCGCGAAACTGTTTGAATATTTACGCGTTAGATACAATTTGTAACAAAACCTGGATTCTTTCTGATGACGTGGTTTGTAATCATGAAGTTTGATGTGTTGCTAGCCAGGTTGGACATCGTACTAAATCCAGCCATTTCCTGGGAACCCGGATCCCGGAGCGTCACCAGGTCATTGTCTTGACCCGAAAACTCTCGGAACGGAGCACTGGTAATCTTGATTTGTAATATCATGAAGTTTGATGTGTCGCAATCCACTTGAATTTGGAATCGTTCTGTCTCGCCAATTCCCCGGGGAACCGGGAATCCCGTAACGTCACCAGGTGTGGCCAATGTGACCGGAATACTTTCCTCATGTTACATTACAACCGATATTGTTTGTAAATCATGAGTTTGATGTGTCGCAAGCCAGGAGTTTGACATCATTCGGAAATCTGACCACTTCCCTGGGAACCCGGAATCCGGAACGTCACCAGGTGTGGCCAATGTGAAGAATATTCTCAGGTTGACTACCAGTGATATTGGTTTGGAAAATCGCTTGAAGTTTGATATGTCGCAAAGCCAGGTTTGATACGGTTCTAACTCTGGCCATTACACTGAGTACCGAAGGGAGCTGCAAAAATTAGCACATTTTACCAACCTCAAAGTATCCGTGATATCTCCGGTGCCCGGAAGTCAAATCAAATTTTGATTGAACGTACTAAAAGAAACACGAATAAATTCCCCGTCGAACGCCTCTGAACATCAGAAATCGGTTAACAATTGCCGAACTTCTTATCACTTTGAATCTGGACGAGTGCTGCTGATCTTCTCCTTTTTGATCATCCCCTGTACTTCAGTAACGGGTGGCAACTAAAATTTTGGAATTTCTTTCTCAAGCTGTCAAAAAAACTCGACTTGAGCACTCGACACTGAAGAAGTCTGTAAGTAGCAGACGAAATAGGCCTATCTGTCAAAAGATAAGCTCATAGTGGAATTAAATGGAATTTGCTCGCGAATTCTAGCGAAAATTTAAAAAAGTGTTTCAAGGTTTAATTTTTTATTTTTTAAAAAGTGATCAAATGAAGTGTTAAATTTTTAATTCTCCTAGTTTCCCAATCACAATCGTTCTACTAATACGCTCAAAAAAGTTTTTTTTTAAAAATAGTGTTTAAAAAAAAAGTGAAAGTAAAAGATACATTGTCCATTGCTGAAAAAAAATTAGTGAACATTTGAAAACGGTCCGTAATCGGATGTTCGGCGAAGCTTCCGTTTGATGTCGGAACAGGAGCGTTGTACGGCCTCCATGTCAACTTTGCGAATGCATCTCTTGATTCTACCAATCAACTGTTTGCAATTCGTGGCTCTCCAGTTATTTTTGTACACCAAGGAACTCAAAAACTCCGGAAGAAATCTTTCGACTGGGCGACACTGAGGCAGATTTGTCGGGTTGTGGTTTTTGGGTACAAATAGGATCGAATGGGTATTCAGGAACGATTGTGTTTTTATGGCATAATGCGATGACGCTTTATCCGGCCAAAACACGTATTGTCCATCAGCATGATGTTTTTGTAGAAACGGGATCAACATTTTCTTCAAACATTCGTTCTGGTACACATCTTGATTGATTTGCCAAACCAGAGGGCTTGAACCATGGCTTAGAAATGCCTTTCTCGGAAATGGCAATGTACAGCATCACTTTCTGTTCAAACTTATGTTTAAACTTATATTTTATGTTCGGAGGTGTAGTAGAACTATCCGTTGAATAGTATCGATCGTTTCCGGGAATCTGCGTCTTCGAATGAGGGAAGTAGCTTTCCCCAACTAACATTTTTCATTAGGTAAACGCTTCATTGGCAATACGTATACAGCTTTAAACTGAGTAATGGTTAAGTAGTGTATGCACAAGCGCCCAGCCAATATTTTCTCAGGCAAATCTGGCGAATCTACCCAGCTTCATGAAAATGCAAAAAGATAACAATTCTTAAGAAGCGTGTATACTACTTTTAAAAAGTTAATATTATCACCCATTTACAGCTACTATGCTTGATAATCATTCTCCCAACTGTATCTCAACTTGTATACAGCTAATACTCTGCTATGGATACGGAAAAGTTTTATACAAGCCTTGGAATCTTTTATCCAAAAATTATACAACTTATTACGTAACTGTTCTCAAAGACAGTATTTTAGAAGCGCATATTCAGCATATCTATTTGTTCATAGCCATTTCTATTTTTAGAACTGAGGCAAACAGCGTTTTATTGATAGTCTCAACACGTCAATATAAATGCTTAAACATAGTTACTATACGGCAATCAAAAAAAAAATGTATGCCAAACACTGTTAACAATAATCGTGGACGTTATTATATTACGGCAATGTGGCTTTTTTGCCGTTGTCAAGCGTAATTAACATTTAACTGTATGAATTTTATATTATAATGTTTTTATCAATATTTTTACATATCACTTACCCGCGTACTTACCAGATTCGAACTCTGCACCTTCGCCATAAGATCGGTGACTGTATCCTCTGATCCATATCAGCTGTGAGGAATTCCAGTACCCGTATTCAAAGTGTTCAATACAGATTTTAGTTCCAATAATGCTGAACTACAATGATTGCTGTAGCTCTTTACCAACAGGTTCATACAGTTTTGGAAATCAGTGTTACCAAAATTATTTAAATCTAAACATGATTACCATCTAATTTTCAATGTGCCGCGCTCGGACTCATTTGTTATTGTTTTTGTTCAACGACATTAATATTAATTTAATTTGAAACCGTTTTTAAAGATTGCTATATTAATAATTTTTGTGAAATTTTCGATACATTTGATTTCCACTTTAAAAAAATGTAATCATTAATGTGTATAAAAAATCTGACAACACTTCCCAGCTTCGCTCATTGTACTGTAGGAATTGAAAACCCATTAATGGGTAAAATTTCACTCATTTTTCAAACCTGTATGCCGCTGTCAAAAAATGGGGAAATAAAAAACATGAAATTGTGGGAAATATTTCCCATTTAAATAATTTGTTATTGAAAAATATATGGAGATTTTTTTTTAAATTTAAAAATATCAACTTTACTTTTGCTTGCTCCTGCCATCCATCATCCCTCTTCTTTTTCCGGTTTTCCCATTTAACAAAAAAGGGAGTCTACCTATAAAGTGAGTAATCTCTATTTACCCATTATCGATTTTATCTCACAAATGTCAGAAAATGTGTATTTTTTTACCCATTTTCCAAGAAGAAGCATTTTTAATGATGGGTAAAAAATACCCATTTCTTGACGTATACGCCATACACTCATCAAGGGGTAAGTCTATAGTTTACCCATTTGATGGGTTGACTCGCTTTTTACGGAATGAGTGAAATTTTACCCATTTATGGGGTTTTGATTCTTACCGTGTATGTAAATACAAAAAGCAGAAAAAAAATCAGGTAGCTGAAAGTCGGAAAATCGTGGTGCGTTATTTGTGATTATTTTATGATAGAACGCCTCGGAAAACTTTGGTTTTTAGTTTTGCTCCCAATAATTTCTGAATGGATTCAAATCAAGGTAAGTACTTCTCAAAAACCTTTTAATTTTCATAAAAATAGCAGGTAGCATACGTTCCAAAGTTCGTTACGCTCATTGATATTCGATGCGTTGCGATGCGTTGACGTAAATTGACAGAAATCTATGGGAACGCTGCGCAACAGCACCGGATGCTTCAAGTGTTCGGTTCGTGTGCAAATTTAGCTAGCACTTATTTTCAACTTGTTAATCATATTTATTTTTAGTTCCCCAACATTATTATTGTGTTGCTGAAACACGCGAAGGCGGACGTTCCGTACTTACCACTGTCCCATATCAATGGATAAGTGGAAAGTTCCTTATGTGGCCTCCGAAAAACGCTGATGTCCTGAGGAAAGATGTTGCCTCCAAACCGAGCGCTTCTTGGACTAAAATGCCATGCAAAACCAAAAGGCGTTTTATTCCAACGTTTAAAGAAGCGGAACATGAAGTGGCAGAAATGTCGGGGGTAAGCACGGATTCCGACATTGGACAAGTTCCTTTAAAAAAAAATCGTAAAAAGGCTCGCACGGTTGAAATTCAGGATATGAACTTCAATTCATACTTCACAACGAATGGTGAGTAGAGAAAAGATATTTTAATCTATTTAAAACCATGGCATTTTACTAATAGATTTATATTCTCGATATGTAGATTAGGCTGATGCAAAATTCGAAATATTTGCTCCCCTAAGCTTAATCGACGCCAATTTGGGTCCTGATAGTCCCTAAAAAATTTTAACACATTTGGTTTTAATTTGGCTTTGCACACGCTATTCAAAGTTTGTATGGGAATTAGTATGAAGAATCTCAAACTAACATTTCCAGATCCCTAACATCTTGATATTATGTCCTTAAACCAAATCTTATATACATTCATATAGTGTAAGTTATCAACTATCAAAATGCCAAAGATACCTGACATGTAAATTTTATACAAAAATAGTTATTCAACAAATATAATAATAAGAAGTAAAAATATGTAATGTATATAGAATAGATAAATATAAAATATATAAAATATACACCCCAGAAAATTCACAGTAGTTTGCATTCAGCTGAATGCCAGTAATCCGGTGATTTACTGATTTCGGTAAAATTTGACAAGTTCCGGTAATCCGATTTACCGGAACTTGTCACTGCTACTGAAATCCAGTAAATCGGATTACCGAACTGTTCAGTTGTTGAAAGTTCGGTAAAAAATTACCGAACACTGTAAAATATTCTAAGTGTGTATATAATAATATAAAAAAAATAAAATACATAAAATATATAAATATAAAACATAAAAAACTTATAAATAATAAGGAAACAAAAATAAGAATAAAACATCATACCTAAAGTGTGTATTTTATGTTTTATTGAATAAATATTTTTTATAAAATTTACATGTCAGGTATCTTTGGCATTTTGATAGTTGACAACTTACACTATATGAATGTATATAAGATTTGGTTTAAGGATATAATATCAAGATGTTAGGGATCTGAAAATGTTAGTTTGAGATTCTTCATACGAATTCCCATACAAACTTTGAATAGCGTGTGCAAAGCCAAATTAAAACCAAATGTGTTAAAATTTTTTGGGGTCTATCAGGACCCAAATTGGCGTCGATTAAGCTTAGGGGAGCAAATATTTCAAATTTTGCATCAGCCTAATGTAGATCCTATTACAAATCCAACGAGCGAAACCATTTGTTCATCATCCCATTCAGCAAACATCTCTCTTGGGACTGAAGTCATTTTAATCCGCGACGAAGCGATCTAACAAAAACTTCAAGTGACAGAGCAGCAACCAGGAGGAAAAGATCCACTGCAGCAGAGTGATGAGGTATCCAATATCCATGATAATGTCGTGAATTTAAATCAGGTGAGGAATAGTGTACTTCTACCAGATAGTGTACTTCTACCAGATTCCAAAATTTTCGTTTTATTTAAAGGAAACCTACGGCAGCGAGCGAATGAAGCAAGAGATTTTTGAGAAAATACAAGCCGCTCAAACGGAAATCATCAGTACCGTTACTAAAAATGTTGAAACTTTGCTTTCAAAATCCATCGCAGCCATGAGATGTGATTTTGATACAAAACTTGAACTTTCTCATCAATGGAAGTATAGCTCCACTACGTGTGAGATGCCTCGTTTCTCGTTTTCTCCGCTGACAACTACCCAGGAACTTCAAGAGCTGGAACATAATCTGGAGGATGATGAGCACGCTCGAAAACTGGTGAGTAGAATTTCGTAATAAAATGGATTTTTTGTCAGTTTTCCCCAAAACTTAGCTCGAAATTCGATGGAAGAAATCGACGATGGAAGTGTTTGTTTACAAATGCAGTATCGTCCTTTTCACAATTTGCTCCGGATTTATGAACCTTATTTCGATTTAAATTTCAGATGAAACATATGAAACAACTTTTTGGCACAACTGGTGATCAATACAACGGCCAAAGCGTGTGTTATGAATCAGTTGATAAATTCTTCGACTGTAAGTTATTAACGCAGTGTTCATGGACTGGTCAAAGTCGATCTGAGATCTTCAAAGTTTGCAATTCAAAATTGCAAAAATTGCTTAATCTCCTCTTTTAATCGTAAAGAGTGTGAATGAGCACTTTTCGGAAAAAGCGCTGTATGACTTTTTCAAATCAGTCACTCGAAATTCAAAAAGGAGAAGTGAAGCGAAACTGACTGCTCAGACAATCTACAGTTAAGCGACGATGCCGCAAGAATCCTGGTGTTATTCCGAACCAATCTGCAGCTGAACAGAATGCATTGCTGGACCAATCGAATGCTGTACAAAATCAATCAGCTGTTGTGCTGAACCAAAACGATATCTTGGATAATCATTCAGTTATATTTATAAATGCAGCTGCTACGGAGCCGAATAAATCTACGTTTTTGCTAAATCAATCTGCTACTGAATCAAATCCAAGGCAGAATCAATATGCTGTTTTGATGGATCAAACTGCTGGCGGACCGAATCAAATTGGAGCCTTGTTGAAGCAGTACAATGTTGACCCGAATAACTATTGTAAGTACCTACTACATATCTCATTGCATATCCAAAAGCCATGCCATACATGAAGTAAAGTGATAGCACACGCCATAGCCATGACTGGTGAACCCTACCCTACAGCCAAATATAGTTGTTTACAGTTAAATAAATATACAGATATTCTCCAAGAAGCACGGTGGGTGGTACAGTATATTTACCGCTATTTCTTGGTTGCTGTCCAATCGATCAGGTTAGGTTTTTAGTAGTATGTATCATGTTTTAGTCACACTCAAAAAATCAATTAGTCGGTTACGGGACATTCGATGAATAGCGGTGGGTTGATTGAACTACCCTCCGTACTTTTTCGAGGGTTCCTGATTATTTATTCGGTTGTAAAATGCTTTTTCGTAAAGGTATTTGGACATTCTTCAGTCTTAGAAGTGCAATTCATTATCTTGTTATGATTCACCTGAGAAAGAGAGGTTTAATTGGGCAAATGCGTACACAGTTCAAACGTTATGCTGTGAAATTAGTAAAGATTTCCATAGAAGGCAAAATAATAATAATAACACAAATTTATTGTTGGGTAAACAGCCTACAGTATAGTATATTTCTACAAAAATATGTAGAGTAATACACTAGTGCAAAAAACCTTTTAATTTTCATTAAATAACCTTATGAAAATTGGCCACAAGGAAACGGTTTGAATTTCATAACATTAGCTTATGAAATGCTATGATTGTTGTCACAATGGCTTCTAATGGTTTGCTTATGTCAACCATATATGTTTCATCGCATTACCTTATGAAATTCATTTGTTAGTGCAATGGATCTCATGTGCATTGGTTATAAAAATCTTTCAGTTTTAAATGAATTTAATTAAATTTCTCATAATAAATCCCAATAATAAATGTGTGGTTATGAAATAAAAGCCAACAGTCATCTAAGTGTACGCCCGCAGTACAATTACTGTTTATTGCTCGAGAATAAACTTCCACACGAAACATCGCTTACATTTACGGAGTGGATCATCCACAGGAAGCATTGAAGTTACCTGCCCGGAAAAGGGCTTTTGAACAACTAACTCTAATTTACACTTGTTTAAATGTGGATTTGAATAAAGAAAAGTATTGAACTTAACGAGTTACTGGTCGGAGATGGAATGATTATTTTATTCAATTCTATTACTTACAATGCTAAGTTCCTGAAATGCTAGCTGCTGATCTAATCAAGTTCCTCCGTCCGTTGGATCCATCGGTGTTGTTATCCTCATTTTGTTGCAGTGGTAATCGTCTTTGCCGTCGTGGTGAAAATCGTTGGATGTGCAATTGCATTCCCGATAAAGCTCGCTGAATGACATTTCAGGTGCACTTGCAGTTGGGGAAAATGTCGAAGAAGTTGGAAATGATGATGCGGTTTTATATAGGCGGGTGGTGGTGGCTTTCAATTGAATAATTTTAATGTTTCCGCTAGCTCTTGTTGTTGTTGTTGTTGTTGTTTTCCAGCTAGTTGGTATTTCAACTCTTGGGTATGTGAATGAAGGGGATTGTTTATTTATGTATAAAACTTTTCCTAATTTATGGTTTCCTGTCGTTAATTTGCTTCAGCCTGTTTTACTATCCGCGTATTCAGGTCGAAGAAATCGGGATCTCGGGATCCGAATTCTTCAAGAGTAACCAAAACAATAATTTAGGCGCGCTTTTTACTATTTCATACATATGCCTTATGATTACACACAAACAACAGTCATAAAATTCATAAGGTGGTTTATGGAATTGATAAAAACGACTTGCAAAAATCATTACGATTAACTGAGAAAACCTTAGGTAAACACGACGATTTCATAAGGGCCATATGGAATCAAAATTCAGGGGGCTCATACAGTTTCATAAGGCAAATTTTATGAAATTCGATATGTTTTTTACATCAGTGTATGATGTTACGGATAATGCTACCCTACATGTCGCTGTTTGTTCCTTTTATTTTTATCGATACGGAAATTGATGTCATATACCGCAGTAATGGCCCACCTTACATTGAATATTTACATATTGCACCATCTTTCAACCGTTGAAATATTTATTATGTTAAAATAAAATATATTTTATTTACTCTTCCATAGCTGATTTCAACCTACGTATGGTTTCGACAAAGCAACAAGAGAAATCTTCGAAGAATTCGGATGAACCGTCCAGTTCTTATAGTGACTCAGATGTAAATTAGCAGTGATTTTTCTGATGTTGAAAATTAGTTTTCGATTTTTTTCAAATGAACGATTTAGTTTTGACTCTTTTCAAATGAATTATCTTTATTATATCAGACCTTTTTTTTATATACATTTTAAGCTAGAACTCTTTTTGTACTACCTGCATACAATGCAAGACAATGTTAATGTTAGAATGAATCGATTTCTGGGTGCGAAAAGTTTCAGTCGGCCCATAACAAAACGAAAATGAAACAGAACACAAATTGCATTCGAATTTTGGATTTTATGCTCATTCTTCTATTTTTTTGATAAGTTTGTAACGTTGTTTTTTTCTCTCTCTGACAGGTTTTATTATTTTATGTTGACAAATTAAATCAAGTCCACTTATCACAACTTAGGCAGATTTATTTGGCAACGTATGTTGTAAGGGTATAAAAACTACCTGATTTCTAAAAGGTATTGCCACCAATTTGCAGAATATATGATTGACTTTAAATAATTTTAATTCGTGAAGATTAGAAATGTCTGCCTTGTAAATGTGTAAAAGCGATGAATAAATAGGAATTTCAAAAAAGTTTTGTTTAAACTTTACTGGCCTGCCATAAATAGAAACGCAACCTTTATTGGTGGTATTTGCGGTAATCATACGAACAATTTCTTTATCTTTAGTGAGGAACCAAGAGTTATGAAACTCATCGTCCAGTAAAAAATTATCATTGATTTGGCACTGTACTTTACCCCTTGTTGTTTTCACAGTAGGGAAAATTTTATCTGGTTCTGCTTGGTTTTGCTTAGGTAGGTTGTTTCGTTCAAATATTCTGTTTGCAACTTGTTGTAAACTATTATTTCCTTGCCTGATCATGTTTTTAATTTTATATAGACAGTTTTCAAAAGGATAAGATGAAATGGTCTGCAAACATCCAAATCTTACTACATCATTGACAATGTGTTCTAGGTTATGTATATTACTTGTCACATCCTCAGTTCCGTACATATTTGTGTACTCTTCTATGTACTTTTCAAACATGAGTTGTGCTGTTGATCGATAGCAGGTATAAATATCGCATGAACAGATAGTTACAGCGACAAACAATAGCAAAAAATGATTATAAACATTTTCATTTAACAAATTTTTAAAACTACAATACCAAAATAGTTTAGTAAGTTATGCCATTCTACTCCTTTCCAATGTGCTATACAGTCAAGGCCTCTTGTAGCACGGTGGATCTCAGATGGTAACTTTACGTTATGAATATGAATCGAGAGCTGTTCTATTTGACGAGCACTGAGCTTTCCGGCATATCCGAGACTACCATCTCTCCATCCAACTAAACAGCGTTTCATCACACCAAGTTCAAGAAGATGGAGCGAATCGGCAACAACAAAATCCTGTACCATGTCAAAGTCAGGTATTTTCAAAACAGGGAGTCTTCTTTGTGGTGCTTTCCATATTCCTTCCGCCGGAATTTCTCGTCAGTCCGAACTGCACACCGCATATTTGGAAACACAACCGTTTTGGATACTTGAGAATATTCCCTTTCGTCGTACACTTCAAGCATCCGGTTTTCGCATTAAAGTTAATAACTCCTAAAACATTATTCAAGAAAATTAATATAATATTTTATAAATGTTGGGGATTTTATTTCAGGGAATCAGACAGAAAGGGATACAAAAGAAAAGTCCAATAGATGTTTATTTTAATGAAATATTTTGAGTATGTTTCCTGTACGCCATTTATACGGTTAGCTGTCAGGTAAACAAGCTCCTGTTATTTGGTAAAATATTCTATAAACATAACTTGTATACCTTTAACAAACGCTCGTGCAGGCGAGTCACAGATAAAGCACCTGATCCGCAGCGTAATCATTTGGCCGTTAATAATTAATCCGTTTGAAAGTAGAGGAACCAATTCATCGACGAATGGTTGCAAAAAATCTTTGACTGTAATGGGGCTTAGATTTGCCGTAAAATATTCCGATTACCATTGGTTTGATATGTGGCATACGGTGTATGCTGTTGCACAAAATAGGCCATAACTGGTACTTGGAACTATTGTAAATAGGTAAGCCGTCGATATTGATGTTCAGTTGAATTGTGATATTCTCGCTTAGATCTGCAAGACAGTTTCGAAGGCAACTTTCTAAGCCTTGGTGCCAATATTGTCCACCTGGAATATCGACAACAGGAGTACTCGAAGGAGTTCCCAACAATGTTCTAGGATCTGATGGTAGATGAATGTCATTGTATTGATTTTTAAGTATTGCTAAGAGATCCTTCAATGCGAGGTGGGAAATGTTATGCTTGATTGCCCATTCCTGAAGATCATCACGAGAGGTATGAACTAATACGTGAAGCATGACCTCTGAATCTTCACTTCTACACCTTTCCGGAATACACTTGGAATTTATACCGTTTATTTGGAAACAATTTTCGGCCGTCTCCAAAACCTGGTTACTTATTGGGTGGTCTGTTGTTAATTGGTCAGGTGATTCAAATGGTTCCTGAAAACCTGGGCAAAAACAGTTTTAAGAAATATATAATTTAAGATTGCAATGCGTACTTATGTTTCCAGAATAATGATGATCATCAGCACTGTCAGTTGCACGAATCTCAGAATATGAATTCTTCAAATAAGCTTCATATTTTCTCAGATTTCGTTTAGTTTTTCGGTAGTAAGTACCGCTTTTTTTATATTTCTTCAAAATCCTTCGAAACATTATGAAATTGAAATAGCTTGATAAAATGGACGGTTCTTCCTATATATTCCTATCATTTCGTTTGACAGCTCAGACGAATGGTTCTTAGGTGTTGGCATAACATGAAATGAATACGCTTACTGCATAGCTGCTGCATACTCTCTACCGCAACGACTTATACCACATTATATACAGCTATAATCACTAAGCTGTATAGCGGCTAAGGTATTTTTAATATAAAGGCTTTTGAAAAGCTTTAACAAAGCTAACAAATAAAACTGTGTAAGAGAGACCAAAATGATAATTCAAAAGTTTAACCGATTAATTTCTCAGCTACATAAACAAGCTGCGTAAACGCAGAAAAACATTGTTCGTATAAGAGTTTTCTTTTCAAAGTATGCAACCGAGAGCAAAATGTTGTGTTAAAGCTGTGTTACATTACGCATAAAAACTTTATCGATTTTTTATTTCTGCTTCTAGCTTATTCAGCTTCACTTGCTTTTATACAATTATAAAACAGCTTGTAAGTTATAAACTTCGGCTTAGGCAACTAAAAATGTTAGTTGGGTCGTCGTCCAAAACAAAACTTTTTCCGGAATAATTTTTAATCAACCAACGGCATTGGGATTTCAGCGTTGAAATCTGTGCATCAGTATATTCCGGGGCTCGTGTCTTCTTTTCGGCACTTTATTCCGACTCTTTTCAATGTTTTGCAGATGTACCGGTGAGAACAGTTGAACTTTTTGCGCATCCCGTTGGCTCAGTGAATCCTTGTTGTTGAAGCTGCACGAGAAAGAGAACGAAGTGCTTTGCGTCCATAATTTTTGGCTGGTCTTCCACTACCTTGCTTGCGAGCAGTTGCTGGGGATCTTAGGATATGGTAAACAGTCGAAGTCGCAACATTTTCGCTTTAAAATTGTTGTACCGTATACGTTTTGCCGAGATTTCTGTGCAGTTCGTAGAACTGTACAACGCGCTCGCGAAATACTTCTTGTTTCGACGGCATTTTGAGCAAAACTGAGCTAGCATGAACAAAACAGAAAATACTAGCAGAAAGAGGAGAGAAAGAGCTAACGCATACACACTTTTATTTCTCTCTAAGCTCGTTTGTTGTTGAGCGTAGAGGCTTCGAAAAAATTCCAAAATTGTAATTACCACCCGTTAGTATAGCCAATTCTTTTTGTTTATTACTCGATTCATATTCGTCGAACATAATTGAGTAGTGATGTCTTCCAAAAAAGGCCCTTGAAAAAGGGTCCGATTGCTTCGTTTACCAAATGAGTCATTTTCTGACGAGTCAGGGAAAATCCTTTCAGGTCATTCGGAGCAATCATCTTCAGGACGCTTCCATCAGTTCCTGCTGCATAAAAAGAAATATTTTTCATGACCACATGGATCGTCCAAAGTATTTCTTTCTCCAGGATCCGTGAACTGCAGTCATGAATTCGAGAACAAGCAAAAATACACCGTGAACTGAATCACGTAATCATGAACTAAATCACGTTCTTAGGAAAAAATCCTGAAAACGTGAACTAGTTCACGGTCCGTTTTCATTTTCGTGAACGCTTTTGTTTCTGTGTGGGTATATCAATATGGTGTTGAACGAATCCGCGCCAAATTCGCGCCAGAACGAATTTTATGAACAAATCCGCGAAAATCGCGAAATCCGCGAAATTCGCGAAATCCGCGCTGCCGCAACAACCCTGAATTTTATACACTTTTCCATACATTGTTGGATTTGTTAGGCTAAGATATAATCGATTATTCAACACTGCTTCTTGAGCGCATAGTGTATTTGATATTTTTGATTTTTTTGCTTGATAGAACGAAAATAGGCGACTACGATGAAGTACCCTATAAATAAACTGATAATTTATTTTGAAAATCCCATATTAAAAAGCAAAAATGTATAAATTATTGTTGCTTGCTAATATAGGACTGATGAGTTTATTTTGCTTAAAATTACAACCTGTCTTCATTTGTTAACGCATTTAATACCATAATTAAACTCGATAGTTTTATCACAGACATACAACCATAACACTCCAAATTTATTCATCGTACGTGCTGTTGACGACCAAACTCACTCCGAAATACGGTAATGTAAATGCTACCTGCAACGAAGATCATCCTCGTCCATCATCGTCCATCATCGTCATCATCAATCATCACTACTGACCGAGACACACACGGAGAGCGGAGAGTGGAGAGCGCAAGTAACCGATCGGTAGGATGATCGTTACTTATGACGTCATCGTAAGGCTCAGATGTAGTATAAATGTATCTATTTAGGCAGTTTGTAGTTTAGTGCATATAGGAAAGCGAAAAGGTTAACCCTAGGGTCGTGTAGCAAATTTTGGTAGTTTTAAGCGAATATAGTGTGTAGTAAAAATAAATGTTGAGTTTTAATATGTGTAATCATCTGCAATAAATTGTGTATGAGGACGGCGTTTTCTGGTTTATTGTACTTGATGTGTTAGTCGGTCTTTCG
Organism: Aedes japonicus; assembly: GCA_034211315.2. Classification (NCBI taxonomy): domain Eukaryota; kingdom Metazoa; phylum Arthropoda; class Insecta; order Diptera; family Culicidae; genus Aedes; species Aedes japonicus. The sequence continues at coordinate 209,583 of JASCZW010001392.1, read as the reverse complement.
AGAAGGAAATAGATGCATCAAGCCATTGGAAGAATAACTGCGTGTCGGGATAGCCTGGACAGCCAACAGCGAGTACCAAAACACAATTCCACTGGAACACGAAGGCACGGTATGCTATATCTAGACACGTGCATTTAAGACTAATTCAAATGTTTTTCGCGTGAACGGGCGAACTCCATATAGCGATTTCTCTTCTTTTACAGGGTGTCTACTCATCTGTAAGTACAAAATTCCCTGATTTTTCCAGGTGCTTAACATAAATTTCCAGGTAAAAAAAATCGCCAAAACCCCGCTAATTTGTCCGTGGTTAGTAAGTATAGACAACAGTTTTTCCATGCGTTTCTTTGCTAGATCTTTTTGTGAGTTGATCAGACCTGGATCGATTGACGAGCATGCTTTGGTAAGTGAATATGTTAGAGGGGATCTGACCGACAGCTTGCAAACGATGGTCATCAAAAAGGTTCGGCATTCATCACGGAATTTTAAGATATCCTTTTCCTAAGCGTTACGAAGTTTCCCGAGCTCCTTTTTAACGTCAAATCCAACGACGACACTCTTGGCGGTCAAATGATTTTTAGTGTCGTTAACGGCCTCCAAAGTCAAGGCAGAAAGCTTTTGCAAGCTCTCGGGCTTCATGAACCGCTCCGCCAGATTCAGCACCGTACGAGACAAATCAGAAAATAAAAAGGGAAACATGGGTTTATCGGTCTGGTAATCTCTTAGAAATGGTTCGAGCTCGCCAGCTACTGATATGAAGAACGCCAGCTATGGTAGTAACAACGGGTCGGACAGCGCATTCGTTACGTCACGAAAGGATTTACATGTGGGAACAGCTTTATCGCGTCGTACGCCATCAACGAACTTGTTGATTGTAACGACTACTTCCATTCCTCGTTGTGCAACCACTGCGTTTTCAAGCCAGCGATGACCGCAAAATTTCAAAGGGAAAACCGAGCTACACGACTACTCAGTATATAAAGCTCTGCAGGCTGGCACATCTTTGAACAAGTTGAAGATGCCACGCAAAAAAGTCTCGATTCCCCAATCGGCAGCACGTGCGCCATCTTTAAAGGCACCGTGGACGTGCCCACAATTCCCAAGTTCCAATAGTTTCGCTGCTTGTTCCTTCATATCCAAATTCAACTCTTTTAGAAAAGCCCAGTTTACCTTAGCTCCATCCATTGAAACTTGGAGCACTTTATCCAGCGACAAGCCGCTTAAACCCTTTTTAAATGACGCAAGAAGATCTGTCGCCCGTGAGCGACCAAGAAACTCAGATATTAAATATCTGGTTACGGTCAAGTTGGAAGTTTCGTCCCAGTAGCGCGCACTTATGTCCATTCGTTGTTTTTTGGTTATTTTGTTTAGTGACTCATTGAATCCAATAACTAAAAAGCTGGCTTTTGTCAAGTACTCCATCAGTTCTGCTTTGTAGAATGGTGCAATGCCAAACATGATGATGTATCCAATTTTGTCCTTTTTCAACTGCATCTTCTTTGCAATGTCGCTGTCCGGAAATATGCGGCTCATGTTACGTCCTTTTCAGAAGAACGAAATGATTTATGATTCATGACCGTATGCATGCACCACATGATTTCTGCTTCTGTGACTTCATTCTTCAGCGCAAAGGAATTTATCGTAGACTGCACAAGTGGCGATGCCGTGTTAGAAGATACTTCCGGTTACTTCCGGTAATTCCGTGTTTTGGATTTCACTCTGAGGTCCATGCTCTGATTTAGGTTTCTTACGGGTAGCATAGAGTAAGATAGATCCACCAGTGGAAGCAGCCTTTTCAAAATGCTTTTTACCTTTCATGTGACTTCTCAAAGCTTGTCGGCCCATATTACTGAGAGAAAACTCATTCCTGCATAACGAGCAATATGCATAAGTGGGCTTTTTCTCAACACGCCTAACCCATGTTTTGGTATCATTAAGCCATGCATCTTGAAAATGAGTCGACATATTCCAAAATGAAAGATAAAAAAAAATATTTTTTTTTCTTATAGACTTAACGCATTTAACAGTTTTCTGCATAAACGAATACAATTAATCAAAAATGAGTGAAATAATTAAAAAAAATAATTTGAAATCACAACGGCACACAACTAGCTTCAGTTCAATGGCGTTATAGCCAAGTAACCTCAATTAGCTGAATTAATAAAATTATCACGAACAAAGAGTCAAAGTATTGCAGAGTTAATAAAATAATCACGAATAAAGAGTCAAAGTATTTAAGCGTTAAACTGTATTGACAGATTATTTTCGAAATGCTTTTACTAGATACCTATTGTAATTATCTAGTTTATCTTTATTTATTCAAAGTCCTTTTCATTTTATGCTATTGATAAAACGTTGACTAACTGGAAAAAAAATGACATTTACAGACTGATGTGAGAAACTAGAAAAAATAATTTTCACAACCTTTCCGAAATCTATAGTTTCTATGACGCTTTCTCTTCATCTTTGGTTCTAGCAAAATAATTGCTGTTCCACTCCTAATGTCTCATGATGATGAGAAATTACTTCCTCTATTCAACGTTATAATTACGTCACTCCGCGTTAGGTAGGAGAATCAAAAACTTAATTAGAATAAAAAAATAAAAAAGAAATAAAAATTTAAAAAATTGCACTTCACGGTTACTATTTTGTTAAGTTTAAACACTGGTAATTTTCATTAATTTATGTTTTTCACTTTTTGCATATTTAATTTAAATTGTTACATACCAACTGAGTTATTTACGTTATTTTTGGCAAATGGTCTATAACTTAATTCCGAAAATCTGTGCAACATGATTGGTACTACTTCAATTTAATAACTCTTAAAGTCGATGATTTTTAAAGAAATATTTTTTTTGGCCATTGATGCTATAGAGGGTATAAAAGACGATGATCCATGATCGGCAAAAAGGTCTCTTATAGAATTGTTTTAATTATGCTAAAGTTGTTATAAAACTGTTCTAAGTCAGTGAAACAGTGGCTTAATGTCATCCCATCTGGACCCAATTTCATCCAGCACTATGCTGCCGTCGTAAGCATATCTGTCCCATCTTGAATAACGGCAAGCTGAGATAAATGCGATTGAAGATTCAGAAGGACCTTTGGCTGCTATGATAAGTTTTATATAATTTGTCCGACTGGGACAGTTATGCGTACAAATTCATTGATGGGACAAATTGACCTGATATTGTTTTTACCATATATAGGAACAAACTATATGTTTTTAAATCTTTATATGAAAATAGAGATAAATTTATAAAGTTTGGTGCAAAAAAGTAAAAATCGATGTTTATCAACATGAGACACATATGCTTTCGACGGCAGTATGGTAGTTACATAACTGCTACAAATGAAATGAAATGAATTCCTGGTTTGCCTGAATAAATTATAACCACAAATGCCAAATTAGAAACTGTCTTACTAAAACTACTGGTTTATTTGAAATTTTTCTTATTAATTGTGAAATTACTTGGTGTTGTGTCCAGTAAATATTTGTAAAACATTGTTTATTTGTTGATTGCTCGAATCCTTTAGAACCTTGAAACAACAGAAAATAAGCTGTTGTACAAAATGATAGATGAATTTACTTTTAATCTGTACTAAAAAAATCAAAATTTTCTTAGATGATTATGAGTAACAGTCTGAGTGACCGTCTGATATATTGCAAAGGCAAAAGATCAAAAGACGAAAAAGTGTTTTGATACTAAAACTAAAATTATGTAAACTTAGTTCAGTTCTCAGTGATACAAACAAAAAATAGCTTTCTATTAATGAGGAACTTTTTCCATAAAACATGTGAAAAAAATAGCAAATAAATCCACCAATAGAAGGTTCAACGCATCCTCGCAATTATGTGTACGCTTATCTGGGAAGATGAAAGTCAGTCAAAAGCGCCTCAATTTATTAATTAAACATGGTTTCGAGGAAATAAAAGTATCATTCATTGATCAGATAATGATTGACCTGATTTATCAACGTTTAATTAATTCATTGACGCACTATTCACTGACTGTCTACTTGACCTACCTCACCCCAAATGATCACCTTCTTCCAGATGACGTTAGCCCCCAAATTCTAATTTAAATGATAAATATGTGACAAAAACTCCAAGTAGTGACGAGAGTCTCTTATGAATTTTCACTTTATCGGGGTTCGGGAGTGCTACGGATGATTTCACGGCTGTCAAGAAATGTGTCGACTTGTCTGGCGGTCGAGAGTGACGTTAATGGGTGCACGGCTCCTTTGGAAACCCTTATTGGAGCGAAGAGTGCTGAAGATTAATTCGCCGCTCCCAGGGTAATATTCCGACTAACCTTCGCGTGATGACCAATTCTGTGACTTTGGATGTATTTTAGAAACGCTGAAAGCAATTTTCATGTTAAAAGCAAATCAAAGGCGAAAAAAAAATACTTACAATGAGGGCACATCAGGTTCCACACATTTATGATTTTGAACTGATAATAATGGCTGGCCCGCACGGCGGTAGTGACGTTTGCCATTCTTACACAATTATTCAGATTCAGCGAAAACATTGCAGATTCAGCGAAAACATGTAATGTATTTGACAAATGTCGCTATCTAGTGGTGGGAGTGTTAAGATTCGCATTGCACGCTCAAAAAAAAACTTTTCAAAGATTTTTTCGTGAAATTTGAAAATTCCCTGATTGTGATAGAAAATCCCTGATAATTCTAGGTGAGGAGAAATTCCCTGATAATTCCAGGTTTTTCCAGATAGTAGACACCCTGCTTTAACCGAAAATAATTGATAAATACAGGTAAACGAGTTGGCATATCCGTTGCGAAAAAGGATAACTCCGTCTTGCAGGTTAAATACTGAAACTTGCTTTGACTAAGATATTAGCCCAGCGAAAGAAGAACGTTCGTTCGATCCAGCGCTCCGTTATTTTGGAAGATTTATTCGAGTGCAATCGTTGGAAAAAACTAGTTTTTCTTCTTAAAATATACTCACTTCAGTGAGTAAAGTAAAAGTGAGCTTTTTTTCTAAGAAGGCAGTGTGGTTTTCCAGTGAAATAGAAAAATCAAACAGTGCTAGCTGGCGAATTATCTTTCCGCTTATTTTCGATTCACCTCTGCGTGGTGACGCTAACCAGCGATACACCACTACATCGCCAACGGTCAACCGACAGCGTTGAGCGAGTGCACCCGAAGGCGATCGCATCAGCGCACCGCTCCCCGCTCCCCGCATAGAAGTGCGACGTTCACGCATACGGTGCGTCAGCAGCAGTAGCAGCAGCAGCAGCAGCAGCAACAGAACAGTAATTTAGTTAAGTTTTGTTTTTCCTGTCCCTCATCCCACTAGAGTTTAATTTGTGTGTTCTTTGTTTGTGTGTGTGTGTGTGTGATTTAAATTATCGGCAAATCGTGCATGTTGAAGAGGTTTCTTCGACATGGACGGTTTGACTGAAAAAGTGCCACCCGATGATGGGGAGGCACAAAAAATATTCAGACCGCGATCGTATCCGGTTGACTCGGTCGGTCCATGGGTTGTCTACTTTCAGCCCAAAATGAAACCTTTGAATGTATATCAAATCACTACAGATCTGACGAAGCGATTTTCAGCCGTGACAGAGATCACGAAAGTTAAATTTAATAAACTCCGTGTTGTCGTCTCTAACCTGAAGCAGGCTAATGAGATTGCTGCTTCCCAGCATTTTACACTCGAATATCGAGTTTATATTCCAGCTCGTGATGTGGAGATTGTAGGAGTGGTCACAGAGGCGAGTCTGTGCCCTGAAATTTTGAAGAAGCGAGCGGTTGGCCGATTCAAGAACCCTCTGCTTCCCCCAGTTCAGATACTGGAAGTGACAAAATTAGTGAAAATATCGCACAGCGAGGGTAAGAAAAAGTTACCCCCACAGACTCGTTTCGGGTAACCTTTTCTGGCTCTGCCCTTCCTCAGTTCTTAGAACTGGATAAACTTCGGCTACCTGTGCGGTTGTTTGTACCCCGGGTAATGATTTGCCAAAACTGTCAGCAGATGGGGCATACGGCCTCCCATTGCGGCAATAAGGCACGCTGCTCAACTTGCGGGGAGAAACATGAGGCTGGTCCCTGTGCAGATAATACACTAAAATGTGTTTTCTGCAAGGGAACTCCTCCTCATGCTCTCTCGTCGTGCCCGGCGTATAAACAACGCGGGGAAAAATTGGAACGTTCTCTGAAACAACGTTCAAGGCAATCTTTGCAGAAATGCTTAAGAAAGCTTCGCCACCCGATACCAATACAAATCCTTTCGCTCCTCTTTCAGATGACGAGTCTGATTCGGATTTGGTTGAGGAGGGGACATCTTTTAGTTTTCCGGGAGGTGCTCCACGGAAGCGAAGACGCATTCGAGCTGTGAAAGCAGCTGAACAGAAGCCTCAAATCAACATGCCCAATACAAAGACCAGAGAAAAGAAGGATAATCCGAATCCTCCTGGTTTTCGTAGTGCCAACTACATACAGGATTTCCCATCTCTCCCGGGGACATCTAAATCCCCTGATGCCTCGATTTCAAGAACAGAAGCCCCCCCTTCATCTGGGCTGTTCTCGTTCGATGATATTGTGGAAGGTATTTTTAAATACCTCGAAATGTCTGACCCTCTTAAAAGCATTGTTATGGCAATGCTTCCCACTGTGAAAACTTCTTTGAAGAAATTAACATTAAAGTGGCCCATCCTTGCAGCTATCATTTCCTTCGATGGATAATTTGCCAAAAGAGGTCGGGGATTTGATCACTGTTCTGCAGTGGAATTGTCGAAGTCTTATTCCTAAATTGGAATCATTCAAATTTTTAGCTCACAATATCGGTTGTGATGCATTTGCTCTTTGTGAAACATGGCTTTCAGCCGAAATCGATCTTCCGATTAACGATTTCAACATTATTCGGCTTGATCGTGAGGATTCACGTGGAGGAGGAGTACTTTTGGGGATCAAAAAGTGCTACTCCTTCTATAGAGTGAAATTTCCTCCAATTCCAGGTATTGAAGTTGTCGCATGTCAGGCTGTTATTAAAAATAAAAGCCTTTGCATTGCTTCTGTGTACATTCCTCCTAGAGCACCAATTAACCGAAAACAACTTTCAGATATTTGTTCGGTTCTGCCTGCTCCGCGGTTGGTCATGGGAGATTTTAACTCTCACGGTACAGGCTGGGGAGAACTGTACGATGACAACCGGTCTTCTTTGATATATGACCTCTGTGACAACTTCAATATGACAGTTCTCAACAATGGAGAAGTTACACGCTTGGCTGGTCCATCCTCACTTGGTAGTAGGTTAGACCTCACACTTTGCTCGAATTCATTATCGTTGGACTGCACGTGGAATGTGATCCAGGATCCCCACGGTAGTGATCATTTGCCTATAAAAATTTCGGTTGCCACCGGGCTCACTCCACCGGCATCCATCAACGCCACGTATGATCTAACTCGTAATATCGATTGGACAAGGTTCAAGACAGCAGTAGATGAAGCCTTATCAACGGTAGAAGGGCTTCCACCGCTGGAGGAATATAACTTCCTCTCCAACCTAATTTTGGAAAGCGCGCTTCAAGCTCAAACTCGACCAGTTCCAGGGACGTCATTTCGCAGGAAACCTCCTTCCCCATGGTGGGATCAGCAATGCACCGAGGTTTACCGCAAAAGTCTGACGCGTTCAAAGTTTTTCGTAGACGTGGAACACCTGAGCACTTTGAAAGGTACACGGCTCTCGAACGAGAATTTAAGAGCCTCATCAAGGCCAAGAAACGCGGTTACTGGCGACAATTCGTGGACGGGTTATCGCGCGAAACGTCGATGAGTACCCTTTGGAATACGGCGCGAAGATTGCGTAACAGAATTACGAACAATGAGAACGAGGAGTACTCGGACCAATGGATCCTCAAGTTCGCGCGAAAAGTTTGTCCAGATTCTGTGCCAGCACAAATGTTTCCTCGCGAAACAACGAATTCGATAGATGAGATTAGCCAACCCTTTTCAATGGTAGAACTCTCTCTCGCACTCCTTTCGTGTGGCAATACGGCTCCAGGAGCTGACAGGATCAAGTTCAACTTGCTCAAGAACCTCCCAGACGTCGCGAAGAGGCGCATGTTGAACTTGTTTAATCAGTGTCTGGAACTCAACATTGTACCGGATGATTGGAGACGGGTGAGAGTTATTGCCATTCAAAAACCTGGTAAGCCCGCGTCCGACCACAACTCCTATCGACCCATCGCGATGTTATCTTGTATTCGAAAGTTGTTGGAGAAAATGATCCTTTTCCGTCTGGACAAATGGGTTGAGACGAACAACCTGCTTTCTGATACTCAATATGGTTTCCGTAGGGGTAAGGGAACGAACGACTGTCTCGCGTTGCTTTCCACAGATATTCAGTTAGCTTTTGCTAAAAAAGAGCAAATGGCTTCTGTATTCTTGGATATCAAAGGGGCTTTTGATTCAGTATCTGTTGAAGTTCTCTCAGATAAACTCCATGCTTGTGGTTTTTCACCATTAATGAACAATTTCTTGTACAATTTGCTGTCAGAGAAACATATGAGCTTTTCTCATGGAAACTCTACAGCTTTTCGATTTAGCTACATGGGTCTCCCCCAGGGATCATGTTTAAGCCCTCTTTTGTATAATTTTTATGTCAAAGACATTGACGGTTGTCTAGGTGACAACTGTACGTTGAGACAACTTGCAGATGACGGCGTAGTGTCTGTCATGGGACCTAACGGAGTCGATCTACAAGGACCCTTGCAGGATACCTTAGACAATTTGTCTACTTGGGCTCTAGAGCTAGGTATCGAATTCTCTACGGAGAAAACTGAGTTGGTGGTTTTTTCTAAGAAGCATAACCCTGCACAACCGAAACTTCAAATTTTGGGTACACCAATAACTCATTCCATGTCATTTAAATATCTTGGGGTCTGGTTCGATTCAAAGTGCACCTGGAGATCTCACATTGAGTACCTGAAGCGAAAATGCCAGCAAAGGGTCAATTTTTTCTGCACAATTACCGGGACCTGGTGGGGAGCGCATCCGCAAGATCTTCTAACGTTGTACCGGACAACGATTTTGTCGGTTATGGAATACGGTAGTTTTTGTTTTCAGTCAGCGGCTCGGTCGCACATCATTAAACTGGAACGCATTCAGTATCGGTGTCTTCGTATCGCGTTAGGTTGCATGCACTCGACTCACACCATGAGTCTTGAAGTGCTGGGTGGCATGTTGCCACTCTCAGATCGGTTTACAGAGTTATCTCTCCGGCTCCTCACGAGGTGTGAAGTTATGAACCCCCAGGTGATCGAAAATTTTGAGAAGCTCCTAGAGTTGAATCCTCAAACCCGCTTCATGAGCTTGTATCATTTGTACATAACACAGGATGTCAGCCCTTCGCTTAATATTCCCAATTGTGTTTGCTTCTCCGACTTCGGAAATTCGGTTCATTTTGATTTATCCATGAAACAGGAGCTTCGTGGAATCCCAGAGCATCATCGTCCTATGATTGCTCCGGTGATATTTGCTGCAAAGTTTGGCCTAGTTGATTCCACTAAAACGTTTTTCACTGACGGGTCTTTGATAGAAGACTCCGCTGGCTTTGGTGTATACAATGAAAATTATAGCGTCGCTCGTAAACTTCAAGCACCTTGTTCTGTTTTTGTCGCGGAATTGGCAGCAATTTATTTTTCTTTAGAAACTGTTGCCTCTTTTACACCGGATCAATACTTCATTTTCACGGATAGTCTTAGTTCTATAGAGGCTATTCGCTCCTTGAGGCCGGTAAAGCACACCTCCTATTTTCTTATGAAAATACGAGGTCTTCTAAGTGCTTTATCTTCACGTTCTTTTATTATCACCTTTGTGTGGGTCCCTTCTCATTGTTCTATTCCTGACAATGAGAAAGCGGACTCGCTTGCAAGGGTGGGTGCTATGGAAGGCGATATTTATGATCGACAAATCGCCTTCAACGAATTCTTCTATATTTTTCGTCAGATATCACTCGATAGCTGGCAGTATAAATGGAGTAGAGGAGACTTGGGGCGATGGCTACATTCTATCACCCCAAAGGTGTCTAAGAAATGTTGGTTCAGGGGATTGGATGTGGGTCGAGACTTCATTCGTGTGATGTCTCGCCTCATGTCCAATCATTATTCTTTAAACGCTCATTTGTTCCGTGTTGGGCTGGGAGACAGCAATCTCTGTGAATGCGGACAAGGTTACCAGGACGCAGATCACGTTATTTGGTTTTGTGCTGAGCATCGTGGAGTCAGATCTGAGCTGTATGATTCCCTTCGGGCTCGAGGTAGACAACCCAATGTACCGATTCGAGACATTTTGGCTGCGCGCGATCTGGAGTTTATGAAACTCATTTATGTGTTTTTGACTAACATTAGCCTTAGATTGTAGATTGATTAACTTACTTGTTTAGGTTAAATTTGTGAGGAATGTGTGCGCCAGTGTGTGAGTGTGGTTGTGTGTGTGAGTGTGATTGTGTGTGTGTGAGTAAGTTATTATTTTTTTTTTTTTAAATTAAAAACGTTCAATTAAAAAATTGTTATTTGAAGTTCTAGATATAAGAAAACCATTGTTCCTTTGCTTTGTTCAAAATTTCCACCCCAATTTTCCCATCCTTAAAATTGTTATTCCTATTAACCTCGAGACGACCGCGAGTAATCGGTTCTATCCCCTTAACCTTAGTTCTAAGATAACTGATGTATATAAACATGAAAACTTGGCTCTGTAAAGTTGATTCGATTGAGCCTGTACAAATAAATGAATTCGTAAAAAAAAAAAAGATATTAGCCAAAAATCGACTAAGAGAAATTGATCAATGCAATTACCTCCGTATGAAACTCAAAGCGATATTTGATAGTTGGCATTGTAATTCCCTTGCGTTTGACGTATAAGAAATGTTAAATGTATTGTGGCTATCTGTGGTTTTATTTAATGATACGAAAATAGATGCCATTGGCTAAAGAATAATGTTGAAACTTTTTCGGGTTCCATAGGCCAACTGGTGGGGCACCGTCAGACGCCGTTTGCCTCCGACCTTCATTCCAGACACTCCCAGATCCCAACCCTTGATGACTTTACCGCGACCCAGAGCGAACTTAAATCCGGGACCCTTGCTGGCGGAATCGAACACCTTGTTGTTCTTCTTCAAACGGCCCTCGTAGTACACGACAACCTTCTTGCCAGGCTTAGCCTCCTGTCCGGCTCCGACTTTAAGGTATTCCACAACCAGTCCACCCTGAAGGGTGCGAGTCTTGGCTTCCGGCTGTTGTCCATCCTTCTTCTGTTCTTTAGGCGAAGCCTTACCATTCTCAACCCCATTTTGTTTGGATACTTTTTTCTCCACCTTAGCAACCTTGGCCTTTGGCTGTTCATCTTCGGAATCGTCCTCATCGTCATCGTCGTCGTCTTCATCGTCATCGTCATCATCGTCTTCGCTATCCTCTTCACCGTCCAGCTTACTATCATCCATATCATCATCCTCATCCTCATCATCATCGTCCTCGTCGTCTTCGTCATCATCGTCGTCGTCCGAATCATCTTCATCCTCTTCCGCACCCTTAGCACCAGATTTCTTTTGAGCACCCTTTGGCAGCTCGAACGTTTCATCCAACTCGTCCTCATCACCATCACCATCTTCTAGCTGGACTTCCTTGGCGTTCACTTTCTGAGCAACTTTCTTCGCAATCCGTTCCTGTTAATTAAAATCCAATTAACGGCAATCCTTCTCTCATTTGGGCCCAATCAACTCACCTTTCCCTTTCCTTTCTGAGCGGAAGCGTCCACCTCTTCGTCTTCCTCTTCTTCAGCATCCTCATCATCGCCGAAGAGATCCGCCTCATTCGGCAACAAATACCCGGTCAGATGGACCACACCTTCTCCCTTGGTGCTCAAGCTGATCTGGTCGCCTTCGTCAAAGTTCAAATCCAACGCTACTTGCGGGGTCCCCTTGCCAAGTGTGCACAGCAGATAGGTGCTCTCTTCCGACTTCAACATAACCTGTACATCAGCATCGCCACATTTAGACAGATCCAGCGCTGCCTGCAACAGATGGAAAGCTTTCGGAACCGTTTGCGAGTATTTTTTGTTCGCCTTCAATACGAGTCCTGTGAGAAGAATCAGAATACAAAAAAACGTGCATAAAAATTAAACCATGAATGCGACATGTTTGCTTTCCAAAAATAGCCATCTTGTTTGAGACGCCGGCCGACCACATTTTTGGAAACACGTTCGAGTTTTACTTACCCCAGAACATTTTGAAATATTTTGTATCCGCAAAGGAATAAACTATGAAACACTAACAAAGAAACTTAATAGAAAGTGGGGGCCTGTTAATGCCGGAAATTGCTTCACTGCACGGACTTTTCAGACAAAATGCGTTTTCTTGCGATTACTGCTATTCGCGTGTGCTCTGGACCACACTTCTTTTGATTGTGTCTCGCTTGAACTGATTGTCAGTTTTGTTCCGGTTCCGGGAGATCCATGTGTGTGTGTCGGTGAAATTTTGTTCGGGTGGTCACTCACAAGTAAGGATGTGTGTGTGTGTGCGTTGGTGAGTGAGTGAGGAAATTTTGAAAACACGGGTTCTTTCGTTTAGTTCGGTTTGAAACTCGCGCGCCAATTTTTGCGCGATTCAAAAAAATATTATAGTTTCAGTTGAAAACCGAATTTATCGACTAGCGACAATCGATTTTACTCTCGTTCTGTATGTTATACCTAATGTCAGAAGTAGTGCGCTGTATGGCACATCAGATGCGCTGTACAGCGCACTACTTCCGACATTAGGTATAACGTACAGAACGAGAGTAAAATCGATTGTCGATTGTCGCTAGTCGATAAATTCGATTTTCAACTGAAACCATAATATTATGGTTCCAGTTGAAAATCGAATTTATCGGCTAGCGACAAACGATTTTACTCTCGTTCTGTACGTTATACCTAATGTCGGAAGTAGTGCGCTGTACGGCGCATCTGATGCGCCATATAGCGCACTACTTCCGACATTAGGTATAACGTACAGAACGAGAGTAACACCCCGTTCGCACTACAACTTATATTAAGTGATATAGAGTATCTTGATATCGACATTTATACATCAAATTTTCACTGGAAATAACGTGCATGGCATTTGTTATCAAGATACTCTATATCACGTAATATAGGTTGTAGTGCGAACGGGGTGTAAAATCGATTGACGCTAGTCGAGAAATTCGGTTTTCAACTGAAACCATAATACTTTGCCGAAATGTCAGATATTCATGTTCGATCAGAAATACTTCTGGCGATAGCTAGAATCGTGGCGTAAGTCGTATTTGCTGAAATATTTTGGTTATTTATCATAGTTATCATTATAATGATAGACGATGTTCGATAATTCAATCTTTGTGGACCCACGTTAATCCTGATGTGCAATCAGCGTTTCCAGGTGGATTTATACAATATCGGTATTGCTTATTAAAACATATCGGTATTTATCGGTATAAAATAAAATTCAGATATTTTTCAAGTGAACTATAGTTTAATTTTGATAAAAGATTACAATATATTTTGGCGATAATTTTTCTTCTATTTTCAAATTTTATATTAACAAAGTTTGACGTAAACATAATAAATAAAATAAAAAATGCATTAGCCATTTCTTTTATTTTTACCATCTCGAGGTTGAATATGTATACTTTGAATAAATATACTTTACAATACATATTTTTTAGAATACACACTTCTTAAGATGTTATTAAGATAACAAAAATCATGTATAGCGATAAGGTTTTTTAGCCAACCCCCGTTGTGCTAAGCACCTCGCTAAGCACATCCCTTTTTTTTAAATAGATTTTAACATAAAAACGGATTAATTCTAGTGTATACCGCTTCCAATTTAATTTTATACACTTTTCCATACATTGTTGGATTTGTTAGGCTAAGATATAATCGATTATTCAACACTGCTTCTTGAGCGCATAGTGTATTTGATATTTTTGATTTTTTTGCTTGATAGAACGAAAATAGGCGACTACGATGAAGTACCCTATAAATAAACTGATAATTTATTTTGAAAATCCCATATTAAAAAGCAAAAATGTATAAATTATTGTTGCTTGCTAATATAGGACTGATGAGTTTATTTTGCTTAAAATTACAACCTGTCTTCATTTGTTAACGCATTTAATATCATAATTAAACTCGATAGTTTTATCACAGACATACAACCATAACACTCCAAATTTATTCATCGTACGTGCTGTTGACGACCAAACTCACTCCGAAATACGGTAATGTAAATGCTACCTGGAACGAAGATCATCCTCGTCCATCATCGTCCATCATCGTCATCACCAATCATCACTACTGACCGAGACACACACGGAGAGCGGAGAGTGGAGAGCGCATGTAACCGATCGGTAGGATGATCGTTACTTATGACGTCATCGTAAGGCTCAGATGTAGTATAAATGTATCTATTTAGGCAGTTTGTAGTTTAGTGCATATAGGAAAGCGAAAAGGTTAACCCTAGGGTCGTGTAGCAAATTTTGGTAGTTTTAAGCGAATATAGTGTGTAGTAAAAATAAATGTTGAGTTTTAATATGTGTAATCATCTGTAATAAATTGTGTATGAGGACGGCGTTTTCTGGTTTATTGTACTTGATGTGTTAGTCGGTCTTTCGAGAAGGAAATAGATGCATCAAGCCATTGGAAGAATAACTGCGTGTCGGGATAGCCTGGACAGCCAACAGCGAGTACCAAAACACAATTCCACTGGAACACGAAGGCACGGTAGGCTATATCTAGACACGTGCATTTAAGACTAATTCAAATGTTTTTCGCGTGAACGGGCGAACTCCATATAGCGATTTCTCTTCTTTTAACCGAAAATAATTGATACATACAGGTAAACGAGTTGGCATATCCGTTGCGAAAAAGGATAACTCCGTCTTGCAGGTTAAATACTGAAACTTGCTTTGACTAAGATATTAGCCAAAAATCGACTAAGAGAAATTGATCAATGCAATTACCTCCGTATGAAACTCAAAGCGATATTTGATTGTTGGCATTTAATTCCCTTGCGTTTGACGTATAAGAAATGTTAAATGTATTGTGGCTATCTGTGGTTTTATTAAATGATACGAAAATAGATGCCATTGGCTAAAGAATAATGTTGAAACTTAACACTAATGAAATGTTATGTGTGACTGAATCATCGTTACATACTTTTTTTTTCGTTTAAAGCTTTTTTATTCTTTAATTTTGTTTTTTTTTCAAATTCAAATCTGGTGCAGTTTTAATCGAGAAAATATTTTCTAAAAAATAATTAATTAGGGTTAAAAAATAAAAAAAAAACACGCTGATAAATAATAAACCAAATATAATGTTGAAATAACTTTCATAAAAAATCGGTATTTATCGGTATAAAAAGTTGGAAATCGGTATTTTCAGAGCCCTTGTCGGTATATCGGTATTGAGAATAAAAATCGGTATAAATACCGATAAATCGGTATACCTGGCAACGCTGGCCGGGAGGCGCCGTTATTGAAAATAAATGTCACTTTGTGAAACTGCATGTCAGTTTGTGAAAATAAAAATGATTAGATTTTTCTTGTTTAAAAATCGAGAAAAAATAGTTGAGATTCATAAAAAATATTTTCGTGCTAGGAAGAACACCCATCATCGATACAGATGAAAAAAAAACATGTTATTTTTAAAATTAAAACCCCCTATTGGCACCGCTAGTGGTTCTGATGTTTCAATATCTGTAAAATGTTGATAGAAGTTGAATAGATTATTTCGAGCTTCCGCCTTACTGTCAGTGCAACTGAAATGATTTTTGACATATCTGTGGCAGACTCGTCGAAGGCGTGGCTTCCTTACGCAAAAAATAACACTTTGTTATGAGACGTTCCGGTCAGGGATGCCAGATATTTTTTTCAAATGTCCGTGATAAAAATTTGAAATGTCTGGGAATGTCTATAAAAGTCTGTAAACTTTTTTTTAGGAAATTAGACTTCTTTCAACAAAAAGACGTTATAAGAGAACGAGTTATGCCATTATCGCCATTTTTGTGATTATGTAAACATGTCTGCATCTATTTCTTGGATTGTATGCAACCTTACACTTTTGTTTCGTATTTTTGAAGTGACACAGAAGTTTGAGTCATTTGCATAGATGACACAATTTTCTGTAGTTTTTTTTCTCCCTATTCCGCTCTTTCCAGTTTTGTATTTTAAAATCAAAATTAAATTTTCATTTGATAAATTCAACAGACATTTTTTTGATTCAACAATAAGCATTGAATGTGTACGCCATATTTAAATATGGTGTCATCATCACTCATGATCATCAATATCATTATGGTCATATGAATGATTTTTGTATAGACTGCTTCTTCGGTTAGTCAGTGGTTATCTCTTTAATTTCAGGGAAACTCTCTCCTGATCTTCTGCAAGGCTCTTTGCTTTATTCTGGTAAGTTTACTCCTAAACATCAGGCAAAATTCTTCATAAACTTTTTGGCAGTCACTCCTTATTTTCTTCGAAATTCACATATAAGAACCCATCTTTACCTTCCAGAAACATTTGGTAATTTTTTTCCTGAACATAATTACTTTCTAAACTTCTGATAAGTCCTATCCTGAACTACGAGGAGAGTTTCTGCAAAACTTTGAGAAAGTACTCTCCAGAATTTCTTGGAAAATCTTCTTAAGTTGATAGAAGTTTGTTCCTGAACTTCTGAGAAGTTCTTTTGCTGAAATAATCTCTTCTGAATTTCAGGGGAGTATTGTCCTGAACTTCGGGGAAGTTTGTTCCTGAATGTCTGAGAAATTCCTGCTAGAATAACTAGAAAGATCCTCCTATCCTTCTGGAAAGGTTCTCCCTGATTTTATCAAAAGAATCTACCATAACTTTGAGAACTTCGAGAAGTTCTCATTCTAAAATGCAGGAATGTTTGATTCGGAACTTTAGGGAAGCTCTCTGGGTAGTTCCAACTAACCCTTTGGTCTCGTTGCAACTTCTGAGAAGTCCTTTTGTGAACTTCTGTTTTTTTTTTGAAAAATTCCTTCTTCCTAAAATTCGGGCAAGTTTTTTCCTGAGCTTATTCTTTCCAAACTTCCGATTGGTCTCATCCGTAGGAAATTTTATTCCAACATTTTTAGGAAAATTCCCTTAAATTTGTTCTTGAAGTTTCTTCCTGGACTTCTGAAAAGTCCTCTTCTGAACTTTTGGGAAGTTTTCTCCAGAACTTTGGGGAAGTTTGTTAGGGAACTATTGTGAAATTCGTGCTCAAATTAGAAGGAAGTACCCCCAATGCTCCTGGAAAGTTTCATTCTTTTCTCTCTAAAGAATTTTGAGAAATCCCTATTCTGTAATGCAAAGTGTTCTCCTCTGAGCTTTGAAAAAGCTGCCAAGAACTTCTAGGAAGTTCCAACTAACATTTCGAGAAGTTTCTTCTGGAACTTCTGGGATGTTATTTCCTGAACTTGAGAGAAGTCCTTTCCTCAACTTCTATAACGCATCGTCCTGAGGTTTTTTTTCCTGATTTTTTGAGAAATTATAGGTAGTGCCCTTCCTAAGAAGTTCAATCTTGAATTTCGGGGAAGAACTCCTAAACCTCTGAAAAATTCCAAACTTCAGAGAAATCCTATCCCCTACACTTCTTCCTGAAGCTCTGATAAGTCCTCTCCTGATTCTTGGGGAAGTTCTGTCTTGAAATTCTTGTAAGTGTGATCTTGAACTTTGGTAATGAATTTTTGAAGGTTCTTCTTGCATGACCTGCTTGCTCCCAATACTTCTGAGAACTTTCTACCTGTCGATAGGAGACATTTTTTTTTCGAGGAAGACTCTAAGTTTCTCAAATATGATTGGTATTGTTGTGAACCTTGCTTTTCATTGTGACTTAATAGCAAAAGACCAATATTACCAACGCTTTGACATTAATTTTTCGCATGGGTATGAACACGCGTGGGATTGAACACTACCATAAGTAGGGACTCCATGTTATCCTCAGAAAGGGCCTATACAATACTTATCTCCGGGACCATTGTGTCTCCAAGTGGCCCACCGCTCTCGTTTCTTCAAGGATTTCTACTTTAAATGATACCTACGGTATTTAAAAATATTTCAACAAAACTTCTTACCGTATCTTCTATACTGTTCAGATCCTCGTACGTTTTAAATCCGAACTTCATAGAACACCTTTATTTGAAATTTAAAAAATATTTTAAATGTCTGTAGAAGCCTGCAACATAAATAAAATGTCTGCTAAATGTCTGCATCGTTAAAAAAGTCTGCATTAAAAATAAAAAGTCTGTAAATTTACAGACATGTCTGTGAATATGGCATCTCTGGTTCCGGTGGTGTGACTGAGTAAGAAAACTGCCGCCATGTTTCACGCGAGAACTGACATCTGCTTATGGGATTTCTTAAATAGGAGTGAAGAGCTAATAACCGGAGCAATTTGCGATTATGGCGTACATGCACAATGCAAACTAAATGATTTTTCAACGCACTGCATCATTATTACCACTAAATCATGAATTTTGAACTTTTTGTCCTTATTGTGCTTTGATTTTCTTCATTAAAGATTGTTTTAGCACAGGGCGTAGAGTTATTTCACTTTCAAAACTATTTACTTTGCGGCTTACGCCATATTGATTGTTGACAAAGTGAAAGGCGTAATTTAAATCAAAACATAAACCGATACCGACAAAATAATCAAAACAACGGCGAAAAGCAAAAGGCGAAACATAAGAAAATGTCAAAAGTAGGCGAAAAGTATAGGGCGATACAATTGACAGGCGAATATTAAAAAATGAACAAATTTCAATTTCTAGCAAAATACAAAGTACAAATTGCAGAAAACAACGAATGGATCTGTGAGTATTACCTTCGATTTTATCATATAAACTAAAATAAACTTTCAATGAAATCAAAGGTCCTATAGAAAAGTATAAGCTACAGATTTAAAGCTAATAAAAAAATCCATAAGAAAGGTCTATTTGACGACGATTTTCATCGTTCTTCAGGAAGAATGGAATAAAATACCATTGTATCGAATCATTGATCTTGTGTCATCGATGCCGTGCAGATGTCTGACTGTTATCTAAATAAAGGGCTTAGCCACTGAAGCCTGCCGCTCTTCTATTACGCCCTATTGAACCATGTGATTGAAATCTGTTGAATTAGGGGGGATGGGAGTAAGACGGTCATTTGGATAGTTCTAATACTTAATGTTGAATTTAGACTCAGTGGGATTAGTCACCACCTGAGGGCTAAATATCCTTTAGACTCAGTGGAAAAACTTCCACCTGAGGGCAGGTTCAGTTTATGGTCAATTGGAAGTGCTGGGGAAATCTTTCTTTCATAAGTGTGGTTCTGAAGGATACAAGGAAAGGAATTCTCCCTTCTCCTTTGTCCTCTCGGAACCCACTGAATAAATCAAAAAATACTATAAAAGCAAGTTAACCTTAACTCTACTTTATTATAGTGTAAATTAAATCATCGTGGTTTAATGTAATTAACATTGGTGTCTTACAGCTACCCTACTACCATTAACCTACCATCTCCATTAGAGAATCATCACTAGTGATTTCTGTTTGTATATCAGTACATGTATAGTTATTTACCGGCGTGCTGCGTTACACTCGGATCGCTCGTGCGCACGGAGATGGATTCTGTAATAAATGAAAATGACATGGAGATCTACCTATATGCCCTACTGTAAGTGAAAATTGCATTTCAACACTTAATACTTTTTTGGGTCAATGAGCATGGCCACCCTATCTCCATGTTAGTCAATGTTTTTAAGTGACCCTATGAGTGTTTACACCTGTCAAGAGTGTTAAAAACAAACAAACTTTTCAGCTGGGCAACAACTTTGCATGTGGAACTAATAGTTCGGTGGAATAAATTGAGGATTCCTGCCTGTTTCCTGGCCTGTTTGTCGTTTTACACTAAACGGACCTACCCCCGAAGAAACCCAGGTAACCAGTAAGCAGTCCCAAAGCGTCTTTACGGCAGCCTTCAAGCAAAAAAGTTACCTTAAATGCAACCTTAATTCCACTTTTGGTCCAACATTACTGAAGGCTTATTACAGGCTATAAGCATTGAAATACCATTTGAAATCCAACTTTACCACAGATAGCATTCAAGATGCTTATATAATGCTAATTATAGAATGCATAAAGCATCTGATATGCAGATTTAGGGTTGATTTACTGCATATGCTAATGCTTATTGCACGGTGCCCCGATAGACCGTTATTATAAAAAATAAATGTCCATCAAAACCAAGTACATAGCTCGATTCTTGAGGTATTTCTGTCCTTTTGGACCAATTCTTAAAAAATCCCAAGGAGGAATCTCAAGAAATCTTGATTTCAGGTTTTAGCTAAAAACAAATAAAAAAATCCGTATTCAAATTAATTAATATCATCAAAATACCTACATGAACGTCCGATAAGTCATCCGAGTCGATTTCAACCAGTTGGTATTTACTACCGTTATTATAGTTGTAAATATTTACAACTGACTTAACTCACCAAACTGACTTAAGTATGTTTTTTGTATGGCTTACTGATTCTAGTTTGGTTTAGGTATTGCTTTCTATGCTTGATCGAATGAAAGGTAAAATATCAATTCAGTGCTGATGCATATATTATAGTAAAGTAAACCGAGATTGATTGTAGCATAAATGTTTTTTTATCAATCATTTATTTGTACAGGCTCAATCGAATCAACTTTACAGAGCCAAGATTTCATATTTGTATACATCATGTATCTTAAATCTAAAGTTAGGAGGAGCATAAACGTTATTAAAGGCTAAAACATGTGATTGCTGTTATAGTCGATCACAGCACTTTGTAACCGATCATTGTAAATCTGGGATGATTTAGGTGCTCTATACCGCTGCCAAATCTCGTCAAAATCCGAATGAACGGACTCCGAAGCTTGCTCAATATGTAAACCAAGACCTTTTCCGGTGTCTCTGCAGAACTCTGGAAAATGATATTTAAAAAATGGTACTTCGACGTATATGGAAGCTGCAGCATTTCCCAGCTACTGGCAAAACCATCAATTGCTTCTTCAAAACCATGTTCAAGATTGAAAGAAAAACATTTAGCGTACACGTTTTTGAAATTATTCAGAACCTGATAGTCGTAACATTATTAAGAAATTGGTTAAAGATTAAGTAGAATAGCTTACTGTGACGTAATCCGAAAGATCGGGATTGTCTGCCAAACATTTGGCAGTTTTCAAAAGCGCGTGACAGGCTCTACCAGTGAACCCGTATGCCATTTGTTGATGTCTCACCTGTGCTTTGTTCACCCACAAATCTACCCAATCTGGTGCTTTTTTCTCGAGGAACTTGAAAATCGTATTGACGACTCCAAGCGTGATGTGCAGTGGTGGAGGTGGGCAAAGCTTCAAAATTTTGTCTTCGTTGTTACCGGAAACCAAAGGAGCATGCACACAGCTTGCGAAGTTTTTTCCTTTTCTTGTGCAATTTTCCTTGATGCTTCCTTTGGTTCTCGAGATGCCATTCGATATGCCAAGTTCACTCTTGGAAGCCTCGCAATATGGACACGGGTTCTTCGAGGAATGCGCCATTATGCCAATTATGATGTTTATAATTTTGTGGTTCCCGGCAACCAAATGATCGAGGTCGTGCAGTTTGAGTAAGTCTATCCAAATCGGGGAAATATTGTCGTACTTTTCTGCGAGGTTTAGTGAAAGTGCAATGATGAACAGCTTCTTTACACCGCCATCCTTGAAGTCATTGTCAGATCGATGCTCCGTTTGTGGGGAAATCATAGATAAAGTGATCTTGAAAAAGCTCCTACCCCCGTCAATTCCAACTTTCACAAGAAAATCGCTTTCAGCAGTTGGTCATGAACGCTTAATTCTGTTTATCACCTCAGGTACATCAGTGCAATATACAACAACCTCATCCGACGTGATGATCCTATCTTTCCTGTGATACTAGATAACTGTACTACTTTAAACAAATCCTTAAGCTGTCGGTTCCTTTCCACCAATTTCTCCCGTACTCCAGGTTCGATCTTTACTCCCGATGCGCGAATACTTTTTATTACACCTAAATAATGAATAGATTACATAACAAACACTTTATTCTAAATAAAGGACTAATTCCCCTAGGTTTTCCTCATACTCAGATTGTTCTCGGCCTTGAGCTTAAACAGAGAATCTGCACGTAGGTTCTTCAAATGTCTTGGAAGAGAGGTATCCTTCTTGAATACAGTCGGTTTCCCACAGTCTGAAATTTTTTTTTTTAGGTTAGGTGAAATTCGAAAAAAAAAAATTACCAGGTGTTTCTGGCTTCGAACGCATATAGTCAGCTACTGCCGCATCTGTAGAACTCAACCCCGACGAGGACTCTCCTTTTTCAGCATGTTTTTCAAATTTGACGTTCGGGTGAACTGAGTGCAACGGTGCCTTTTTCCTCTTCCGTATTTGCTGTAGCAAGTTTCACAAATTGCTACCGCCTTAGATCCGCCAACATCTTCTGTGTCTGGCTGGATCTGGGTCTTTCGCGCTTGAAAACCTGGAAAATTGCTTCTACCCTCACGTGTACCGGCTGCGACAAAAATTTCACATTTGCACATACCTTGGGATCGCGATTGTAATTGTGAATCATGGGGATCACCGGTGATGAGTAGAAGAATGCAATTTTAAAAGAAATTATTATTTATTCATAATTAATTAAAAAATCACATGCTAGGCCATACAAAAAACGTACTTTAGTCAGTTTGATGAGTTAAGTCAGTTGTAAATATTTATAATTGTGATAATGGTTATATATACAAACTGGCTGAAATCGACTCGGATCACTTATCGGACGTTCATATAGGTATTTTTATTCTAATAATTAATTTGAATATGGATTTTTTGATTTTTTTTTTAGCTAAAAACTAAAATCAAGATTTCTCGAGATTCTTCCAAGGGATTTTTTTAAGAATTTCTCCAGAAGGACAGAAATACCTCAAAAGTCGAGCTATATACTTGGATGGACATTTATTTTTTATAATAACGGTCTATCGGGGCACCGTGTATTGATTACCTGGAAATACAGGTAAAATATGGAATATGGATATTTTCAATTATGGCTTTTAAAAGTATGACAATCGGCAGTCATTTCATATTATTGATAATCTGTGATCAATTGGCCACTTTAATTGGTGTATTATGTTAAAATACTGAAGTCATTTTTTTTGAAGTTCCAACGCATAAAAAAAAAGATTTTTGTATGATGTCTTGCCGGACCGACATGAGTTGATTACGGTGCTGTAAGATATCATAAAAAAAACTTTCCAAAACAACAACGTTTTGTGAATTTTCCATGTGACAATTTAACACTGGCATCTGAATTGAAGATGTTCTATTAACTGATTATTGAAAAGTGGGTTTTTCTTGAAGTTTGCTCAGTTTGAAAGGGAAGAAATTTGAATTTATTATGTTAAAAATAATTTATTTGTGATTTTTCTGCATTTTTACAAACATCATCTGATTTATGCAAACAAAATTTGATATTTTAGTATGGAAAAATGCTTGTTTTTATTTTCCAATTTACCGACTTTACCTGGAAAATTTCCCAACTTTTCTTTTTCTCTGAACCTTTGTTGGACAAAGAGGAACAAATCATCCGAAGACACCGTCAAGATTGGTTCAGCCGTTCTCGAGGTTTAGCGTCACTAACAAACAAACATTCATTTTTATATAGATAGAAGAAGATTTGTTTATTTTTATGGAAAAATGCTTGTTTTTATTTTCCAATTTTCCAACTTTGCCTGGAAAATTTCCCAACTTTTTTTTTTCTCTGAACCTTTGTTGGACAAAGAGAAACAAATCATCCGAAGACACCGTTAAGATTGGTTCAGCCGTTCTCGAAGTTTAGCGCCACTAACAAACAAACATTCATTTTTATATGTATAGATAGATGTATCTTAAATCTAAAGTACATTACTCGCGGCCGTCTCGAGGTTAATAGGAATAACAATCTAACGGATAGGGAGATGGGCGGGAATTTAAAGTATGGTTTACATAACACATTTATTTCATATCCTAAATTGTCAAAAAACTTAAAACTATACAACTTTTGGTTTTCTTTTTATTTGAACATTTTTTAAAGAGAAAAAAAACACACATATACTGAAAAAAAAAACTTATACTAAACACATGTTAAAGTAACTAAAATCTAAGGCTAATGATAGTCAAAAACACATAAATTAATTTCATAAACTCCAGATCACGTACAGCCAAAATCATAAAGCTCAGATCTGACTCCACGATGCTCAGCACATGACCAAATAATGTGATCTGCGTCCTGATAACCTTGTCTATATGCACAGAGATTGCTGTTGCTCAGCCCAACATGGTATAAATGAGCGTTCAAAGAATAATGATTGGACATGTCTCGTCCCACATCCATCCCCTCAAACCAAGATTTCTTCGACACTTTTGCCATCGCCCCAAATCTCCTTTACTCCATTTATACTGCCAGCTACCGAGTGACTGTTGACGAAAAATAGGAAAAAAAAATCATTAAAGGCGATTTGTCGAACGTAAATATCGTCTTCTATAGCGCCCACCTTTGCAAGCAAGTCCGCTTTCTCATTGGCCGGAATTGAACAATGAGAAGAAACCCATACAAAGGTGATGATAAAATAACGCGAAGATAAAGCACTTAGAAGCTCCTGTATTTTCATGAGAAAATACGAGGAGTGCTTTACCGGCCTCAAGGAGCAAATAGCCTCTATAGAACTGAGACTATCCGTGAAAATGAAATACTGATCCGGTGTTAGTGAGGCAACAATTTTCAGCGTAAAGTGTATTTCCGCTAATTCAGCGACATATACGAAACAAGGAGCATGAAGTTTACGATTGGTGCTATAAATATCATTAAATGTACCAAAGCCTGCTGACTCCTCTATTAATGATCCGTCTGTGACGAACGATTAAGTGGAATCAACTTGGCCAAACTTTGCAGCAAATATTACCGGAGCAATCATAGGACGATGATGCTCTAGGATTCCATGAAGCTTTTGCTTCATGGAAAATCAAAATTAACAGAATTGTCGTAGTTGGAGAAGCAAACACGATTGGGAATATTCTGTGAAGGGCTGACATCCTGTGTTATGTACAGATGGTACAAAGTCATGAAGCGGGTTTGAGAATTCAACTCAAGGAGCTTCTCAAAATTTTCGATTACCTGGGGGTTCATAACTTCACACCTGGAGCCGGAGAGATAATTCTGAAAACCGATCCGAGAGTGGCAACATGCCAGCCAGCACTTGAAGACGCATGGTATGAGTCGAGTGCATGCAACCTAACGCGATACGAAGACACCGCTACTGAATACGTTCCAGTTTAATTAAGTGCGACCGAACCGCTGACTGAAAACAAAAACTACCGTATTCCATAACCGACAAAATCGTTGTCCGGTACAACGTTAGAAGATCTTGTGGATGAGCTCCCCACCAGGTACCGGTAATTGTACAGAGAAAGTTGATCCTTGGCTGGCACTTTTGCTTCACATACTCAATGTGGGATCTCCAGGTGCACTTAGAATAAAACCAGACCCCAAGATATTTAAATGACATAGAATGAGTTATCGGCTTACTCATTCTGTGTCATCTAAAAATAAAATTATGCTTCCTTGAAAAAACTACCAACTCAGTTTTCTTCGTAGAGAATTCGATACCTAGCTCTAAAGCCCAAGTAGACAAATTGTCTAAGGTATCCTGTTAGGGTCCTTGCACCATTGACCAATTATGATGATTATTATTGGCGTATTTCATACTGGTTGAGAACTAATTTAGTGTTCGTTGTTCATTTCACAATTTTGTGAATTTTAGGGTAGAGTAGATTACTTGACTGTCGAAGTTTTTCGTCGTTTCATGTTTACATGCTTCTAATAGAGCGTTATACATAACATGTTATAAAACTGATGTACAGGAGCAAGCTTGTTTCATACATACGGTTTTGAATTGTAGTTATGCCCTTTCACACCATTTGCGCCTCATCAAAACGACATATATTCTAAAATCAAATATTTACGGCACTCAATCCGCTCCGCTGATTTAAATTCACTTGTCCAACCATCTGTTTTGCCACATCCCTTATGTAAGCATAAAAATTACCGACCTTGTTCCGACACCAGAAAGGTAATCACAAAGAACAACAACAACGACGACAAGTGAAATTCTATGAACCCTCGATCCCCTCATGACGAACACATTGCCTTCCCAACCGACCATGTCTCATCTCATTTTCCGCCCTCCAGCTTTTTTTCTCCAGCTCTTGCCGGATGATGAAGGTACCTATACGTATAATAAAGAGATCCTTTTAATGTAGAGATATTATTGTGCATAGCCGCGGTTTCGGCACCATATGTCAACCTTAAAATGTAGTAATAATAGTCATCATCATCATCATCGCCACCACCACTGGAGAGAGAACAGCTCGGTTCGGCGGCCTGAGGGTCTTCATAATGGTGTTCAAACTACAAGTTCATTACGATGCTATGAGCAATAGGCAAAAGTAGAAGTGCAAAAAAAAAAGATGTATACATCAAGGGTGCTGGTAAATGTTAAATGCACTGTATGTAGGCTCGCATATTTACAACGTCAGAAGATGGTACCACCCGTTTGAGCTAGCTTGACAGTTACATTCAGCGGTGAGACAAACGAGGGTGCAAATCTCACCCGCTGCTGTGCGTGGTGGAAACGATTTTCCGCACATATGTCAGGATATTCTTTTTGTTGCTGCCGGTACTTTTTGCGGTGCCAAATGAGATGCTGTTGCAGGAGCAGTGCAATGTTTGTTAGAGCAAACGAGGATTATCCTGGAATGATTTTACTTCTGTCGCAAGTAATTTACCCATGGCACATGAATATGGAAAAATGCAATTCGAAAAGTGAACAAAAACTTCGACACAACCGTTACGTTGTGATGATGTTCTGTCAAATGAAATTGTTTATGGAAATAAGCCAAACTAGGCTAATCTAACTTTCCAACAGTTATGGCAGTAATAAAATCCTAATGGTTTTATCACTCTCCGTTCCCGGTTTACGGAGTAATTCAAAAGTCCCCCCACTTTTCGGAAGGAAGCATTTATGTCCTCATCCTACAACGATGGAATTGATTCGCTCTTCTATTGTGGCGACGGCAGAATCGAGCACAAGGCGCGTTGAAAAATATGAAATTTTTCTTCTTTTATTATTTTGTAATCGTATAATCGTAATGAGTTTCCGCGCTGCCAACCTCGCGGTGGAAGTCTGCCAGAGGGTTAGTCACTTGGAATCGCAAGAAGTTGATTACAAAATAAATTTCCCCCCTTGCATCCGTTGATCGTGCGGTGCCGTGATTTCTAATGACTTGGCTCCACGGGTTTTAAATGATGAGAAGTGCTGAGTAGACGGGGTACTTCTTGAATTATATTTTGTTGTTTACTGAGAGTTTTTGAATCAATTCAAGACAATTGTACTGGACAGATTTAATTCTCGGTGAACTCTACTAGATGACAAATTATTTAGAAACTTTGTTCGCTCCCAGCGGCATTTCTTATTGAATTTTATAAATTTTGCCTCGCTGAATCCAAATATAAGCTCAGAATTGCTTGGATTTGCTTAGATTTAATAAAATGGACCTTCATAAATTCAATGGTGCAATTTTTTTTTTCAGTCAGTCAGTCAGTCAGTCAGTCAGTCAATCAATCAATCAATCAGTCAGTAAGTTAGTTAGTCAGTTAGTTAATTAGTCAGTCAGTTGAAGGCCGTCCATACCAAAATCCGGACATACTAAAAATACTTAAGAAAAACAACAACATGTTTATGATTCATACTATTTATTTCATTTTATAGATAAATGTGATAATCAACACAACTGCATGTAGATTTATATGGATTTATTTCCATAAGCTAATGCGTGCACTTTCTTATTCACGCCTTTCATTAATCTTTGCACGGTGTCCTTGTCAATTTTCTTCGAAGCAGTAAGCCACTAAGAACGAAATTCTTGGACCGTTGATACCTCTACATCAAGTTTTTTGAGGTTTCCCTTAACCATTGACCAGTCTGTTTCAATCGGGCGGAACTGTGAACAATTTGGTGGATTAGTGATTGTATCTTTAGCGTAATGAGAGCTGGCCAATTCTCAACAAGGATTGAGTCGCGTGTTTTCTCACGAAAGGTAAGAGCCGCTTTTCGAGGCATTCTTGCTGGTAAATCTGAAATTACGAAAATTTGAGATTTTAGCCCACAGGAACATATTGCTTGCCAGACCAGATGGTACCATCGTGCGGCACTTTGTGGACGCCGGATACGCCCGTTCTGGCATCTATAACATCTTGGCACTATTCGACAACAATCAGAGCATCGAAAGAAAGCCTGGTTCCGGACGGCCGACGACCCTGAGCGACAAGAAGCTCCAAAAGATGCTGAAGAGGAACACCGAGGGAAAAGTGGCTACATTGCTGCGTGCGCTTGGCCGGCAGGTCGGTTTAACCGGCCAAACAGTGAACAATTACGGAATGAAGCGGAAGTCGTGTTCACTGATTTTGGAACTGCAGGCAATGACGCAGCGGCAGCGGCTGAATAAGATGGTCAACTCGATTTTCCCGGCGAATCACGACCTGGCAGTGGTGATGGACGAAGAAGACTTATCTCACCTTGGCTGGCAACGACTGGCAGGGCACTTCGAATTTTACTTACCCCACGAAGGAAGTGAGCTCCGAGGTGAAGTTCATTTAACACACCAAGTTCCCCAAGAAGGTGCTGCTGTGGCTGACAATCAGCGAGAAGGGGATGTCAAAACCGCTCTTCTTTCGCTCCGAACTGACCGTGAACGGGGAAATTTATAGTGCGAAATGCCTGCCGGAAGTTGCGTCATTCATCATGAAATACCATAAGGGCGGTCCGTTAATTACTTGTAGGAAATTCAGAACTACAGCAAGTCTCAATGAATCGGTCCTTGGAACTAGACCGTGGTGTCTGCGATGAGGATCTGGTCTGGGATGTTCTGTAATCGGGCATGATTGGGCATAATTCGGAATCGGAACTGGCATACTCTTCTGTGATACGACCCGAACATCTTTTTTGGATTTGCTCGAATAAATATCGGGAACAAACTGGCTCTCCACATCTGAATCTCGCGCCAGATCCAGAGGCTCTTCTTGGTGATTGCAGGCCGTTTCCACCAACTCATTTACTCGATTCAAAGACACACCACTTACTGAATTATTCTCACTTAAAGCTTTCTCCAGCAGTTGATATTTTTGTGCGAGATAGGTTTCCTCTTTCCTTGCTGTTTCTGCTGCAATTTCGCCAGTTTTTTAAGTTTCAAGCTCGTAATGGCTCTGGATGCATTCTTCTTCTGGCTGACTTCCCACTGGATGGTTGTAACGGATAGACCTGGATCGGTGACAACGTTCGCATGACTTTTATCAGCTCCGTCGGAAAATGATGTAGGTACTGGCACATATAGTGATTTATCCTTCCTGTTTCGGTTATGGTTCTGTTGTTGCTCTGATAGTGCTGGCAATTAAGTTTTACTGACATTTGGCTCGGACGACTGCTTCTTGTGATAATCACTTGATAGACCGACTACACCAAAAGTTGAACTTGTTGCCTGGATACCTGTTGCGCGTTCGCATTTGATGCAGATCTAGGGATAATTCTCAACTTCCTGTGTGACTCCGACACACTAAAAATGATGCCATTTCAGGCAATCACTTCTCTTGATGCTAAATCCTATTTGTTTATTTATTTAATTGAAATAACCAACAGGCTTCAATAAGCCCCAATGGTGTTATGTTAATATAAATCTTAAATACTGGTGATTTTTTTAAACTTAACACTGACTAAAACTGCGCCGAAGTGTCTGACGTGGTTCATTGAAATCGAACGTTGAGGCAGCCCTGTTGAAGACTCTTTGAAGTCCGTTGATTGATTCATTCATTCCGTGATTTGTGTGACGAAAAGGTAGACTCAGCATCGAGTTGTTTCCTAATGCACGCGGTCGTACATTCATGTTGATTTGCTCGAGTATGGATGTGCAATCCACTATTCCTTGCAAGATATTAGCGATAAATAAACCTCTGGCAGAGTCTTTTCGTGTTGAAAGCGGCTCCAGATGAATCAGTAGGCATCGATCCTCGTAGTTAGGCGAACGGAAAGGATCTCTCCAAGGTATTAACCGGAGCGCAAAACGCAGGAATCGACGTTTCACGGATTCAACTCTTTCAACATCAGAGTTATAGTTTGGATTCCAAACTGTAAATCAATATTCAAGGACTGATCGAATCAACGAGGAGTCTAATGACTTCAGGCAATAATCATCGGTAAAATGTTTGGCGATTCGAAAGGTAAAACTTAACGTTCTAGATGCTACCACATAATAAATGTGCTGCTTGTATGTGAGTCGCGAATCCAAAATTATGCCTAAATCCTTCCCGCGGCTCACCCGTTCAATATCTGTTCCTGACAGATTGTAGTTGAAGATAATCGGGTCGTTTTTTCGAGAAAAGGCGATAACTGAGCATTTTTGAGCATGCACCAGTCGGCAAAGGCATGAAGGTGACGCCGAAGAGTGTGGCAATTGGCAATGGAACAGACATGTACGAAGGTAGAGTTTTAGATCATCAGCATATGATAGTTGAGGTCCCATGATGACAAGATTAACATCGTTGTAGTAGAGCAAGAAGATCAACGGTCCACGATGACTACCCTGAGGTATTCCCGATGTCGCTGGATAAGTATCAAAACGGCAGTCACCTATAGCAACTATGAGTTGGCGACCAGTAAGATATAATTGAAACCATTGTAATAAAACACCATTGATTCTGAGTCGGCCTAGCGTAGCAATAGCAGTAAAGGGTGTCCACAGTTAAATTGCATCACTTTAAACGCGTCCTCAAAAACAAGTCTCTCAACTAATTGTCATGAAATATTCAGGGAATAAATACGATGTATAATCTTGGCTTAGGCATTTTTATTTCACTGTATTTCTTTACCAAATCCAAAAGCCCGAACTTTCTTCTTAATACCACGCATAAGATTTTGTACAACGCTTGAACCGACATTTTTTTCCGTTTTCAACCATGACTTCAATATTTCCTGTACTGTAGTGACAACTTTAGGATGCTTACGAAGTTCGTGCGTTATTATAGCCCAATATTTTTCAATTGGCCGCAACTCTGGAGAGTTTGGGGGATTAAGATCCTTCGGCACGAAATTGACACCATTTGTCTTGTACCACTCCAGAACATCCTTGGAGTAGTGACAACAGGCTGGGTTCGGCCAAAAAATTGTAGGAACGTTGTGTGTTTTGAGAAACGGAAGCAGTCGTTTTTTCAGGCATTCATTTATGTATGACCACTTACAGTTGAAGTTGTCACGAAAGGCTTGCTCCGTTTACCAAACGAACAAATCCCCTGACAAATCATGAATTTCTTGGGAAACTTGAAAACTTGCTGTTTCCCGATAGACTCTCGAACATCGAACTTGTCTTTCGCAGTCACATACTAGTTGCCGGTAATCTGTTTAAAGTCAGCTTTTAAGTGTGTTTCATCGTCCATGATGCAGCAGTGTGGTTTCGTCAACCCTGGCTCGTTTCTTGGCTTTCTGCACGAAACTTTTGGTCAAGTGCAGCTTTTTCGCGACATCCCGAACGGAACAGTTGGGTTTGCGTTTAAAGGCTGCAACCACTCGCTTGTGACCCTTCACACAGTACGAAACCATTTTTTCTACCACTCACCTTTTTCCGATCGACAGTTAAACGTTCCCCGAAACGGTTTATGACACGAGACACTGTAGACTGGTGAATTTTCAATATCTTTCCGATGGCTCGGTGCGAAAGAAGTGGTTTGGCGAGGTGCGTGTGCAAAATGTTCTCGCGCACTCTGTTCCTTCGACTCCGCAATGAAACTCACGCAGTGTTAACAATACACGCTGAGGCCATTTCACCCAAAAATTTTTGACATGTGCTTCACAAAACTCATTATATTTTAAAGGAATAAATGTTTTCAATTCGATGCCAAGACACATTAAACGTGCGCCAACACTTTCAGAATTTAAAAGACTATGTATTTCACACGTTAAAACTGTTTGCTAAACAGTAAGAAAATTTTTTAAATCATTTATGAAGATTGTGACTGACGATGTTTTACTGATATAAAACGGATTATTTTGTATGGACTATTTCTTGTACGGTTATGTTACTTTTTTTTTGTTTTTTTTAAATGAAGATTGTATTTTGACGAAGTTTTTTACAAACGGATTATAATGAGTTGGCTATTTTCTTTTTACATACTTTTTTTTCTCACTTTTATTAACACTACAAACTATTTTGTTCGTCACGGTGATGATGATGGAAATTTGTTTCATGTTGTTGTAGTTAAAAATAAATAAAGAAAGTAGTCTACAATTGTTTGAGCCTCGCGCGCGGTATACAGGTATAAAGGACTTCTTTTTGAATTCATGAAAAAAAAATTGGCCTCTTATGCTTGAGAAGATACCATGAAATAGTAGTGGGTTGTCTGGCTGATTGTCGGGGAATTCCTTGCCAATTCTGTTGTGGTTGAACGTAAAAGTTTGACAAGGGCCGGTCCAGGATTTTTTCGGTTTGGAAATTTTCTTGATTTCCCTGGTTGGGGATATCCTTGGTCTACCCAAAACTAAGCTGGTGGCTCCATTAGTGTTGGAACTGCATTGGCTCTGTAACGGGTAGGATCGGATATTGGCTTGTCTTTTGATAATGTCCTTAAACGGGATTCTGTGATTTGAATTGTAATAGGATTTCCCGATCGCTGGGAATACTTGCGAACATTTGTGGTTGACATCAATAGCTTTTCACAATTATATCGCTGTAAAGCAAATGAACAGTTTTGGAAGAAGTTTATATCTGTAGATGAAATCAGTTCGTTTTTTTGCATAACTGGTTGAATTGCTTTAAATAAATTATCTAATAGATAAATCGTCTAGCTCAAACCTTTGTAGGGGTAAGTGGCGGGACCATCATCATATATAAAATTTCGTTGAAATCAACCCAAAGGGCGAAATGTAACAGCTTATTGAAAGTGATGCAATTTAACTATGGACATGGTTCAGTTTGTCGAAGGCAGCTGACAAATCAGTAAAAATGACACCTGTTTCAGCTCGTTCATTCGTGCTATCAGTTACATACGACTTGAGACAGAGCAAATTTGTGGTATTGGAACGACCTGCCATGAAACCATGCTGATGATCGCATTGAGAAGTAGCGGTGAACTTTTGGCATTTGAACCAAAAGACTGGCAATAATTGCCAAGGTTATAGCGCCTTATCTCGCTTAATGGGGGATAGGTGAACTAAAACATACGACGATGGATAAATGCGCTGAAAATAAAAAAAATGTGAAGGGATGTTATAATATAAAATGAAAATAACATTTGTACCGTCTACATGAAAGAAAAAAAAATTAAAAATTTCATACAATACTCGGGAATTCCATAGATGATCCAAAATTATGTACCGTATAAAGAATATTTACATTTTTCGTGGTAGGGTAAGATTACAGCATGGTATCTTACCGAGGTCGCGCTGCCTACATTGCGTTAGTGAGACTGCCTCCTAAAGGATATCTGACGCGATACAGCGTTTCTAACTCAGCCGCTGAATGCCAGAACAGACGCTGTTTAAGCTGCACCTCTTTGGTGGTCAGACGATCGGCACGCACATCTTCAATCTAGCTGAAGTAAGAAGGCCAACAGTGCCCAGGCTGCAACCCTTAGCTGGCGGTCTTTGTCATCTCTTGACCCGTGGAAGCATGAGGTAGGAACTTGTGAGAACCAGAGCTATGTTGCGGGGACGCACGCTCCATTACCCTAAGTCATGATTTATTACCGAAAATGGCTATTTGGAAGAAGGAAGTCCAAAATGGAATTTTGGACAGAATGAAGAAGAAAAAGAAGCAGGCAATCATCATCATTGCCCAAAATAATTTAACCTTAAAAATGTTATGGACAATGCTTGCAGGAAACCAAGCTTTTTTGCAAGTTTTCTTACTGACAGATCCGGATTTTGATTGCGACCTCACACAATTGCTTTTCACACTTACTCTTCTTTCGACGCCATCTTCGATCTAAAAGCTTGTAGTATCACCAAAAACTGACTTTACACAATGAACAGACATACGTTAATCAGTCTGCGAAATATTTCACGCGGTGATGAAGTATTTCTAGAGATATACGTACTTAGGGGTGTTCAGATTTGGTCGCGAACAAGCCTTAATTCGTCATATAGCCTGAGGCAGTCTACGTCAGAAATGGGGTCGTGTTTTGTATTTTTCATATTCATTTTTTCCGTTCAAAATAAAAACGATCTTATTTTGATAACTAGATTACATGTTGTAATATTTTTCAGCCTGTAAAGTCTATGCTCAACTGAGAATGTTATTTATTTAGCAGTGATTTGCCGAAGCCGTTCCAGTATTATTTGGGTTAAATTTGGAAGTTTAAGTGCTTAAATTTAATTTAATTAGCATTTCGATGTCATCCCCTAGAAAAAAAAATCTCGCAGCAACCCAAAGCATTAGCTACGCCAGATTGACTCGTGTGCAGCATATAATCAAATTAAAATGAGCTCTTAAACATATGAAATTTTATCTCACCACATATATCACAATTTTGCTGCGCTACATACTGACTGTCGCTTTTTTTTCCTACGATTCTACTTCCGCAGCATGTGCCATTATGATAATGAAACTGGTTTGCCAAAAAAAAAAGAAAATCCAACGAACAGAATGGCGTAAAAAATTGCATTGCGCATATGCGCGCAAAATAAATGAATAGTTTTGGGCTGACCGATTTCTGGTGGTTCATGGCAATGGCAATGGCAACAGTGCTAGTTTCGAGTGAATGTTGTGTTGGCACAAATGTTTGTTCCTCTGCAAAAGTGCTGCTGTGAACCAGTCCCAGAATGTGAATATGGTTATGCACATAAATTTAATTTTACCATGCTTTTACCTCTCCACCGAGTCTGGCCAGCAAGTTGGCAATCTGGTGCAGTTTTGCGTTTGTTCGAGTTATTTTTCAAACTGCCCGAACAATATGCTGAATAGAAATTTCTATTATGGAGAGTTTTGTTTTGATATTTAAATTTCACCAGTATCGGGTGGGAACATTCATAAATATATATGCGTATGCCTGGAAGCAGATTTTATTAAACACAGAAAAATATGCTCTTGTGTGTATGCTTTTTTTTCTCTCTCTGTGAGTCATTGAAACTAATTTCGTCTTGCTGCTGAGTATGAGTTCAGTTAGGTTTCATATTCCTCGTAACGACCTGCGAAATTCAATTCAGGTCGATCGATTTTCAATTTGTGCCAAGCCAGTATTTTTACACCAAGTTGCACAAATTTCCAATTTACCCGGAATTTCTGATGATACGACTAATGAATTTCTGCAAAGATCGAACCATCAATTCTCAGTCGACTGCCATTCCTTCCAAATCAGCTTAAGCTTCTGCCGGCAGCCTACGTTACTGTGTTCCGATGGAAAGGAGCTCAGGAGAAGAAATCGTTTACAGATTTTTCGGCACTTGACTCCTCGCTGCTCGCCACCGTATCCTTCGAGCCAGGCGATCCTTATCTGCAGTTTCCATCATTGTAGGAACCAACTTTTTTCCCTCCACAACCCGCCGACCGTAGTGAAGAGTGAAAAAATATTCTCCATCGTACAAATAAAAAGGAAAATAACTTGATGCACAATATTTTCAATTTCCATAAGCCGCCATAAAAAATAATAACCCTCCAACACCCGTTCGCTTCGCACTCGCACAGCATCCAAAACGAGCGATGTTCCGTCCGGAAAGAATATGAAACTTGACATAAAAACATGCCTCCGCCCTTGTTTTTCTCTCCTTGTCTCGCAGCCGAACGCAATCGTCGCTCTGGCCCTTGTTGGCCACATATTTTTTCGCAACTTATGTTGGAGTTTGATTCGTTCTTTATGCGATCCGGGGCTAACATTCATGGACAACTGGCTGACGAGGGTATGGGAAGTAAATATGTACGACCTGTTTTCCTATCCTTGTGCTTTCGCACACACACGCACACAAGCGTTCGCATTCGGAATAGAGGGGTGAAATTTGATTCAACGATCTAGAGAGAGAGAGAGAGAGAGAGAGAGAGAGAGAGAGAGAGAGAGAGAGAGCGAGAGTGGATTGGCTCCGCCCATTGGTACTCGTTGGGAAGCTTTGACTCACTTTAGCGTTATCCTTGCATCGCTCTCACTTTCTCTGAATAGCATAGGAATTCAAAAGTTCGCTCTTCGGTGAACGCAGGTTTGGTGATTCCAGCGCTTCCATTGTACTTTTATTGATGAAAACAGTTTCTGCGGAATGTGCCAAACAGTGCCAAGTGCACGAGAATGATATTTGAATATGCGAAAAATCAAGTTGCATGCGTAAATATACTAGTAGATAGTTGTAATCTGAAATTCCCATACACTTTTTCAAAAGTAAGAATGTGTTTTCTATTGAGATTTTAATGTCAATTAACCAACCGGGTTTCTGACCCGGTTCTGGGCCTATAGGTACACCTAGCAGTTAGCTACATATCTCAAAAGGATATTAACAAGTGAAATTTTTCTGATACATTTAAAATTGAAATTTATTTGATTTTTTTTTCATTTTCAAAATGTTGTTTAGAGTTTTATAGAATTCATTCAAACTAGAGAAAATATATCCTGTTCTAATCTAATCTAATCCAATCCAATACAAAGGCAGCCAGTACGAGAAAGGATCCTAGAAAATAATTAGGTGAGATGACGCCCTAATATTATTTTTGTCAATCGAAAAAGGTTATCGAAAAGTAGTTAGCAAGATTGGTTTTCGAATAAAACGGGGAAAAATAAACAAATTTTGGCATCATTTTTTTTAAATATATTGGATAGCAATATTCTTGTGCATTGCATTATTTATATTGATAAAAATCTTTGTTTCTATAAAACGCTCGCATTTTTCAAGTATCATTGCCAAAACTATTCAGCTTTATTAAGTTTTTTAATAGTTTTATTTGGGTTTATTATGGCAGCAAGATTGGCCAATAGGTTTCAAAAATTAGTCAGGTTTATGAGAACTTACACAGCTTCTTTACAACGATCTTAAAACCTTGCACAGTGGGCATAATCGAGGCTGTAATCGGACTTATTTCAAATCAGCTAGTATTTATACATGGTTGGACGCCTTTCTATATGAAAAAAACGCCAATAAATCGATTGCTTCTGATTTCATCCTGTGCAGAGCGTGGGAAGTGGCTCATTTTGCCACATTTCACCCTAAATCGGTGTGTTTTTCATGCTGTTGGTTTCATTCTGTGCCTGGGTCGAGAAACAGTCCATTTTATCACATTTACCCTAAACATGTGTTTTCTTTAGTTTTTACTCCGATAACTACAATTGCCGCTGTAATTTTTAGCTTGGCCATGCCATCTAAAATTCTTTTTACTCCTATCGAAGATTTTATTTTCACTTTATTAACTCGTAAAATGCTGTTTTAAAATGCCATTTTAGGACTCATGCATATTATCTTGTTACGGTCAGTTGAAAGAGCCTGCAGTTAATGCATTAATCGGCCAATTGGCATTGAGGGAAGTCACCAAATGACCAAATAGTTTCATAGTTGCCATTTCGAAGAGGAATTGGCTATTTGACAAAACTATGATTTCTCCCAATTGTCTATATTCCAATTGATTTCTTTAAATTTAATGCACATGAACTGTAGATCAAAGACCAATTTCGGCATTATTTTAGATAACCTTATTGAATTCTATCAATTTTCAGGAAATTCATGATTAATTTATCGAATATATTTGTTTCGCATAATTTCCGAGGCGCATTTATCTCCTATCGTGCCAATATTCACCATAAAATTAAATGCGCATGTGATTTGAAGCATGATGCGCTATAAAAAACTCAATTTGTTTTGGATATTTTGCTTTGAAGTTGGACAGCTGTAGTCATTTGGCTTTTCGCTGGTTTTGAAGGCACCCAAAAGGTTTTATGAAGGTTCTCATAACATCTTTCACTAAAACATTTTAAAAATCTTCATGGTCTTATAAAAGTTTTATTAATTTGTCACAACCCTCTAATGAGTGGGCCATTTGTACAAATTTTGGCTTTAAAGATACATAGAGCAGGTGTTGGTGGACAAAACAGTTTTGTATGTAGTTTTATCAACAAAGCCGAGATGAGTGCAACAGGGCTGGATTAAAACTAAGATTGTTACTTGGGTTTGGACTCAACATTCTTCATTAAATTCTGCACAGTTGCTTTTGTGACTTTACTGGGGGCTGCTGTCCAGTTTTTCTGGAAATCCTGCTTGTTTTGGGACACTGTTTCATCCTTCCGAATGTTCCACTTGATAATTGCCCAATACCGCTTGTTGCCCGATAGCAGTGACACAAATTCTGTGGATCATGCCTATGCTATGTGTGTTTTTATAAATGTTTTATTACTTATTTTTATTTTTTGTCGAATTGCCCGTTGGCCTCAATAAAAACGCAAAATAACGAAAATTTGCCTCGATTTTGTGACAAGTTATAGCAAAAAAGCGCAACAAGTGGACATCGATGAGATATTTTGGTAAATAGTAAAAAATATTTAATATAAAATTGTTGGAAAAGCCCTTTAACCAACAACCCAACCTATCTAACATAACGTATCTAAAAAATATATCTCTTATCCTGTAATGTTAACTATCAGAAAAACATTGATTGCTTTTTTCCCCGCTATGTGAACGTTGAAAAACTAAACCCAATTAATTTTTATTTAGTGTTTTGAAATATT
This sequence comes from Aedes japonicus, assembly GCA_034211315.2. Taxonomy (NCBI): domain Eukaryota; kingdom Metazoa; phylum Arthropoda; class Insecta; order Diptera; family Culicidae; genus Aedes; species Aedes japonicus. The sequence continues at coordinate 170,764 of JASCZW010001392.1, read as the reverse complement.
GTTTCCGTATCCAAGAGATTTTCATGGAGTACATGCTATAATATTATCCGGCGAGACGAGAAGACTCGTATCCGATTTTCATACCAGTCATTTGATAAGCGTGAGAGAAATCAAGAGAGCAAGCTAATTATAGCGAGAAGTTGCAGTTGTCTTCTACTATTCAAAGATTTTATCTGTTTCTATGAGCAAAAGATAGATAAAGAGCATGATTGACCTTCCGAGGTTGTTACTCCGTTACTGCTAAATCAGCTGTTATTACGCAGATAACCAATAGACGATGCTTGGGACTAGCATACATCTTCAATGAGTAAAAACTGATAATCTCAAACTAAGGCAATACCGGCACCGGGCTCGCCCGAATGCAGGTCAAATAAGGAAAGATTTTATTTATTGGAGGTCAACACCAGCTCTACCCTTCCACGATAAATCACTAAGATGTTGGATAACAAAATTGAATGGCAGTAGGGTTCATTTTGATAAACGATATGCTGAGTTCACGCTTCGTTTAGTAAAATATTTTTAAATGTTAGTACCCAGTTCTGTTTGAACCGATTAATGCCAACAGTAAGATTGCTATTGGGGTCACTCACAAAGTATGATGGTGATTTTTCAAAGGAAAAACAAGGTGATTATTTATAATGCTGGAAGTCCGATTTGAGTCAAGTTGAACCAATAATAAGTATGCTATTGAAACCAATCACAAAGTCCCAAAAACAAGGTTAATTTTATTAACGCTTGAGAGACGTATTTTTTTTCTGTGCTCACTCGATCTTTCGTATCGCGTTATTATAGATAACTGATACAAGCATCGACATAACCTTTTACATCCGATGCTTGAACCAAACTACATACATTAGCACTCGGTTACTGCTTTGCATGACAATGGAATAAAACGAGAATCAGTTAAATAAGTTCATTGGCAGGAAATTCATCAATCAAATACATACCACTACAAGTCGAGAACTCTCGCATGGACCAAGAAGAAAGTTTCTATCAATGTCAATGTTCATTACTTCTCATTTTAAATTTGATTTCGAAAAAGTTGCCCTGCTGGTGAATTTAGTGCACATTGTGTGAATTGCGCAAGGGTTTTTGTGAATTATTTGCAGTTTAAAGCAGTCCTTTGATTCATTGTTATTTAGTAGTGCAGTTTCCATAAATGGGTACGAAAGTTTTTCAAAAGTAAGTATAATAATCTCCAGCTTTTAATAACATGCGAACAAAACTTAACGAATGTTTTTTTATGCGCCACCGCTGGCAAGTAGATTCTACATTTACTATAATATCGAAAAAGTCCTTGCTACCATGACCATAGTCAAGAACGCCATGAACGAGGTGAATTCGACCATTTTTATGGTTATTGCAACCATTATGTGGTCACCTTGACCATCATTTGATTGTCGGTACAACGATAGAATTTTTCTCAAAGTATAAAAACTAAGTTAAGGGGACACAAACCGTAAGCTATAAACCACAAAAACTCAACATTTTTGTTTTCTAAAAGCAAATCAGTTATTATTTGAACAGCCATTGAAAAAATATATGTAATTGAAACGGTGTGAGCACGATAAGTAAAAAGGTGTTGTTGCGGTGTTGCTTTGCCATTATATGGATGAGAGGGTCACGGAGGAAAAGTGCATTTGCAGTACAAACTGTAAACAAACTCGGTGGTTATCCTCTAAGAAAAGCCAACATGACTGTTAAGTGAATATTTCGACACATTACCTATTGAATTTTGCCATGGTTCGTATTTAATGTGGTTCGATTTTGAAACATGGGAAAAATTGAAGGTTTTTGAAATTCTTCATTTCAAAACACGTCTAGAATTGTTCAATTTAAATGGTGTAGTTCTCTCTCTCTCTCTCTCTCTCCCTCTTAGGAAAATTCCCTTCCCCCCCTCTATGAAATCCTGGCTTCGCCTATGCTTCTAGCTATCACACAATCATTAATGTTAGGTACCTTTACGAGCACAAAGGGTTCTACAGAATAGAGATTTACTTTGTATAGCGAATTGTAGAATAGGATTTTAAGCATGTGTTCTTACACTCTATTTAAATTTAAACATATAAATTCAACAGCAAACAGGCTAATAACAATAACTCGATGTACATAAATCGACTCACAGAAGAGTTGTGAATTACATGCACTGTGAAGATAATGTTCTATTGTTTCTGTAACACAATTGTAGACGTTCTTGATCACGTATCGACAAACCTCTGCCAGATATCGGGGTGTGGCTAACGTTTTCTTTATTTTTCTGCAAAGGGCGTATCCAGCTTGTCGGTCGTCGTAGCGATGTTAACACCGTTCAATTGGATGAAGATCCTGACAGTTCAGCGGAGTGATGTGCTTTATCACGAAATATACATTATTGTTTGCCAGCCACTGTTGATCCGACTTGGCGTAGTAGGCGGAAACCAAATCCAGCCAGAAGAGAAGAGGAGCCTTATGCTTTCAGTATAGAGCGTTTCCAGATGAAATCAGCCGGAAAAGTCAAAATCTTGCACGACCCTCTCCGATTTGGATGAAACTTTGCACATGTCTTCGGAATTGGTGATGATGTATTTTCTGCGGGTTAAGGGAACTTTTTGACTCAAGACATTTTTTTCAAAAGGGCGTATGTGTTTTGTCATGCGTATTTTTCAAAAAATCATAACTCGAAAACCGTTGGTTGTAATAAAATTGCGTCTGAGAAGAAGTTGTAGTTATTTAATTTGAATTTATAAAAAAAATATGTACACTGTAAAAAAAAAAATTAAACCTAAAAATCAATTAGCAAATCTGTCCAACGTACGATTTTTATATTTTTTTTCTTCAAAAAAGCTTTGAGTTATAAGAAAAAGAATTGTTCTACGATGAAGCAACTTAAGATAAAAAAGTTCTTAGAAGTAAGAAAAATTCAATTTTTTTCTAATTTGTTGGTTTTGCATAAATAACCATATTTTAATAATATAATACGATTTTTCTAGTGATTTTCAACAAAAATGTTCTTGGTGAGCTACATTCTTTATGTACCCGTTTTCGAGATAATTTGAAAGTAATGTCGAAAAAATGGCTTTTTCCATGAAAATATCCCTTTTTCAAAAGTTAGTCGTGATTGTCCATCTTCAAAAGTATTTTTTTTTTCAAATTGTACATAAAATTTTCAACTACTATCGTTTTGACACCAAGAAGATTGAACATCTTCTTAATTAACAAAATTAAAAAAAATTTTTTTCTGTTCATACATGATTTATTTATTTTTTCTACTATTTAAAAAAAAATAGTATTAACATTTTTACAAACACTATTTCCTAACATTCCTATAAATATTATGAAAACTCAGTATTTCGTCAGTTGAAAATATTTTCGCAGCGATTTTGTTATCTGCAACTGGAATGAAGGAGTGATATTTCTGTGTACCAGGAATCATTTTTGTTTGCTGATAACTACCACCCCATTCTGCAGCTCCCTCTTCATATTCTTCTTGTGAAACATAGCAAAATGATATTTTTGTGAAATTTTCTTGATTTCTCTTAATAGCCCAATCATACAAAGTTTTCGCACTTGTTATTGGATGTTCATGTTGTTTGGGCAAGCTTGCTCTTGTTGCCATTCGTTTTTATGTGCCGCCAATTGCATCACATGGTCTCTTACCATGTGAAGTTGCGAAAAAATGCCACTCAGAATCAATGTTGTATTTCTCTTTAAACTTGCAGAGACTTGCAAATTTTTTTCTATTTTTGTATTGGGAAGCAGCCCCATCAGACATTTAAATACGTTAGTAATTTAGAACAGATTTAAATACGTTAGTAATTTAGAAGTAAATACTTGTACCGCAATTGTATCATGTCTTAGAACTTCTGATATTACAACAAAACTTAGATTTTTAAGCATTCCTGACTCCATATAATAAATAACAAACGGATGAATTGTAGCCTGATCATTGTTCCAATGATGACTTTGAACAGCATCCTGAAGTACAAATGAATAATTCTCTGCAAGATCACAAATAATAACTACTTCTCCTTCTTTTAATGAAGACTTTGTATCTTTTAAAAATTTAGATTGCTTTGTTTTTATATAATCATGAGTTAATAGTTTTTCTAATTTCTCGCCAAAATATTCAACAAATTTATCGACAGGTTTTAATAGCGTTTCTAAATTACATCTATCAGTTGTAATCCATTGTTCGAACGATATCTCAGACAAGTTATGTTTCTCAAGTTCTTTTAAAAATCTGATCTCAAATTCTGACAGCGTGGGACAATTTTCGCATTCACGGAGGTAACAATATTTTGATCTTGATGATGAATTACACAATAACTTCTCAAAATGTTGATTACAATCAGTGTTGAATGAATATTTTTTTAAACTGTGAAGCATTAAATCAATATTTTCGTGAATTGCGCAAACACAAACGTTGTGAAAACCTGAAGCATTTAGCAATTTACAATGTTTTGGTCGTTATGCTGCAAAAGTACTAAATCCAATTTTATGTTCACTGACTTCTTTAAATCAAGTGAAAGTTTCTCTAAGTGATGAAAGTAATAACCATTTGTTGACTGAATTTGTTGACGCTTACCATTAGTGTTTACAGAAACATAATCTCTTTGTCTCGGCATGGCTCTGCTGAAGTCGTCCTCGTCAAAAAAATTGTATCACTTGATTCTTTATATCCGGATTCAAACGATTCCCCGATCTGTCGTTGGGGGTAGCCAATACTCCATTTTCGGCTGCCAATTCTTTTGCTTGTAATGCAAGGTATTTGTTTGTTTCAAATTTGCTCGTTATCTGCTGAATCGTCCACGAATTAGGCAAAACTGTTAATATACGTATTTTATCTATTCTCGAACAATCTGGTTCTATGAATTTTTCTTTCAATTTGGAAATAATTTCATCATATTCCACAACCTTTGTTTTCAATGTAGCTAACTCTTCGACATCTTCTTGTGGTGGTAAGCTGAATAGATATTTTCTAATACCTGCTACAATTTCGGCAAATTTTTGCCGACGGTATTTATCGTTTTTAAATTCTCTAATGGATATCGGAGACACATTTATTCCTGCAATTCCATTATTGAATAACTCAATGTTGTGTATCCTGGAATAATCCGGTAGGTCACTGTCCTGAGAAGATGCCGAGGTAATTGAAGCTGCCGATGGTATTTCCTCCAAATCGTTCCGTTATGTGGTTGGTGCTTCGTCATATCCACCGTTTTCTGGTTGCTCCACTCTTTCGACAGGATTACGACGATACGAATATAACCGATATGAATCACAAATTTTTAATGACGTGTCCAAATGGACCGTATACTGCATGGATAAAAGTTTTTCAATTAACTTTACAGTTAAATTTCTAAGTTTAGGCGAACACCGTCTCCCGATTTCACGAAAAGGTTTAGACAATGCTTTGTTTTGAGTTCCATTTCAAATCGTTTTACACTTTACGCTACTCATGAAAGACACTGTTAAACTGATGTCATGACTATGTAATGTAATCCTTTTTATACCCGCATAACGAAAAACAATTTACTATATAGTCAAAACTATATTTCGAATGTAAGATATACTATCACATTTTATGTTATTGTTATCGAATAATTTAATCTCATTTTCATCATACAACCTCTACGTTAACACTTATTGTTAATGTTTGCCATATTGTCATTGAAAGGTTTGTTATTGTCTGCACTCGGTGTAGATTATATACCAACTGTTTGGCATAGAGTACAGCAAAAATTTTGTTCGTGAAAAATGCCATATTTTTATGGTAACCTAACTTAACCGCCTATTCAGCATATTGTTATTTGACCTGTTACCATCTGACATATTGTTAAAACTATATAGGAGATTGTTAGTTTATCGTTGTCTACTATAAGGGTAAATGTCGTAACAATAACGGAAGCGGTCGTCAACAATAAGGGAAATGGCCCAGGAACGGTTTGTGATTATGCGGGTACGTACTAGGTACGCACTTTAGGTACTTTTTTGAAATATTGGTTTATGCAGGGGTATGCATGTAAATTATATTTTCTGTCAACACCAAAGGGAATGCATGAATAGGTATAAATGGGCGTAACAATTGTATTCTTACTGGTATAAACAGTTTAACTAATTAAATACATTGTGTTTCTACCTGAACAAAATACGCTTGTTCACTAACATGAATACTAATTATTTTTGTTTCGGGTTAGGTTTTCATAATATACTGTAAGTAAAAGCAGCAAATTTTGTCGTGTTACCTACAGTAAATATCAGGAATCAGTTTGTATAGTATTCTCGGTAATAAAAGGTATATTGTAGAAAATTTTATGTACAATTTGAAAAGAATACTTTTGCAGATGGACAATCACGACTAACATTTGAAAAAGGGATATTTTCATGGAAAAAGCCATTTTTTCGACATTAATTTCAAATTATCTCGAAAACGGATACTTCTAGAATGTTGCTCAATTAAAAGCATTTTTAAAATCACTAGAAGAATCGTATTACATTATTAAAATATGCTTATTTATGCAAAACCAACAACTTAGAAAAAAATTGAATTTTTCTTACTTCTAAGAACTTTTATATCTTAAGTTGCTCCATCGTAGAACAACTTTTATTCTTCTTCTTATGACTCAAAGCCTATTTGAAAAAAAAAAAATTATAAAAATCGTACGTTGGACAGATTTGCTAATTGATTTTTAGGTTTAATTTTTTATTTTTTTTGAAGAAAATTTTTTTTTTTTACAGTGTGCATATTTTTTTCATAAAGTCAAATTAATTAACCACAACTTCTTCTCAGATGCAATTTTATTACAACCAACAGTTTTCGAGTTATGATTTTTTGAAAAATACGCATGACAAAACACATACGCCCTTTTGAATAATTTGTCTTGAGTCAAAAAATTCCCTTAACCGGCGGAAAGTCCATCGTCACCAATTCCGAAGACATGTGCAAAGTTTCATCCAAATCGGAGAGGGTCGAGTTCAGTCATTTGCTCATTTGGCAGAGATGCTCTAGTGGCAGCATTCTCTTCTTCAAACATCCTTCCTCGTACACCTTGGCGTTTGAACCCTTCGTTAAAAAAGTCGACGACCGCAAAGCACAGATATAAAAAGCTTGCAAGGCTTGTACCTTCTGTCCAATTTTTTTTACGGACACTGTGGTGTCAGCGTCTTCCAGGTCCTGGTCCAACGATTTCGTATAGTAACTACTGCGTTCTAGGCAGCGCTCGCGAATCTTCCTTGGCGTAGATTTCTTCGTCGATCAGGATGCATCCGACTTTGTTCTCCAGAATCCGGTTATACAGTTTTCGCGCTTTTGTTTTGGCGTGAGCTAGCTGCTATAGGGACTTTTAAGTACCTTCTGTTTCATGTACGTTTTCAGGGAGTTCCAAGCGTTAAAATATCCCGATGCTGGTGTTGAGTTGCTTGGCCAAATCCAGCGTCGACGCCGATGGGGTGTTCCTTCCCAAGCAACCAAAAGTTGGAATGTTACCTGAGTTGAGAACTCAGAAGTTCTCATTTAGTTGAAATTAAGGTTCATTGAACTTTTTTGCTGAATAACAAGACACTTCCCGTATAGGCAGAACATAATGTTCATTAAAGTGACATTAATATCTAAAGCAACGTGAAAGTTCAATAAAAATTTCTTGTTGCTATTCAACTCAACCCTCAACTTCATATGTTGTTAGTTGAGAACTTGCTATGAACTATGACTATGAACTATGACTATGAACTATGAGCTATGAACTATGAAATATGAACGGCTTATTTTATTACCATCTTAAATAATTACTGTTAGCTAAGTGAGATGCGAAAAATGAAGATGTGGGTAAAATTAATCAATTTGTAGTTCAGATTAAGTTCTAGATGAGCAAAAAGATAAAATTAAAGGGAGTTGAGGCCAACCCCGGCGTATTAAAAAAAAATGGGGTTAACATCCATACCTCTCACGCCAAAGTCACGAGTTCGAATCTCACCTCCGGACAAGTTACAAAAACAAGTTAACCAAAAGGTCGGGAGATGAACCAGCTCAGGGTTGATAATCAAGGAATAAAAAAAAAAAAGATTATAAGTAAAAAAAAGGTACCAATGCATGGAATCAACGCTTCGGGTAAAATCATAGCATAACCCAGTTCGTTCATATGGCACAGTGGTAAGTATCCCGGTTTAAAAGAGGAGGACTCGAGTTGGAGACTAGGTAGTAAATATTTATGAAAAATATAATTTACTTAATAAAAACTGATCAAATTGAACCCAATCATCATTTCACAACAAAGCACTCTAAAAACAAATTTGCGGAAGAACAAAAATATCGAATATAAATGTTTTGTTGTCTTTTTTTTGGTTTTGTTGATTTTGTTTAAGGTACTTTTTGAGCTTAATAGCATTCTCTACTATCTCTTGAACGAACCTTTCGCGAACTTCAAAGTTTTCTTCAGAGGTTGATAAGAATGCTGCTAGAAGCTTAAACATTGAATGCGAACTAGATAGTTCGTTAATTACTTAAAAAGTAAGTTAAATAGAATTCTCATCGTAATCCTTCGTTTTGCTGGTTAAGTTTAAAAAATTAAAACCCTGTCATCAGAACTTTTGGTTGCTTGGGTTATGTACTCAACCGCTTTCTAGTCCCGGTCCCAGATTCCCCATAAACTTTCTGCAACATTTTCAATGCATCCGAAGCACTTATTTCGTTGGAATAACAAAATTCCCAACTAATTCTTTGCTTAACGTTTGATTCCATAGTAAAATTCGAAGAACACACTTGTTTAAAGTGCCGTAAAAAAACTTTTGTGAGTGACAGATCGTTCTCAAATTTGACATGTAAACGCATAACAGTCCAACCAATCTAAGAATTATTTTTTGTCGTTATATCATCCGAGGACAGTTTTATTCATAAAGTCTCGTTCATATTTGAGCAGAAGGTGTAAGGGTTAGTCAGTCAGCTTGTCTTATGTCAATGGCGTTCATATCAAAATGGAACCGAAATAGAACCGAAATGGAATTGAAACAGAATCGAACTTGAACCGAGATGGAACCAAAATGGAACTGAAATGGAATTATCGTAATTAAAATACCCCTCCCCCCTTTTTATAGTAATTTAAACATTAGATTTTCATTTAGCGGACTCTCCGTGTCGATTTCTTAACTATCAACTACTTGTATTTGTCAGTCTTAAGTTACACGAATCCTAGAGGGTTTGAGCTGTTTATTGGAATACCTGTAACTAGAAATGAGAAAAAAAATTAGTATTTTCCATTTAATTCCAACTACCTTTGCTTATCTTGACAGATAAGCGTATTTCGTCTACAATGTGCACACTTCTTCAGTGTCTCGTACTAATAACTCGACTTGACTTGAAACATTAAGTCGAGTTATTAGTACCAGACACTGAAGAAGTCTACACAGTGTCTGTTACTAATAACTCGACTTAATGTTTCAAGTCAAGTCGAGTTATTAGTACGAGACACTGAAGAAGTCTACATAGGGGGAGTTTGCTCATTTACACTTCCGGTCCGCTTCCTAGCATCTGGCTAAGAAGTACCTGGTGGTCAGTCTCCCACCAAATTTTGTAGACCGACTGCTTAGAATTATCTGAAATTGTAATATTCCACCCACTATATCACAAAATATTGCGAGTAGTTGAAAGGATTGGAGATAAGGAAAGCATTGGGTATAGGACCAAGTCTCCCCCGGTTGGTACCAAATTAATGAGCGTAGGAATCAATAGAATCAATATCAGTTACTAATGCTATGAGGGGTCACCAACCGGAGGGGCGGCCTAACTTGTCTTATCTCTACTTGTAGGATATGTATGTATGTATGTATGTAAGGTAGCCACCATCCCTTCTACGACCTTGTCATGTATGCAGCTCCACTTAATAGCAAGATCAAATTGAGTTACCGGGTTGCATTCACAGTAACGCTGTATGAAGGGCCAAAAACGGTTGGGCGGACCCGTAAGCAGAGACACTTACGCGAAACCCGCGGGAACATAAGATTCTCCTTCCAACGATACGATCCAACAAATCGAATAACCCAATTCGCAATACTCATTAAGCTTTCTACGGGATGGCTTGTTAAGAAGGGCGCGTCACTCTCACTGAAACTGTTGGAGTAGAATTCACAACATCACAATCAAATCGGTAGGATAAGAAAATGATACCGTTTATTCCCTCCTAGACGCCGGTTGTCATACCACTCCATTGTCCAATTCCAGCTTGAGTGATACCCTGATGCTCCCTCCCTTCCCAATATATATTCAATGTCATTTCGTAATATATAATATGTAGTGAATAAAGATTATAATGATAAAAAAATATAGTGAATGAATATTATAATGATACATAATATAGTAAGTGAATGTAAGAATGATAATAAAACTCCATTTGCAAACCTGAAAGTTCAGACAATATATGAGTAGCTATGAGAAAAAAAAATTGATTCAACCTTATTTTACAATACTTGGAATATCCATGGATGATCTGAAATTATATAGCATATGAAGAATAGTAAACCAAAAATTTCGAAGTGCTGTTCCGTTTCCTTGAATCACAAAAACTTTTTGTAGTGAGTCTCACAGGTACTATAGCAATTTTTGTCAAATGAATTTAAATGTAATAATAGCATATCATTTAATATCATAACACAAAATAAAAATCTGACGATATAATGTAAAATAAAAATACGAGCAAGCCAGTAAACTATAGTAGAATATATATCCGTAACTTAGCTGATCATCTACTCATCGAAAGACTTCCGCTGTTGCAGCTTTGATAAAATTAAGATCTATTGAGATTAGAATTTGTTTTTAAAGTTATAGTCAAATGACATAATAAGCGTAAGTATAATATATATCCTTAATCCACTGGGTTGTTACTGAAAAAAAAATTAGATATGTTTTAATATCCTAATAGTCTTGGAAAAGCTGAAAACAGCAACCAATTAGGAGAAATAATTTTTTTATAACTATGAATAATGCCAAAAACGTAGATTAAATAAAACCAAAAATAAAATCCGATAACTCTTATTGGTGTGGATCCATAAATGATTCTGTTAAATATGAAATGAATGATTATATATTATATAGTTTTGGTGAATAAAGAAAAAGCTCTTTTGAGTAGAATTTGTCGTACATAATGCTTCCTACATTTTTTCCGGTGAAAATGGCATGAATATAGATAAAATAGCGAAGGGATGTTATAGCATAAAATGATAATACCAATTTAGATTGTATTCACATATCTACAGATTGTGATCCTGCTGCAATTGTAGACGGGGCCGCTCATGCACTACTAACCTTAGATAAATTATCACAACTACCGAAAAAAATATATATATAAAATTATTTTAAAATACTTGGGAATTCCATGGATGACCTGTAATTATATACCGCATAGAGAATAGTATATCTACAATATCGATGTGCTGCTGCTATAGTGAAAATTGATGTGATATAACCACAATGGAACTGACTCTTAGCTTCGGGTCCTGGAATCCCTACTGAGCCCTTGCGGCACGCCAAGCCGGCCAGTTCAGCGCAAGGGGTCTTATCTCTACTTGTAGGATATCCACAGAAAAGAGGGCATGCCTCTATGATCACGATGCTGGAAGATCCTCATTCATCCGGAGGCAGAATGGTTATCAAGAGCATACAAAACCAGGACGAGAACGATGAGGACTTGAACAAGAAGGAAAGTAAACAGAAAAGGAAAGAAACAACAAAGATTGGTAAGAATGTAACAGTTTTACTTATTATATACATAAAACCGTAACTAAATACGCGCCAGAATCAAAAAACTGAATTTTGATTCTGGAAGTGTGATTGCATCTCATATATCCATTTGATATATGGGTGTATTCATGCGGGGCTTATTGCAAATGATAGCGACCTCAGAATGTACGTGTAGAAACAGGCATTCTCGAAATGGATCGTTGGAACTGCAATAGAGCCATCATCTTTTATCTCCAGGGCTAAAAGTGTTTGCACTTATAGATAGTATAATGTCAAAAATAGGTGCAGACAAATTTCTTCCATAAAAGCACTGCCGGTGAGTGGGAGGTGAATAGTTCACTCACACACACACACACACACACACACACACACACACACACACACACACACACACACACACACACACACACACACACACACACACACACACACACACACACACACACACACACACACACACACACACACACACACACACACACACACACACACACGATAACATGCAATCATATACTGATGCCTTCTTTCCCATCCCTTTTTTATATGGGTGATCTTCATGACCAAGAGCGGTAGTTGGGTACAGGCGAATCGAGAGGTGGTAAGTGGTCTAAAGGATGAGGAGACCTGAATAAAAAATTCTCATGGATTTGCAATTGAGTGTGTTGTAACCGTGCAACGGAGTCTATAGGGCTTTGTGCACAAATTACGTAACGCATAAAGGGGAGGGAGGGGGGTTGAGCAACCGTTACTTATTGTGACATATGGGGGAGGGGGGGTTTTAAAATCGTTACGTAACAAAATACCCAATTTGAAATAAAAAATCAAAAGTAAATAACTAATTTCCATTAACTAGAAATTAGAAGAAAAATTAGTATCTTCCATTTAATTCCAACTACCTTTGCTTATCTTCGACAGATACGCGTATTTCGTCTACAATGTGCAGACTTCTTCAGTGCTCTGGGAAAACCCCACGTTCAAAACGTCAAATGAAAGGTTTCAATCCACATTTTGAAGACAAGTTATCGAAACTGAGCAAAAATTTTGTTTTTGTATTATTAATCACGTTTGCCATAACTAAAACACTGCACCAATTATCGCCATAGTTTTAAATGTTGGTTCCTTTGATGGCCAATCGCATGTGTTTCTTATAAGAGTGGCCATAAAAGAAACACATTTATGGCCAAGTGGTGCAAGAAATCTGAAATTTTAAGAAAAATGGATTAAGCCTATCTATTGATTTCCGACCTAATTCTAAAGATTCGATAAATGGAGACTCACAATTCAAATGTGATCTACTAAACGAAAGCTATTTTATAACGATTTGAATCAACAATTGGTGCTATTTTCCATAAATCGTACATCTACACGCTGAGAAATATATTGTTCTGTATATATTCAACACGGATTACCTATAATTTTTATTTATTCAAACAATACCGATTTTATTTTTGAAATAATTATATAGACATTTAATTTAAAGACATTTTAGTAAAGTTGTTGAACTAATATTTTTAACAGTTTTAAGAACATTCAGTAACCTGAATAAATGCAGTACAGCGAGTGCAATATTTTTCGTAATTTTATAATAGCTTAAAGTTACTTAAATGAAATTAACTGACTACACACTTAGAAAAATTTACAGTATTCGGTAATTTTTTACCGAACTTTCAACAACTGAACGTTCGGTAATCCGATTTACGATTTCATGAATTTACAGTATTCGTAAAATTACCGGAACTTGTCAAATTTACCGAATCTGTAAATCATTACCAGGTTCGTTAAGTCGAAAATACCGAATATATCAGTTTTCTAAGTGTGTAATGTTTGCAATCTTTACAAATTTCAAGTTACTCAAATGAGAATTAAACATAAAAACAACAACAATAACAGTTTTTGTGATGATTTTATCACAATTGAGAAATGGGGGGGGGGAGTCCGTGAGCGTTACGTAATTAAAGGGGGGAGTCTGGTCACGTGTTACTTATTGTTACATAGGGGAGGGAGGGGGTCCAAAATCCCGTTTTTTTTGCGTTACGTAATTTGTGCACAAAGCCTAGTATGTGCAATTGATGTTATTGTTCACAACGGTGGGATGGCACTGGGAGTTGTTATTGCTACAATGGAGTCTAGTGGGGATTGAGCCATCGGTGGGGCGAGGTGTGGATCTATTGTTGTGGCAGTGTGCATTTTGCATTTGTGTGATTCGCGAGCAGTAGGATTTGTGGTCGGAGATGGATTTTGATGTTGTTTTGTATTGTTGTGTTGTGGTTGTGTGGTTGTTTTTATCCGGGGAAAGTCAGCCCGGATAAGGATAGCCATACGTTTACAGTGCAGTAGTATGGAATGGCCTTCGGATCTGTTTCCGGCCGTAGTCTTGTTGTTCGTGAGTCGGATGAATGAGGAGTGCATATTGTCATTGCAGTGGATCTGCAGTTCGCTGCAAATGCTGGGATTTTCAACAGATGTGAGACGGTACACTTGGTAGTGGTGGACTCGGATTTGTTGGGAGGGGGGTGATTTTTTCTGTGGTTGACAGCCCCCCTTTTCTATTGTCAGCCTGGGCACTGTTGTACTTCTGACTTCAGCTAGATTGAGGAGGTGCGTGCCAAGCGTCTGTCCACCAAGGAGGTGCGGCTCAAACAGTGTCTGACCAGGCATCCAGCGGTTGAGTAAGAAACGCTGTTTCGCGTCAACTATACATTAGGTGGCATCCGCTCCATGGCGATGTAAGCAGCGCGACCCCGATCATCCATAGAATTCCAGAGTATTGTATAGTAATTTTGAATTGTTTTCTTCCCTCGTGATTATGATAGTGCAAGTCCGTCTTCAATTGCAGCAGGATCAGCAGATATGCAGACATAACAAATATAATTGTGATTATCATTTTATATTATAACATCCCTTCACAATATTTTTTATGCTATTTTCAGCTTCGCATTTGCATCGTTTTAAGTTTTGGCCCACCTGACTAACGCCAGATGTCTGGAGAATAAACCGGAAAACACGTCTAAAATCTTATAGGTATCAAAATGAAAACCCTACCTAAATTCAGCGTTCCGTTTACCAGAGCGAACCATGCTGCTAACCCTACCCCATATATCCAACATCCCAGTGAGTTCTCGTGGAAGTGCAGAGGTGTTCTCGGCTTCCATCAAAGCGAGAACCACGTCAACATACTCCTACCCTATCCTTATTTGACATGCATGGATGCGGCCGGCGCTGGTATTGCTATTTTTAATTCCCGATCGCCAGTTTTTACATATTGAGGATGACTGTTAGTCCCAAACATCATCTGTTGGTTCTCTGTGTAATTACAGCCGATCTGGCAATAACAGAGTAGCAACCGCAAGCAGTCAATCATGCTCATCATGCTCATGCTCATGCTCAGACACTGAAGAAGTCTACACATTGTAGACGAAATACGCGTATCTGTCAAAATAAGCAAAGGTAGTTGGAATTAAATGGAAAATACTAATTTTTCTTCTCATTTCTTTTTAAGTTACACGTTCCTGTGACTCAATGCAAAGATTATTTATGATACCTGCTGCAATACAGGTATTTTTAGGGGATTTATTTTGGGAGCATCTTTTGTTTTCTATGAATTTCATGAACATTCATAAAATTCACTCTTTAAGATAACAGTTTGAAGCACTTACCGTATATCAGTACCATATAGTTTTCAGAGAAATTTGAGCTAAATGGCTATGCATTGTCCAATGATATTTACTATTATATCATCTTAAACAAGTAACTTTCTTCATGAAATAAGTGAAGAAACTCAATTTGTTTCGGATGCAAAGTAATTGCATATCGGTCTTATTCAGAAGTTCAACCGATATAGTTATGCGTTTTGTGCCACCACATTTTTCAAAAAAGGAACTAAAAATATGTTTTCGTAATCTCGCTTATGTTATTTTTGTAAACACAGCAGTGGCACACCAGTTGTTTACCTCGACTTAAAATTAATAGCGTAACAAGCTTCGAGTCGAAAATTGTTACTTCATTTTCATTTACATCTCTTCTACTTACAAGTCACCATAGCCAAGAGAGATAATCAACGTATTCAGTAGCTGCTCGTCTCAATTGGACAGGATCAATTCCCAATTCATTAAAAATCTCACTATATGAAACATCTCCCTTCCTACGGTAGCGCTTTTTTCGTCGAGGTTCATTGAAAGTCGATAAAGCAGAACTACCAAATAAGGCTGTAACGGAAAAAGCACTAGCGAGACGTACAGTATGTAAAAAAGAATATCCACCCCTTATCACTTGGCACCTTTGCTTCAAATTATCCACCAAAACATTGAAAAACGATTTTTAATATTAAGTTTATGTCTCAAGGGATAAAAAGAAAGTCAAATAACGATAATTTGATGTAACAGCACGAACTGTTCGTGTCTGAGACCAAATATTTTAGCAAAGAGCTGGTACTGAATCCGTGGTTGATCTCACTAGGCCATGGTGACTCGTGAGAAAATAATAGATTAATGAGTATGAAGTTATCACTCTCAGCAGTGCTTTAATTTTGTTATTGGGTTAAATAAATTATTCCCGCCCATCCCAGCAGCAACACCAACTGAGAAGCAGCAATTGGCTGATCTTCACAAAATTTATTTCGTACATTCTAAAAAAATGTGTAATGATAACATTTCACCAGATAGAAAGCAATATGAATGTTTCATACAATAAACGAGACATTTGTTCTATATACAAAACCCATGTTTACGAAATGAGTGAAAGCTTATTTACGAAAATACATTTTCAGTGTGAACCTTAATTTTCAGAATAGACCAGAGATGTTCTATTGGATTAAGGTCAGGAGACTGTGCTGGCCACTCCAAAACATTGATTTTCTTTTCCATAAACCATTGGGATACCAGCTTCGATGTGTGCTTTGGATCCTCATCTTGCTGGAACGTGTAATTCCGGCCCAGCTTCAGTTTTTGTGCTTTTGCTGAAAGTTTTCGTTTCAGTATGTCTAGATAAACCACCTTTGTCGTTATTCCGTCAATGAATTCGATTTCACCAACGCCAGACGAAGCCATCGAGCCCCAAACCATGACCCTACCTGCACAGAAAATGATGAAAGCTAGTTAAGTTAGTTGACAATTAATGATGTTGCAATAACTCACCTCCACCATGTTTGACTGTAGGCTTTAAACACTGGGTTTTCAGACTTTCACCGGTTCTACACCATTTTTGTGTGATACCATCAGACTCAAATAGCATTATTTTGGTCTCGTTTGGCCAAATGACCTTTCTCCAATCATCGACTGTCCATGTAATATGATCTCGAGCCCACTTCAATCGTTTTTTAATGTTTTTCGCTGACAACCATGGTTTCTTAATTGCTCTACCTCTACTCTACCCTTCAGACCTTGTAGATGCAATCGATTACGGATTGTTTGAGGTGTCACATGGATAGCAAATCCACTCTTAACTTGCCTTGCAATTTTAGGAGCTGACAAACCTCGATCTTGTTCCGCCTTTCTGGCGATAGCCCTGTCAATCCGGGAACTTGTCTTCGCCGGTCGCCCTGATCGCTTTTCTGGTGTGAAAGAACCACTCTTTTTGTACTTCTGAACAATTTTGGCAACCGTATCTTTACGTATATGAACGATATTAGCAATTTGACGGTAGCTTTTACCGCACTTGTGATGCTCTATGATAAGTTTTCGGATACTCAGCAAAATTTGTGCGTCTTTAGGCATTTCGGAAAACGAGAACTCAAATTTGAATCACGAAAGCTTCTACACTACGAAAGGATAACTGTATGCAATGTTTACATTCGAAAAAGTGACAGGAACCGCTCAGTACACGGCAAAATGGTACTAAGCATGTTTGGGTGGATAAACTTTTTTTGCATGTTTTACTTCCCTTTTCTGTTGATCTTGGCAAGATCAACAGAAAAGGGATTTTCGAGAGCTAGATTAATTCAAGTATATTTAATGGTATAATGATAGGTACTATGAAACCATTATACCCTGCTGTTGACCAAACCACATTGTCTAGTTATGGATGACAAGACTAACGTAAAAGCAGGCTTCCGGCAACTTCCGAGGCTCCTGATCTTTACTGCTCATCATAAGCTCGATGTTCTTAAGAACGTAAGGTAGCAGAAAATGTTGAATTCTGCCAAGAAACATGATTCGGCAAGCAATTTGCTCATGTGGAAAGCGGAGCACCCCATTTGTGGCAGCCGGGGTGGCCAATGGGTAGGTATACATTGAGGAATGCCTTCAAAAGCGTCTACTTCCCCTTCTGAGGCCTTGCACTTTTTTGACTAGATTAAGTCTCATGTCATTACTCGAAAGATATTCTGGAGTGGTACGAAGCTAAGGAGGTCAACTTCATGTCGAAGTATCTCAATCCTTCAAACGCACCGGAACTGCGGCCAATTGAGAGCTATTGGGCCATCATAAAGTAGGCACCAACCTAAGGAAGTGAAACCGAACGAAGATATGTAGAAACAATGGATTTCGACACAAAAAATAGCTGGTCCAAACGTTTTACAAGATCTTATGAGTAGTGTTAAAAGGATTTTTAAGGAAAAAGGAAAATTCGTGCTAGATTCAGAGTCCAGCAAATTCATCGGATTGAAGAATACCATCGCCGCACTCAGAAAAGACGTATAATTTCTGAATAAATGCCTAAAATATAAGGGTGTACCAATAAGTCATAGGGTTAATATACCGACATTCACCCCTACCAACGTCGTCAGGCAAATGGAAGCGTCAATCATCAAGGACAGTATTAAACAACTATTCAACAAACTGGACCGGAAGTCTTGGAGTGCTATTCTCTGCACCTTAAGTTGACCAAGGAGTATACCGGAAAATTCCAGGAGTTCATATGAATGCGAATCGAATAGGAAACGAACGGTCCTCAATAGAAACTCAACAGGCCGAGAATAGAATCTCAACAGACACGGATCACGCATCACACAGAAACACGCATTACACAAAAAACAGGCCACACTTACACCAACCGTCACCACAACGCCGGTGGGCCACTTTATTGAGGGACTGGTAGTCAACCGATCGACGACCGAATTCACGGAAGAACATCTGACTCGCCTCAAAAAGGGATTAGGATACGCGGTTACAACCAAGCCCGACGTGGAGCAGAACAACATCGACGTGGAGACAGCAATTACACACACACACACACACACACACACACACACACACACACACACACACACACACACACACACACACACACACACACACACACACACACACACACACACACACACACACACACACACACACACACACACACACACACACACACACACACACACACACACACACTTCCGACATTTTTACAAAACACAGCTAGGACTACATTCTCAAGGACGAACAAAAACAAAGGCACAACACAGAAAAGGAAATTCAAATCGTTAGAGAACTGAAGTCAAAGCCTGTGTTTTACCTAAAAGCAGACAAAGGCAACAGAGTCGTCATCATGGATAAAGAGGACTACGACAGTAATGGACCTAAACACTAAAGGAGTGTAAAGCAGTACTAGGCGATGCAGCAGTCCGTGTTCGCGAACCAAACCCCATCCATCCCAGAACTAAAAGCCTTCAAAAAATCCACAAACCCGGAAACTAAATGAGGGAGATCGTTTTATCTTTAGGATCTCCAGCTCATAAGCTAGCAAAATGGCTGGTAAAAGATGTCAAGGTATCTCCGAGCAATTAGTAACTCTCAAGAATTTGTACAACATCTACAGTCATCAGGTCATAGAAATTATAATGAAGTAATTGTATTTTTCAACGTCACGGCCCGTTTTCCTAGCGTACCGATCAAGGGCGCGATTATCCTTGTAGAAGATTCGCTTTTAAAACAAGGAGACGATACAGAATGCAAGCAAAATGTTCGGATGTACCTTAAGCTCACTCGACCTTGCATGGAAGAGAACTAGGGTAGGTAACGACTTAAATACTCACTAGATGGAGCACCATACTGCAAAAAATGAGCGTTGTAGGTTAACGTTAACCCCGTGCTTGGAATAGGGTTTCGGGGTGCTTAAGTCGTTACCTACCCTACTTCACTTTCAGAGGTTCATTTTATAAACAACTAAAAGGAGCCCCTATGGGAATCCCTCTATTCCCATTCCTCTGTAAACTGTTTATGGCGAATCTAGAAGCAATCCTAAAAGCGAAAGGATTTGGTCGAGATACGTCGACGACATCTTTGCCAAAGTTGAAGTTGAAACAATAGGATATCCCCTTAATTCTTCAAGAAAGCAACAATCTCCACAAAGACATTAAGTTCACTCATGAAATAGAATAGATAGGATGGGAAACTTGGATTCTTCGACCTTATAGTAGCGAGAGAATAATTGTCACCATCGCTTTTAGAGTTTGAAATTTTCAAAAATTCCACAATCTTCCAAAGAGTCATCCCTTACACTTCAAACTACTCTTTTTAGCATAAAACTGTAACTTTTCACCACATGATCCACCGGATGTTGACCCTTCCTCTCAATAAAACTGGAAATGCTAAAGAATTAGCATATCTGCCAGACTGCCAGATTCGGCAGCATAATTAATCATCAATTAAAAGAGAGATTTGAGCAATAAAAAATGAAAAAAGTGCCACTAAATTATTAAGGCCTGTGCCAACAAATAATGTGTGATCAGCATTAAAAAATTAGGAATGAGCAATAAAAGATGAGAAAAGATCTTCGGATAATCTAATTGTGACCGGTAAATCTATCAAATAAAGCAACAGCTATTAGTATATGTGCAATTAAATATGGCAGTATATCCGCCAAATTATGTAATTTGAGCACTAAACTATTCGCATATGTCTTTCAATTTTATTGGATTTTCCCATAAAAACAGTAAAATGAGCAATGGATATTTATATGGTTATTTATTTATCCATTGCTCATTTTACTGTTTTTATGGGAAAATCAATAAATTGAAGACATATGCGAATGGTTGAGTAGCTCAAATTATATTTGACATCTGCCGTATTTAATTGCGCATATACTGTAGCTGTTGCTGTTGTCTACAGGTCTGTGGGTTATCCGAATCTATTCTCATCTTTATTGCTCATTCTAATTTTTAATGCTGATCACATTATTGCTAGTACGAACCTAATATTGGTGGCTACTTTTCATTTTGGTGCTTTCTGAATTACTAAGTGCAGGTAAATATTTTAGTCGCCAGATTCAATGGTAACGAATTATCAACAATAAGGTAAAATATCTTCATAGGAAATCGCAAACAAGCCTATTCGATTCACCTGAGCCCCTGGAACGTGTATCCGTCCCCTTCGATAAAGACATTACGCAAAAGCTGAAACCACGACTTAGGGAATTTGGTTTGGACATCATACCAATCACATTAACCGTTTTGGTCTTAACACTATTTTTAACCATCAATACCACATTTACACACGCCCTTTTAGAAACGTAGTTGTGATCCAAAATGAGGAACTACTATGGCAAGTGGCATTTTTTAAGAATGGAAGAAACCTGTTAATTGGTAATAGTCGACCATCATCAATTCCTGAAGATGCTGGGAATGCCTCAGCTTCATAAATAGTGCAAATCAATTTCGTTGCAGAAAACAACGAATACAAAACTAGGACTTGTTGCAGAAAACAACGAAATCGAAAATATCGATATCGTAGTACAAACTTTAGGTTGGTAAATGACTGAACAATGCATACCACTGGTACTGCACGTACCTGCAGGTTTAAAATAGACCCTATTTAGTGGTCCTTTGCCTCTTGTTCAGTAATTCCTTTCCATACCTCCCCGCGGTGCCGGATGGGCTGCGAGCAACCTTAGGGAAGATCGGATAACCAACCCTGGTGGGAACTTTGGTCGTAGGCTGACAAGGAAGGGAGGTTTGCTTCTGCAAACCTGAGCGTCTGTTCTCCAGGAGCAGGGGCTCACAACAGCGTCTGTCCCCCTTTTTGGGGCGGCTGATCGACGTCCGAGTGCCAGGAAAGAACTCTAAGCTCAACTGTGCACTATGATCCTCCGGAAAGAAGCGGGTTGGTGTCCGGCCCTGCAAGCCAACCGTAAAAAAGAATTGCAACGGAAAATCAGCAAAATAATAGGAAAATAATACGAACCGAGACCAACGGCAACGACCCCAGCGAACAAAAAGGACTTACGGTTGGAAACTCGGTACGTGGAACTGCCGATCTCTCAACTTTATTGGGAGCACCCGCATACTCGCCGACCTACCAAAACGCTAATAAGACCGGTGGTCCTCTACGAACACGAGACATGGACCATGCTCGAGGAGGACCTGTAAGCACTCGCAGCTTCCGAGCGACGCGTGCTAATGACGATCTTCGGCGGTGTGCAGGAGAACGATGTGTGGCGGCGAAGGATGAACCACAAGCTCACTGCACTCGGCGGTGAACCCAGCATCCAGAAGGTGGCCAAAGCCGGGAGGATACAGTAGACAGAGCATGTTGCAAGAATGCCGGACAACAACCCTGCAAAGTTGGTGTTCGCTACTGATCCAGTGGGCACAAGAAGGTGTGGAGCTCAGAGAGCACGATGAGCGGACCAGGTGTAGCGTGATCTGGCGAGCATTGGGCGTGACCGAGGTTGGAGAGCGGTAGCCGCAAACCGAGTATTGTGGCGTACTATTGTTGATTATGTCTTATCCTAAATGTGATGTTGAACAATAAATGTATGTATGTAGTACACATTTTATTTCATTTTCAGTGCATCAACATTAAGCACCTTTTTTTTTTTTTTTATAAGTTGATTTATTTGTACAAGTTCAATCGAATGACCCCTACAGGGTCAAGTTTTCGTTTTTAATACATATCAGTTTTCTTTTTGTCAATACTAAAGTTTGCGAAGGAGAACCGATTAAAGCCTGTCCACGTTAAATTTTGGACACTTTTCTTTCAGTGTATTGGGAATTATTTGGGAATTATTTCACGGATCGCTAAAATGTTTCACTTACATATATGAAAGTTAAAACTATCCACTGTATTTCGTGCTACATCATTTTTACATTACTGTTACATTTTTTTTAATGTAAAATTTTTATTGGTCTAAGAAGTATAAAAGTAATAACTCACATAATTGATTCATGCTTCATTGTCTAACTCAAATTCAAGTCCTGCTACATCGATTCTATCATTAATCGAATTAATATAGTATATGTAAATTGCAAATAATTTCATTATTTTAATTCTAGTGTTTATTTGAATATTATGTAGACATGGTTGTATGAGGTTTTCAAAACTAAGTCGACGCCAGCTATTTAAAATAACAGAAAGTTTTCTCTGAAATAATGTCCATGAATCTCTTACACGTCTACATTCACTGAATTTATGCTCGAGAGACTCTATCGCAGTGTCACATTCAGAAAAATGGCGTCGAATCAAGTGAAAGTGCGCAAAAACATTTTGTACGAAGGGCCGAAACTCCGAATTTACGGTACACGATCTTGCCAAGAACTGCCAAAAACAGTACCGCGTTTTGTGTTTGTAAATCATTTGATCAGCGCTTGAATGTGTATTGGAAGTGGGACAAATCGAAGAAGATGGTAGCCATTAATGAGAGATATCCAAATATTTCTGAGCGAAATGTGGCTTCGTAAAGGTGGGAAGTCAAAATCATACGTACAAACAGTGAAGCAGAGGCAAGGACTGAAGGCGTACAAAGTGAAAAAGGTGCCCAACCGTGATAAAAAGCAAAATTTCACTGAAAAAAGTCGTGTTAAGGAGCTTTACACCAATTGTTTGCAAACATTTTATTGTATCATAATATCGTTGCCGCGTATGGACAAATATGGTGCCCAAATTACTGAAGAAGTATTTGATTTGGCTGGCCATTTGTAGTTGTGGTCGAAAGTCTAAAAGTTTCGTCTCTACCGGCACTATCATTAAAAATGTGTACGAGAAAGAATGTCTGCAAAAGCGGTTGTTACCGTTGATCAGAAGTCACGACTGTCCTGCTTTGTTTTGGCCTGATTTGGCCTCTTGACATTATGCGGAATCCGTCCTGATATTGTATAAGGTACAAGAGTTCAAATACATGTCAAAAACAACCAATCGAACAAACTGTCCAGAACTTCATCAATAGAGAAGTACTGGGCTCTAGTTAAGCGGAAACTCTTTGAAACTAAGAAGGAAGCAAATGGTACCGAAGAAGTCAAAAGAAGATGGAGAATCGTCACGGCGGGCGTATCTGAGGATACCGTACGGTACCTGATGGCGGGTTCGAAAATTTTACAGAAAGACTGATTAACATCTTAATCAACTATTTCTAATGTAGATACAATTCTATTATTGTGAAACAAACAATCGGTTTTGTTGAATTATGTGTAAATTTGTTTTGTTGCTATTATTTTGGTGTCTTAAATTAAACATGCATAGGCTTTACTTACGGGTTATGGACCACTTATTGGTTTTTTGGTTAAGATATTTCTTAAGTTCATACAGCACGAAGATGTTTTTTCTTTGGTTATTTCATAGAGGCGTTCTGATTTTTTTTATTACAAACATCACATCCTCTCTCATACTCGGAACATTTACATGCGGACATTCATGCGCAGACGTCGACGTCCCTATAGCCGTACCACAAACATCTTAAATCACATACACAGAAGTAGTGTCTACATCGGGTCAAAGGGGTAAACCGGGTAAACCCCCTCCTACGGGACGGAAAAACTATTGCTCTTTCGTAGCCATCTGCCATGTTGAAGCTCCACACAGCTCTTCGTATGAAGGATGGAGCATAACGGTCGTTCGTGCATATTTTTCTGACAGTACATTAACAAAACGAGCTCCTATCTCGCATTCAGTCCGTCTGTCGGTCTGTCTTTTTCTGCTTTTGTCCTCCGGACGCGCTTTTCTCAGCTATCTAGTGATGATAAGCACTGCACACACATAGAACTGTGCTACTGGTCGGTCGTGCTGGTTTTTTTTTACGATATGAAACCTTCTTGCGCTGGGAAGAAAAACTGCTGAGCGAGCAGCGCAAGATGGAACGAGACAGAGTGAATGTGTAAATTATGGAAATATTCCACAGCTCAAAAATAATATGTACGCCCGATGTACTACATACTGTTCCTTCCTCCTCCAGTTCTCCCTCTTTGGGGTTGCTCCTAGCCTGTTGGTTGGGGATTTTGATTGTGGTTGCGGTGGAGCACTTTGGCACTCGATGAGGCAGCACAAAGATGGTGTGCTTTGGCTTTCCTGCGGTTTGGCGATGGAATATTGATTGGGAAATTTATCGTTCGAGAGTGTGCTTCGTCGTACTTTGCATAGAAACGATACACGAGTTGTCTATTCATCACTGACGGTTATGGGTAAAAGATTGTTGGAGCTTGAAGAAGAGGACTTCGATTTTCTCATCCCCATACAACACTAACTCATGGAACAAAATAATAGGTCAATAAGTAGCAAGGACTCGTCAGCCGCCGAAGAACCGGAACAAACAACTGCTGTAAAAAAACAACTACCCGGAAGAAATCGGCGACCCGTGGCAAATCATTTCTTTTGGCGAGAAATTTATTCGAACTGAATCACGCAATACAGAGTCCGTCGAAGCATAACAAGTGAAGGCCATTTTTCCCAATTGCAAAGAAAATAAAGGATCCGGTATTTTTCTTCAGTAAAAGCCAAACGCACCGAAGGCGATGCTGCGATGCTGCGTGAGGCTAGAGACAGAACGTTTGAAGTTGAGAAGAGGCAGTAGGAAAAAGGTCATAAAATATTATTTAACGTTTTATTTGCATATTTTTTATGATGCCACGACGGTCTCGTTATCGGCGGCTAAACTTTGCGTCGGGAAATTCGGGCAATCAGGTCGTAAATTTTACGATCTGCTATAATTTCGATGCAATAACTATTGCGCTCATTCAAAAAAAAAAAGGAAAAAAAGTGCTCTATCAGAGTACGCACTGCTTCTTTAGTTTCGGGGCTGCTTTGATTGCGGGAGAAAATATGAGGAAAAAATCATTAAGAAACATACTTTGGGTTTCGGATTTGGTTATGCATAAATTTGAGGAAACTTGTCGATATTCAGTAAAGTTTGATAATTTTGTTTTTTGAAGTTTTAAACTTGACGATGACGTTAACTTTTTTCTTATTTCTGTATGAGGGGCCTCAGAAAAATTTCAATGAACTCGGCTGGAATTGAACCCATTGGGTTTCCAAATACCATTGACGCTTACCGTTACACACGTATCTCTAAACTTTGAGAATGAGATCCGCTGCAGCGTGTTGGATGAGATACGGTTTAAAATTCGTACGAACTCCAAAGAACTAATCGAGGCTGTACCGAAAATTCCCGTTTCTGTTCCAAGTGTCACGCTTTTGGGGCCCTCTAAGAGGAAATGTGAGAACGACGGGAGCTTAAAACCGACTTCAAACGTGGAACTGACTGTTCAGAGCAATTTGCAATACTTGCGCCACAGTAGACAGCATGTTTTGGTTGTATTTGTACGACATATCCGTTGAAAAAATTGATGAATGATAACATAGTTAATGTCACAACGGTTAGGCTCCAATGATTTGAAAATCGTCAAGTTGGTTCCGAAAAGAAGAGATGGTTTTTTTCAGTTTTGTATCATAGAAAGTAGAGATCCCTATACAACTGAAGGAGAAAGTATTGCAGGATTCCACTTGGCCCAGTGAGATCTCGTTCAGAAAGTTTTAGGAAAGGAGCAGTCAGAGAAAGATTTTTTGGAAGCCAGCCGTCCTAACAATACCCGAGGCAGAATCCAACATCCCAAATATTTCGACCAACGCAGAGACCATTATGTCATTATGGATCAATAACGATGAACAAAACTGCTCAAAATACCTCGACTTGTGCCGAATTCCCGAATGAAACTGACATGCAATATTTAACGGTATATTATCAAAATGTGAGAGGCATCCTAATTTAATTTAATCTCACACTAACGCAGACAATTCTTGAAAGCATCCTGGAAAATGACGACTTCTTGAATGCATCATTTTTCTTCTCACCGGCCAGGCAACATCGTAGCACGTGCCGGAAAAAAGACTCCAAAGAGTATCTGAAATCGCTCTACTACTTCGAATCAAGGGAAAGGGGAAAGCGTAGAGCTCCTGTACCAAAGGCTTCCATATTGAGTTAGAAAATGTGATAATTTGTATTTTATCGTTGGGAGCATTGATGCTAGAAAGATTAGTTTATGCTACATTGTCTGTTCGGACTACAGGAACTGAATTTGTAGCAGACTCCAGTTTTTGGTCAGCTCAAACTAGAACAGTAAATTTATTTAGTTTTAGTATTACCCTCAGTTATTTCAGTACTCACAAAGTAGTTTTACTTTTTAACCCTCGTACACTTTTCCTTCTATCCCGACTTACTGTTCCTTTCCTAGTTATAACATTTTAGTTAGTTTTTTCTGATTCAATTTGTTTTCCAATCACTACTCACTTTTCTCCGATTTAAATTTTCCAATTTGATCTCTGATTTCCCGAATGTATCCGAAAATCTCCTCTAACTATTTGTTTACACCAGCTAGCACTTAATCTATAAATTTTTAATGTAAAGTATTATAGTTTCATTTTAATTTCATTTCAAGATTATGTTTATCTACTTACAGGCACCAATGATAAGTTTAACTATAATTTTAACAATAATAACGATAGTAATAATAAATATTTCTTCAGAGTGATTATACACGTTTTTCAGCACTCAACTAATTTTCGTTTTGTTTTCGTTTTAGCCTTTTGTTCCCTCTTCTTCTTCAACTACCTTTCTCTCTAACGTTTTTGCGTTTATCACTTTCCGGCAGCTTCGTTGCAGCCCAGCGGTGTTGACATTGTCTATTCGTGGACTTTTGAAATCTGAACCATAAGTCGGGCAATAATTTGCCATGGTTGCAGCGCCTTAGCTCGCTCACTGAAATTGAGACTGAAATTTAGAAATTTTAGCACAATACATGAAGTTGTATTGCGTAAGTAAAGACTGGACTCGACAAAAATGAGACACACAAAAACGATCACTAAAAATCATTTTAAATCGGATACTCAGTGATTAAATAACCAGACAAAAAAAAAAAAAAATTTTAACGAGCGCGTAAAATTTCCCCTCGTTTAATTCAATGCCAAAGGAGACGTAAACAGCGAAATTGATTGCAATCTTTCAACAGGCGTTATCTGGCTTAAATTCAGGCGTTTCTGGCGGATTCAGGCGTTATCTGGCTTAAATTTACATGAAATATCCCATTATTTTTTGCCGAATCTAGCTTTCCCTTTATGTGCATTAGACAACGCAGAAAATTCAATGTTTCTTTTTATCTGTGTATATATTAGCTATGTTTTGGCATAATTTATTAATGAAATTACCTCCCCCAAGCTGAATGCTCGTACATTTCTCTTAACACTGCTCATAAGATCTTGGGCGAGGCTTTGAACAGCGTGGAATCGTCTCGATAAATCTGCCCGTTCATGGTGCCGGAACGGCTTGTTGTACCGTCCGCACTCTCAGATCGCCTGCCACAACAGGTACTTCTTCGCGAATTTGTCCATCTTTCTCTTCCGGAACTTTTCCGGAACCTCCATGCGGGACGTACCGACAAAAAATCGAGGCCGGGGTTTTGTTTGGTGTCCGCCTTGATATATGTCTCGTCGTCCATGACGAGACAGCCTGGCTTGACCAGCCACTCACGGTACAGCTTCCGCGCACGCAATTTGGCCACCGTGTTTTGCTTGTCAGTCCGGTTTGGCGCCTTCCTGACCTTAAAAACACGTTGCCCAGCCCGCTTCATGGTCTGCTGGACGAACCACTTCGACGAGTTAGACCTTTTTGGCCACGTCTCGGGTGGAAAGGTTCGGGTTATTCTAAAAGTACTGCCTTATCTTCCGCGCCTTCTCTGGGTATTCCGTTTTCGGTTTTCGGCCGCTTCCAGCGCACCGCTCGATGGTCTTTGTCTCCTGGAACATCTTCACAACGCGGGGCACGGTGGAATGGTGGATTCCAAGCCTTTTGCCGATCCATCTGTGCGACTGACCAGGATTATCGATCACCGCGCCCAAGATTTGCTGGCGTTGCTCTTCTTGTTTTGAATGCATCTTGAAAACTACTTGACAGATAAAATTTTGCACACATAAACAAAACACTCTAAACTAGTACTACCCAAAATTATTAATTTTTACCCACGTGATAAAAAGTTACACCCAAAACAAAGTGTAGCATTTTTTCCAAATCCAATCTTTAGTGTAAAAATAAATAAATTAATTGTGCTAGAATAACTTTTCATGAGAGTGAATGCAAAATTTTCAAAAATTCCTAATTTTGTAGCGCTTTATCAGATCACATTGCCACCTTAGAAAAAGTTGATGAAAATTCAATGGTTTTTAAGAAATACACTGAACAAAAACATAGTTAAATCGTTTTAAAAACATAAATTGTCAATTTTCTCAAATGGCCCAACTCAAATTTCAACATGTCTCTAAAGAAAGTAAAATTCTTTGCTTAACGCTGGTTAAGAGTTTTGGATGGATACTTTTTCAAGTTTTATTATAAATTGTTGAATATTGATAGATTTTTAACGTCTTTTTAAAATTGCACTGTTTTTAGTAAAATAATACAAACATATATTTTAGGCGTCATTTTTAACAAATTAACTAAAGAATTTTTTTTCCTGGACCCACTCGTTCACAAGTTATAGCGAATCAAAAATAAAGTTGAATACTGGTAAGTGTGAGCGTTTTAGTGGAATACCTGTAACTGGAAAATGAGAAGAAAGATTAGTAATTTTCATTTTATTCAACTATCTTTTTTGCTAATCTAGACAGATACACGTACATCGTCTACAATGCGCAGACTTCCTCAGTATCGTTTACAGTCGAGTATTTTCTTTCTTCTCATTTTCTAGTTAAAAATACGTTATATTTTTTCATTTTGTGGTCATTTTCCAAAGATAGTCTTGATATCCGAGAGATCGCAGCAAGCAATGCCCACGAACGGTTGGGTTTTTGTGAGCTGTCACGTTTTTTCTCGTTTTTCCGCGTTTGTGATTTTTAATTTTCAAATGAATTCATGCGTTTTGAAATGATGTTGATAGGGGACCAAGAAGAATCGCTCATAAAAGTACCGTCGGTAGTTACGTGTAACCGCGTGTGCTGTGTTTTATTGTAGCGCTACGCCTCTTGATCTAGGAAAGCATACAGAAAATGTGTAAAAAGCACTGAATTCCCGGGAGAAAGGAAAAGAGTGCCGCTTTCCCTAGTAGCACACTTGTTGCAAACCAGTACAAATTCCTTCAATGTGACTCCTTGAGGTCTCAATCAAGTTGCTGCAACTAATGATGACGGTTTGGTGTTGCTTGGGTTGCGCACTTTAGCCAACTCACCACAGGAACATCAGCCGACCACCCACCGGGAAGATGCAGATGTGTATTTGGTCTTACATATTAAGGGAAATCTGACTTCCCCATGAACGGTGAGGACGTTGCTGGGGTCGTTATTGGACAAATAAACTGTTCGCACAAAAATAATAGCAGCACATCTGAAAGAAGATTTAGATAAAACTATGTTGCATGGCCCGTTTGATTTAGTGTACTTAAAAAAAAAATCACTGGTTAGAATGCGAAAAAAATATCCGGATCATCGGCGGATTTCAGGCAAGCTAAAGTTGGCGATCGATGTGCATAGCAGGATGCAACGCAGAAGATGTTTAACGGATGGAAAAATAGTGTGTGGGTATGCCTTCCGGGTGTTGTTCGTAGGAAGAATTTGGTGAGTCATTTCCATTTTAAGATGTTCTATTTCCAGAGAGTATGTAATGGAACTTTAGTCATACAAAGCAAGATTCGCTAGTTAATTAATTAAGTCCCTACCGCTAGATGCCGATGGGCATTTTCAGACTTTTTTCTCCTTTCAGAGAGCGAGTAATGGCGCTATAACCATAAGCAATAAGAAGCTAGGACTATAGTTAATGCTAAAGTCCCAACCGTTTGAAGAAAAATGGAGTATCACTTAACCTTCTTAGACAAGATGCTCCCAACGACCATTTTTGAATACATTTTTGTTCTGTACACCAAACAGGGCATTCTGTTCAACTATTCTCTCCGACTATTAATTTCCTTTTTCTTTTGATATCTACTGAAGGCTACGTGGGTTCCCCGTGTCTTCTTAAGGTAGATACCAAATCCTCCCTATCTCCAACGGTTGCATGGACGTGGCCAGGTGAGCGATCGAGGAGTGTCTTCGTGGAGATTATTGCGTGAAGAAACGTTTCAGTAACTGGTTTCGTTTCATGGTGACATGCAATGTCTTCAACGAATTATTCCTCATCGTAGCTCCATCCACGAGGTGTGCAAACGTCAATGCTAATGCTAATGCTAATGCTAATTTTCCAAAGATAGTCTTGATATCCACCATTGATGTGTATTTTCTGAAATTGGTCGTATAGAAGGGATTCGTGGTTATCTGGCCCAAGTCATGGATGGCAATTATGCCTTCCCTGGTGGAAATGATCAAATCAAGATCAGCGTATTTCTAATTATCTTCCGACGGTCTACAGTGAGCTTGCTAATCCAATTTTTTACAAACCACCAGACGGAAATAAGAGCATCTCGTTGGAAGGTGATTATCTATCCTTTCCGTGGGTTTCGTGTAAGTGCCCAGCAAACACAAAATCGTATATGATAGCGGATATAAGTACAAAGTGGAGGCGCTATACGTACATGCGTCCATTTGACTGCATGAAAAATGTACGTATATCGCCTCCACTTTGCACTCTTATTCGCTATTACATACGATCCTGTGTTTCCTGGGTGCTTCTGCTTACGGGTCCACACTCCCGTTTTTGGCCCTACATATAGCGGAATAGTGAAGATACCTGTATGTACAGTTTGATCTTGCCATTAGGGTGAACTGTATGCCATTGGAGGTGACTTCCTATCACATCACATCATATTCGAAAATTGGTCATAAAGAAACAAACATTTCATTCTGGAACACGGAGGCTGTCAGACTTACCTGTTTCTTTAAAATAAAATCTACTTGATATTGTCGAATATGTATGTTCTTCTTCTTCTTTAGCATTTCAAGCTTATTGCTTTTCAGCTTATTGCTTTCACAATTTGCTTATTTTGCTTGCTCTCATCTTGTGCTCTAAATGCACTTCTACAGTTATTAATTTAAAGCTTTCGATGTCAGGTACCATTTTTGCGTTAGTATGATTGTGAGGCAAGCACGATCAAACACTATACCCAGGGAAAAAAATTCTCGACCAGACCGGGAATCGAACCCAGTCACCTCCAGCATGGTATTGCTTTGTAGCTGCGCTTTTACCGACTGAGCTGAGGGAGAACAAATATATGAATATATATGTGTATCATATACATTTGGAGAGAAATGGAACACCACTTCATACATATTGATTGCATTGTATTAAAAGATTTTTTATTTGATTTCATTTCAATTCCTTTTCGATGCTAAGTTTTCCTTAAAACAACTTATCACAAGTTAACTAAAATTCGTTAGCTTTTGAGACCGATTACTCGCGGCGTACTCGGGATTAGTAACACACTCATAGGGAACATTTCATTTTAACTTTTGAGGTTCCTGGAGCCGAACCAGCTGTGGCTGAAAGGCTCTTTAATAAAGATAAATCAATCAATCAATCAACTTTTTAGGTTTTTCAGAACGTTTTTCAGCCCAATCAAGTTTTTATTGTAAAGAGACTTTTACGTAAACACGACAGATGGTAGTGTGTGGTGCTAGGAGCGAGGCACGAACATTTTCTGTTGTCGTTTTTCCACCACTTTTTCATGTTATAAAAGTATAAGTTTAAACAAGTGTAATGTGAATTTCGGCCCATGTCTTTAACCCAGTCTTGTGCTGAGTCACACCATCAGCAGCATTGTGGGGATAGCATTAGTTGTGATTGGGATAGTGAGAACTCAACTCGGACTTCTTGGGCTGGATACGGGAGCGAGTGGAATTCAGCTTAGTACCTTTTATATCTTTGAGATTCGAAAGTTTCAAAGCATGTTCTAGTTACGTAAAATTTTAAGCTAAATGTAAAGGTATATTTATATTTGACTCTTTTTTTTTGTTTGGTCAAGTATAAAAGAGGGGAATCATGTTAAAGATGATATGGGACATTTTTTTTTCTCATAATGTGAAGCAGCAGCAGAATTTGTTGATTTGTGTTGATTAGTCAGGTCATTTTTTTCAGAAATCATCAAGCTGGGCTCTTTGATCACTTATGCTGCTATCCTTGTATTGTAACTGAACGATTCTACATGCTATTTCTAAACAACCCAAATTTGAGTACGATGTACTTAAATTCGTCGGAAGTATGGCTTCCCAAAAGTAAGTAAAGATAATTCGTAGTGGTAAGATGACAAACAGTCAACATAGGCTTGAATCCGATCGATGTTTACTAATTGTCAACGGGTTACTCCTAACCATCTTTACTCACTTAGGGTAGCCATACTTCCGACGAATTTGAGTTCATCGTTCTAAAATTTGGTATGTTTAGAAATAGGAAGTGTAGGAAGGACTTTTATAAGGTGCAATGGGTGAGTTGCTCAGCACAATATGCCCATTTTTTTAGTGTGCCTCTAAGCGTTACGATGAGTCCTCACGTTTTGATCAATAGGTGCACATGGTACGCATGGTAACCAGGTGAATGATTTGTTTGTCAAACTTTTGCTTGCGATTTGGGTCTTGATCAATGTTTTTGTTGCGGAAACCGTGTTATTGGTGCTGTTGTTTCAATGTTATCTCTGGAAGTAAGTGCGAGAATAATTGAGAAACTGAAAAACTGAGAAACTATTGTATATTTGAGATTAATTTATCCTCTTTCTCAGCAGTTTCCGTATGCTGCGAAAATAACGAACAAGACGCAACTCCACCCAATAACACCCTTTTACTGGCTTGATATCTATTCAAATCAAAATGGAACATTAATTTGGAAACTGTAGATCTTTGAAATTTGGTCAGAATCCTCCGAACGTTTTCCAAAGCTTTTTTAACCTTGAACACATAACAGGTCAGAGTGGACTTCGTCGTGTATTGTATGATCCACATCATTCAAATCATTTGTAATAATATGAAGTGGTTAATTGTTACCGTTTAGTGTAATGCGTATTTTCTACATACCATTATAATCTTCTTCAACCTTTTCTTCTAGCATGGTCTCTTTTCCGTTCGAATCATTTGGTATATCATTCAATATGATGTCTGAGTCGTGTGAGCTGCTAGTAGTAGTCTCCAAAGATATTCCTCTATCGGCATTGCTGAGGGTGATTTGTTACACTCGATGTCGATGTGTCCGTTCATATTCGACATAGTGTCCTAGATGAGCAATCTGGCATTCGGAAATAAACATTATTTCTTTGCCTGGCAGTGGTGGTTGGGGAACGTCCTCTAATTATGTCACGTTTTTTGTATGGACCTTCAATTTTGTTTTGTATGGATCGTCACGTTTTCCAACCCCCCCCCCCCTCCCCCTTTACTGCGTGACATAATTAATGGACCTTCCCTTGTGGAATTGAGCAAATACTTAATACCTTTTTTGCGCATGATATTGGCAGGATCCAGTAGGCACATCACTTCTCTCAGCTATGATCAGCATGTCCTCTTCAATCTCGCGGATCCTCTTGATGGTTGGCTGGGTCAGCGGCTGGTTGCAGAGTTTTTCCTTTTTTTTTTTTAAATTATTTCGAATATGTAGATTGATGGTGCCATAATCCACGTCCAATTTGCTTTAAAAATGTGCCGTTAGTTGAAGCTGCAAATTGATATCATGCCTGTACTTATTAGTTTTATCACTTACCTCATCCATTGTTCCACTCAAGATTTTGCCTCAACAAACAGGAAACTCAAAAGTTTGCTTATAATCAATTCTTTTTGAAACTTTTGTGTTGCGAAAGAAACAAATCAGAACAAAAAAAAAAATTATAACGTCAATTTTACAGGGCTGCTAGGTTATATCTTTAAAAGGTACAAATGTAAAAAGTGTGCTACAGAGTGCCACATTCGTTATGGTGTAAAACCTTCTACTATGGCATGCCTGGCACATTGTTCTTCGCGACTCGGTCCTTGGAAGGATGTCTCTTGGAATAATCTGTGGCTTTTTTCAGAAAAAAAAACATCATACATCTTTTGATTGAAGTTTTGTCTATGATGGTTGCAGTGATCTCCATGGAAGAATGTAACTTCCTCACCAACCTGATCTTGAATAGCGTGTTTCAAACTCAAACTCGACCAGTTCCAAGGACGTCATTTCACAGGAAACCTCACAGGATCAGCAATGCAACGAGGTTTACCGTAAAAAGTCCGACGCGTTTGAATTTTTCCGTAGACGTGGAACACCTGAGCACTTTGAAGTATATACGACTCTCGAACGCGAACTTAAGAGCCTGATCAAGGCCAAAAAACGTGGATACTGGCAAAGATTCGTGGACGGGCTATAGCGCAAGACGGCAATGAGTACTCTTTGGAACACGGCGCGAAGAAGGCGTAACCGAACTACAAATAACGAGAGCGAGGAGTACTCGGACCAATGGATCCTAAAGTTCACGCGAAATGTTTGTCAAGATTTTGTGCCGGCACAGATGATTCCTCGCGAAACCACGAATTCAATAGATGATATCAGCCAACCTTATTCAATGGTAGAGTTCTCTCTCGCACTCCTTTCGTGTGGCAATACGGCTCTAGGAGCTGATATGATCAAGTTCAACTTGCTTAAGAACCCCCACGCGTCGCTAAGGGGCGCCCGTTAAACTTGTTTAATCATTTTCTGGAACTCAACATTGTACCGGATTATTGAAGACGGGTGAGAGATCGCCATTCAAAAACCTGGTATTGTTTGTTGATCATTTGCAAATGTTAATCACAACGTCTTGTAATACTATTTTGGTCGATAATTGAACGTTTCGGTATTTAAACATGTATTCTCACCACGAAACATATGGGCTTATGAATTTCCAATTTACAAAGTTTTTTTTTCATAACTTTGATCAATCCGAAGGCAACCTCAATTTTTCTTCAAGGCAAACGGAAAAATCAGTCAGCGCTTTTGGTCTTAGTCTGAATTATTTGTTTTTTTTTAAGTAAGACTACGTCTTACGGCAAGGGTAAAGTGTCAAATCTTAAAACGTCAAGAAATATCATTACAAATTAAACGCTCATAACTTAATACACTGAAAATTTGTTTTCGCAAAATATCTTTTACTCGTTTCGTAAACATAGATCTTGTACATAAAATAAATGACTCGTATATTGTATGAAACAATCATATTGCTTTTAATCTGGTGAAACGCTATCATTACACCTTTTTGTATAAGGCACGAAATGGATTTCATTAAGACCAGCCAATCGCCACTTCTCTATTATCGTACTCATGCATGTTGATAAAATGAATATCAAAGCGCTGTCATGAGTTATAACTTCAGTTCATTAATCAAGCATCTTCACATGAGTCACCACGGCCTAATGAGAGCAACCACGTAAATAACAGCTCTTACCTAAAATACAGGATCGAATCCCATGCCAGAAACATTAAAAAAAACGCTGAACTACTCTAAGCGGTTGCGCTTTTTGCCAATTACATTTTGAGACGCTATACATACAGTAGCGGACATTAAAATTGCACCAAGCATATGTTTTGTGTTCAAACATGATTAAATAAGTAATCCAATGGTTTATTCTCAACAAGACCTATGAGGGTGATTACTGTTACCAAAAGTAATTTATCTAGGTAACAATATGCACCTAGTTTAAACCCGTGATTGAGTTGGAGTTGAAGAAGGTGAAGTTGATTCATATTGAGAGTGGTCAAAAAAGTGCACCAGGATTCAAAATTCAGAGTCAGATTGTATTTATTTAATTCATTTAAGTACTTTTTCAAAAAACAGTAGAAATATGTTTAATATTTAGTTGCGTAGCCATTTGATGCGATAACTGCTGCATCAGCGATCTGGCATTGAATCAACCAAAGCGATAAGACGTTCAATTGGTATTTTGAACCATTCTTGCCCAGTCCTGCCATTAGTTCGTCTGCATTCTTGTACGTACGTACGCGAATTCGACGTTCGAGCTCTTCCCATAAATGCTCAATTGGATTGAGGTCCAGTGATTGCGACGGCCACTCTAAAATAGGCACTTTATTCCTTTTCATTCATAATTTGATCAGATTTGAAGTGTGCTTGGGATCATTATCTTGTTGAAAAGTCCACCTTTTTGCCATACGGGTGGTAGCATGTGGAAGCATAGTGTTCTCCAGCAGTTCTTTGTACACCTGGGCGGTCATAATTCCTTGAATACGACGTATTGGACCAACGCCGTTTCGACTGAAGCAGCCTGAAATGATAAATACATGAAAGAGCAATTATGAAAATAATATTTGTGAAGGTTTACCCCAAACCATGATGACTTCCCACCGCCATGTTTCACCGTTGGAACCTGGTATCTCGAGTTATATCGCTGTCCTTTAGGCCTTCGTACGTATCTGATGCCGTCCGATGAAAACAAATTGAATTTACTTTCATCTGACCACAAAACTTTCTCCCAGTCCGACTTCGACCAATGTTGAAATCGTCTGGCAAAGCTTAAACGAGCCTGTCGGTTCTTTGGTGATATAAGGGTTTTTTGCTGGTCGACGGCCGAAAAGTTTTGCGTCACATAGACGGCGTCGAATAGTTCAGGAACTCAAGTTGAGGTGCAATTGCTGTGTAAGCGTATTTGTTGACATCAGTTGCAGTCTTCCGTGGATCGTTCTTAACGATCCGAATCATGGATCTATCCTGCCGTTCCGTTGATTTACAGGGGCGGCCGCTGCCAGGTTTCCTGTCTAGAGATTTAGTCTGCAAAAACCGCTTATAAATTCTTCCAACTGTTGTATGACTGACTCCGAAAATCCGCAGCGATTTGACGATCAGTTTTCCCGACTGTTTAGCTTTGACAATGGCACAACGTGCATCGTTACTCAACGTTTTTTCTTCATTGTTAATTGTGATTATTACCACAACGCACACTATCTTATAAAACTTTAAGAAAACGAAAAACAAACAATCAATTATGTAGGTGCAATTTTTTTGTCCGGCTTAATTTTGATAGCTGTTGACAGTTTCAGGTACACTCTAAAAGGAATTTAATAAATGTTCGAAGTAATAACCCTAAATTAAACTCTACATTAATATTAATCAATTAGTACGATAACATCACTCAAGATAACAGAAATAAGTGAGAACCTTTCAAAACAAGCTTTGCATACAGTTTGGTGCATGTTTTATGTCCGCTACTGTAGATCTGCCAATCATCCATGCAATCAACAGAGGGACGTTCCTTTTTAATTTATAACAAAAATATCCGTTGCTCTTTGTATTGTTTTCGTACAATGCACGAATGTTCTTTCTGCGTCAACAAATGCTTTGTGCTTTTGTCAGTATCCCGTATGGCATTAATTACGAAGGTAGCTTCATAAAATTTGATATCGTAATACAGCAATAAAATAGCGTAATACAAGCTTGAAACTGTTGTTAAAATGGAGACGCGCGTTAATCAGTTACTGTTAGTAGATCTCTAGATAAAGGATGTGTCCCTTTCAACAAACCAGAGCTGGCCAGGATCCTTGCAACTGGTGGGAAGAAGAAAGGAATGCTAGTCCTTAGGAGGTCCTAAGAGGGATGATTCTACCGTCGATATTGTGATATAATCGAAAATTAATATTCAGTGTACAAATAGTTCGCTAAGAATCAGTTATTTCTTTGCTCAATGGTGAGTGAAATTATTACTTAAGGAATCATAAATTATGTTCAACAATTGTGCACTAAAACTACCATGATATTAATTTTTTATATTTTACGTATTACAGCAGTCATTTGACGCTTAAGTTGTTAAAAATTTGCTATATAAAACACATCAACCGGCCTAATCAACAATTCCTTCCATCTTCCGGGCAGTGTCATAGAAAAAGCGTCAGTTTGATTAATGTCTTTTCAATTGACCTGCACATGGCTCTCATGTGTTATTCAACCGAATAAATAGATTATGCCTTCAAGTCAACCATGTCACGAGAAACAGAGAAACTATCACAGATTATCTTCATCATCTTTCTTCTTGCTCCCGGTGGTCCCGGGGGAAAGCTTCTATTGAGCTGTAGCTCAGGCTTGATTTTCCCGTTGGAGGAAAACTGTCCGCCCATTCCCAGCGACCGACGGAATTTTGATTAGCGAAACAGAAACAATTATAGAGTTGGAATTGGATTCCTTTTTGGATCCCGGGGAGGAACTCCACTCTATTCACGGCAAGATCGATTACAGCTTGTCGATTATTTTTTTGGATTAATTCACACCCTCCGGGAACAGGCTTGGATCGGTCATTTGTCAATATCGGATGAGATGTTTTCATTTGCTTCCATTCAACCGAAAGAGCAAGGAAAAATCGAATCCATCCAGTATAATCTTTTGTCTAGTTATCGATGCGTGATAGTTCTTTATTGGATTACAATAAAAGTTAATCTTCTTATCACTGCTGAACCATGAACGCCTTCGCTCCCAGCGGGATCGTTCCACGTCCGACAATCACAACACATCATAAATACTAATATAAGAGAGCTCGTCACATATGAGAACCAAACCGAACCGCTAAACGGCCCCTCGTTTTTCCTCACAAAATCCGGATATAAATTACTCAATCAGGTACTTCCTGAGTCGCGTGCCGTAGGTTCGGCTCTGATAACAAAAGCCAGGTCACGTGCCGTCAATTTACGGTGGATTATAAAGTGACTTCCCGCCGCTGTGGATCTGTCGGTGTGGCCTATTCAATTTGTGAGTGTTGATTTGATATGCTCTTAAAGTTGTAGCTTTTTATTGTATTAACCGGGTGGCAACAAGGGTGTCTGATTTGTTCCGAATGTGGTGTATGCCCGGCAGTGTGGGAGATGGCCGTTCGATGATAGCTCATTAATATCAATAATGGGAAGACCATTAGCGGAGATCGGGCGAATCGGATGAAGATGTTAGATGCTGGAAAGGGATGCAAATCTGCGTCGGGCGAAGGTCGAGTGAATTTATCTATGCTAATGTGATTACTGATGCAATACGTTTGAGCGCTGAATGAGTGGTACGAAGCAAGGGATATGTGTATTAATCGAATTAATAGAATGTGCCATTTAAACTCGCAGATGAAGCTGAGAGATTAAAATTAGTTTGCAACAAAAAACACTCTTGAATTTTTTTCCATGCCATATTTTATATATTTTTTCAGTACACGTAACGGTTTCTTTCGTGCGTGCTATTTCACTCATTTTGGATATCTGCGGGAGGGTTTAGAACGACTTCAATTAGAGTGATGCAAAGTTTTAGCTGAGACAATATTTGTTCGTTTAGAACGAGAATTAGAATAAAAATGACATATTATCGTTCTTAGTTTAACTAACAATCAATAGGAAACAAACATTTACATTGAGTTTACGGCATTTTAATGGAATTCCCATTTGGTTCTACGTTCGCTATCTATGGATGCTTCTAAATTCTGCATCCGCAAATTCAATTCTCTCGACACTAGTAGTGGGCGAATTTGAATCGATATTTTGAAAAATCGATCACTCAACAAAATTCCACCTTCCCACCAACATCTTATGTCTAAAGTAAACTTTTCATGATTATTCTTTAACTCAGCAGAAAAAAAAAGTAAGGCATAGCTTACAATTAACTATTTTCAAAATCTTATTTCTAGCTTTTTAAAGGCTGACTAAGAGTAAATTGCAACAGAAAGACCTGTTATCCGTGATTCAATCAGCTTAAAAACTCCATTAATTATTGCATTTATTAAAACTTCAAAATTACAGCATTAGATGGTAACATTTCTCCAGTTGGAACGAAATCT
The DNA here is from genome assembly GCA_034211315.2 of Aedes japonicus. NCBI lineage: Eukaryota > Metazoa > Arthropoda > Insecta > Diptera > Culicidae > Aedes > Aedes japonicus. The sequence goes on along the minus strand of JASCZW010001392.1, from coordinate 130,228 downwards.
CGAACCAGCACCTGCATAGTGGAAACGGACACGGAATCAGCGCGTTTCTTCCATTTTGCCCCCATTCGCTGGATGTCTTTGACTGACAAGGATATTCCGCACCGTTTGAAAGTTAGCGTTGTACCTTCTGGCCACATCCCGTATCGAAAGACCGGGGTTGGCTTTAACGCACCTCAACGGCTTGCTGCTGGTGATCCTTGGTTTCGGCTTTTTCGTAGGTCCGCTGATTCCTTTCCATACTCAGGGTTTCCTTGTAAGTATTGAGCACTCGACAAACTGTTGTTTTCTGTATCTGCACCACTTTATCCAGCTTTGAACCGGACCAGTACACTGATAAAAAAGCAATGATAATACCTATGTGTCCGACAATGGAGTTACCTCTATGGTTTATCAATGTTGGCACTCTTATTTCCGTCAGTTTAAACGGCCTCTGAACTTTATGAGTCATTGAATTTGGGTATTTGGTTTCAAGGACTAAAACTTGAGTCTAAATGTCTGGACGCGAAAAAAAGTGGACTAGCATTGGTGAAATTTGAATCGAATACAACTCAACATTTTGGATACTCTGTTGGCCAACCTGAGCAACCGTTTTGTTCCAGCACCTCTTCATCTCTGTTGCATCCCTAGACACCTTTTTACTCTTCTTCAAATTATGTTTGAAATTGCCCAATATTTCTGGATTGGGCGAAATGGAGGGCAGCTGTGGGTGAATAGAATGCCTTTTTGAAAAAATCCACCCCGTTGTATCGATAGCACTGTAGTATTTCTCCCCTATAGTAGCAGGTTACCAAATCAGTCCAAAACTTTACAGGTCCATTGCAAGCATCAATGTATGGAAGAACAGGCTCTCCTGCTAGTACGTTTTGGAATCCGTAGTTTTGTTTGTAATGAAAACCTGGGTCTTGTGTCCACAGCGAAAATACCTTGTCTGATCATACGCTTTCTTGCGAACTTATCGGCAAATCAAATTTACATCACCTTCCTTAGGGTCCTCTCTTAGCTCAGCCGGTAAAGGTGCACTATGCTGGAAGTGGCTGGGTTCGATTCCCGATCTGGTCTAGGCATTTTTTGTTAAGTAAAATTTCTCGGCTCCCTGGGCTTAGGATCTAATTATACTTGCCACTCAACCATACTAATGCAAAAATGGTATCTGGCATCAAAAGCTCTCAATTAATAACTGTGGAAGTGCATTTAGACAAGCTTGCTGATTATCACAACAAATGGTGTCTCACTCTTTCTACTGCTCACCAGTGTTTTCCAGCTGCCGCAGAAAAAAACTACTCTCACCGTACTCGAATTATATTGAGCAACGACTCGCTCGGTCCTTTCCTGTCTACCGTTTCTATTTTCATTCACTGAGTTATCACCATGTCCAAAAAACCAAGCGACACTCACCAATTCTTCCCTTCTGCGCGAACAATTGCTGTTGGATTCGGACCCGAACCATATTCACAGTGAAGTCTGATTGAAGTAAACGAATCGTTTTATTAGAAAAGAGAAAAGAAAACAGCGGATGGATGAGAAGCAGGCCGTGCCAATTCTCCATCGTGTGAGTGTTTTTGTTCACACAAATGCAATATTGATGCAACTTATTTTAAATGATATAGAGAACCTTGATAACAAATGCTATGCACAAAATTTCTTGTATAAAATAGATGTATGGATGCTGATATCAATATAGTCTATATCACGTAATATAAGTTGTAGTGTGAACGGATTGTAAATCACTTCCAGCTGAACTAATAGGATCTAGCGATCACTTTTCAGATGCTGACCAAAACAACTAATAATCAGCGTATTCATAACGAAGTAACCGAAGTGATGAGCCACAACATTATACCCTTGTTTGGCGTTGATGGAAGTTGATATGCAGCGTCCATATAGGGGAATCAACGTTATTTGCCCCCCTTTCGGAAAACCACATTAATTTGGACAAAATAACATTGATTCTAAAACGGATACCTGGGGTGTGTTTACTCTCCAGGCGCTAACTTACCACGTAATGACTCACTCAGCGAAATAATCTTTCGAAATTCATAAGATTGCATTTTGGTTTATGAATGATGTGAATAAAAATATGCAGCAACCTGGAATTAAACCTTGAATGCTGAGGTTACGGTTCCAGTGGCATGACCATCAGTATAAATATATCAACGCTTGTAAACACACTTTACTCGAGGCGAATCGAAAACATCATTCTTCGGCACAGTATCAAAAGACTAAAAACGAATTCGAGTTTTTCACTTTTTTTCACCAAATTTTACTCGCGGTGAAACTAAAACATTCGTCGACGAAGTTTCTCACGTGCGAATAAGAAACAGTGAAGAATGAGAGGGAATGCAACGTAGCGCGAATAGCACAAAACTTCATCTCACACCAGTCACTCACATAGTACCCATTTATGAGAGCACTCCATTCGTTCGCGAATGCTTGCCTTACTTCCCTTATTTTGGAAGTGTTCGGTGATGACAAACATATTCGAACCGAACGAGGACATTATCAGCAACACTGTTTAGAACACTATGTTGAGAGCAAGCAATAAGCAAAAATTTTAAAAGCAATAAGCTTGAAATGCTAAATAAGATAAGAAGATGGTACACTTTGTAGTTCGGCGAACTTTGTTCAATCTTGGCATCCTTCGGAGTCCAAAGTAGGCACGATTGCCAGCCATATTGTGCCTTTATATTTCTCTGCTGGTGTCGTTATCGTTAGTAACCAATGAGCCCAGATACACGAATTCGTCTACTACCTCATCACCGTCTACTACTTTCATCACCGTTGATCCAACAATCAATATGCAACTAGGGATTTGAAATTCACTATTGTAGAACCCCTTGGTCTGAAGTATACCTTGAAACCAGGACCTTGCTATACATATTTGCGCTTTTGTTTTGATTTGCTGTGTTATTTTGACAGAATATTTGAGAGTGTGTTCGTGTGAGTTCATTATTAGGGGCGCATTGTTAAGCATGGGACCGATGTGCTAGTACTGACTGAGCCAAGAAAAAAATCGTATTTGTTCGGGACCTACTGGTCTTAGAGTTAGTCTATGGTTGATCTGAGTTAGGAGTAGGAGGCTAACATTGTCTTCTCGTGAGCCTCTTTCCTAAATGTATTTTGTTTTCAACGCATCAACCACAAGCCAAACCTACCAGTTTCAGCCTCAAGTCTGATGTATGTTTCTGCCATCGTCTCAAAGTTACGTGCTGTGATATCAACGTCGTCGACGAAGCTAAATAGTTGGACAGACTTCCTGAAAATTGTGCCACTCGTGTCTATCCCAGCTCTTCGAATCACACCCTGCAGTGCAATGTTAAACAACAAACACGACAATCCATCTCCTTCACTCCGTGACTCGACAGTGTCCTTGATACTCGGACGACACATCACTCGATCTATCGTTGCTTTGAACAACCGCGTCAGTTTTTCAGAAAATCCAGTTTCATTGGTTACACAATTGGAAAATTAAGAAAGTATCGAACATAAACTTTTTTTTTATTTATTTATTTCCGTCGGCTTTTTTCCTCACATGGTGACAATCACCGACGCTAGGGAGACGACTCCACCACCTGGACCTTAACTGTCGCCTCATGACTATGAGCCGGGACCAACGATTTTACTTCCCTTCCGAAAGAAGACGTGACCAGATTTTTTCGCCTCAGAAAAACCACCGCGTCGACTGGGATTAAATCCAGACGCACTGGGGTGCCAAGTGGAAGTCACGCTTACCACTACACCACCGACGCCGGCTCGAACATAAGCTATCCACGTTCATTTGCGTAGTACGCGTGTTTTTGTGATGATTTAATTGTGTTCATTATAGCATGCTGTGCGTTCGACTGTCATCTTTTGTTTGTTTACTTGTTTGCGAGAATCCTAGAGGGTTTGAGCTGTTTAGTGGAATACTTGTAACTATAATTTAGAAGAAAAATTAGTAAACTCCATTTAATTCCAATTACCTTTGCTTATCTTCGACAGATACGCGTATTTCGTCTACAATGTGCAGACTTCTTCAGTGTCTCGTACTAGTCGAGTTATCAGTCTGCACATTGTAGACGAAATACGCGTATCTGTCGAAGATAAGCAAAGGTAGTTGGAATTAAATGGAGATTACTAATTTTTCTTCTAAATTATAGTTTGTTTGCGAGGTTTAAATTCTTCGTTTTCAAATTGTCCCGCATTGAAAAAGACGTGAAAATTTTGGTTTTGGACACATGGATACGTGAAAAGGGTGTAACTATGCGACAATTGACGAAATGCTTTGGAATCCATCGTAACCAAGTTTTGGGAACACTGTTTTTTGGATCAACTGCCAGGAAGAGGCAGAAAACCCGGATCTTCCCCAAACCAACCCCAAACTGGATCAGAAAGCGGTAACTCTTATTTGGAAGAAAAAATCAGTGTCGATACACGACTTATCCTACAAAGCGGGAACCAGCGTCGGAATGATTCATTGTACCAAGAAATGGAACAACCTTAAGACCTTCAAGAAGCAGAAAACAGCCAAATAAAGTGCAGAACAGTAAGCAACGCGCAACAAGCAACAAGGGCCCGGAAATAGTATTCGCGAGTTTTGCAGCGACCGGATGCATGTATTTTGATAGACGACAATCGCATGTATTTTGATAGACGACTCTCTCTCAAAAACCCTTTCAGGTCCACAATACTACACTGCCGTCTTAGAGGAGGATATAAGTGATGCAGACAGGTCGATTAATGTGTAGAAATTTGGTCGAAAAGTTCTGGTATGACAAGTAATATGTTCCTTCGGTATGAAGTCTACCATTTTTTACACTACCGGAACAATCAATACGGAAATCTATCGATCTGAGTGTCTTCAGAAGAGGTGGTTGCTTTATATCAGAAACATAGTACCCTTCTACTGTTTTGGATGGATCAAGCGTCGGTGCATTACGCTAAAACAACTCTCAGTTGACTCACGGAAAAGGGTATGGATTTGGTTGAGAATGAAATCAATCCGCCCTCAACTTCGGCCCATCGAACGCTATTTGGCGATTGTGAAGGAGATCTTCAGAGAGACTGGTAAAACTGCTGAGAATATGCATATGAATTTCAAAAAAAAGTTGGGCTAAGGCGTCCAAAAACTGTGATGAAACATTTGTCCAGAACTTAATGAAAAGCGTTCGATCAAACAATTTGCTAATTTCTGAACATATAATATTAATTTCATCCGGTCTTCATAATGTTCAAGTTCAATCCCGTACAATAAAGAATCATCCATTGGTTTGAATAAATGTTGGTCATGTTGCTCCATGCTAACACAGCAATCTATGCTAATCCACCTATCTATGCTAAGCGGTAAAATACCTAAGCAAAATACCTAAGCAAGCTATCTTTCTTACCTCAATTTGGTATTCCCATAACATTGTGGGAACATTTTTATGGTATTATCCTCAGGCATTTTACCTCTTATGTAGTGTTCTTATTACTTAAAGGCCAGCTATCAATTTTATCGTTACTGCTCGGGTCTGCTTGCTGCTTGCTGAGAATAGATAAATTGCCCTATGTAACTTGTTTCGCTTTTTCCGGCAAATGTCGATGTCCTCCGATTTCTAGTAAAAGGTGCGTTTAGTTATACTGCATAGTGGGGGTTGCGCACATAAATATTACCGAGTATTATTTACATTGACACGCAGTAATCGATAAACCAATCAGGAGACTTCAATTTTGAATAAATTATGGAGATATATTCCATCCAGATTCAAATTGACTCAAGCTTCATTAAAACTTTTCTTAGTCTACTATTTCATTGTATTGCTTTGTTTGTACAAGCAGAGTGCTGCATTCACCGTCGAGAAAATCTCAAATCTATAACCGTCGGTGTGGTAAACTTTTTACTGATTGAACTTGATGAATTACACGACATCTAGTGAAAATAGAAATATTCCACATAAAATCTTATTCGTAAACGCAATAGATTAAGATTCCTAAATAAAATAAAAGTGTCCTCTACACACGCTTTCACTGTGCCCGAACAGTAAGAAAACAATTTTTAGCTCTAATCTATCGATGATTGATTTTCGTGGATCAAACTGCGTGACAATTCGATGGAAAATTGCAATTATGATAATACCTCCATCCCAAAATTGATCCAAATGATCATTGTTGTTATTAGTCTGTCGTGTTTAAACAGCAAATCCAATAATCGAAGTCCGCCTTTTCGCATTCACTTTGCCACTCAAAGCAAATAAAATGAAACATAAAATTTCCCTTAAATCGAACCGAAGCGAAGAAAAACAAACTATTAGCATATATACCAAGTCGAACGATTTCGCCGGGAAATTATGCATATTTCGATACTGTTCCATCCGCCGGGGGGTGAAACAATGGCGTCGGCTCTGTGGCATGCGGGCGCAGTCAGGCAGTTTAAAATTTATGTTCCAAATCATAATCAATATTGATGAGACGAAAAACGGTCACCCGATGCCGCCGGTGGCTGCCAATGATGGTGGTGCGTATTGTATTATTCTATCTTCTATTGTGCGACGACGACATCGGACGAGGAGCAACTTATCGACAATATTCCACACCGATTTTCGAATCAGATTTTCCATGTTGCATGCGCTATCATAAATTTGCGCTCGACTTCCTGTTTTGCCTGATGCATCGCATTTTGCCCATTGTTTTCCACAAACAGAACAGAACAGAACAAGGAGCGAGTCGAGTCTTCCCATTTCAACCTCGATTTGGAGTTTGACTGTGACGTAGGAGCAAAGTAGATCGTATGTTGCTGCGATTTATATTTTCGAAAATTTATGCTAATAAATCAAAGCACAGGACTGTCTCCGCTTGGGCTCAAAAATCGCTTACGTATACGTTATGCTTCGCAGTCCCACTCCTCCGAAGCTGTAAAGCAGAAAAATTAAAACATACAGCCACAGGATCGGTGGTGTTTGGTTGCCATGAATTGTGAACGGAAATTTAATGAAAATGGGATCTCTTCTTGGAATGAGAGTGATTGTTTTTAGGGATACCACCTAGCAGAGGGACACAACAAAGGCAATACGAAATTATAACCAATTTTAATTACTCATGTGTTTAAGCAACAATTTCCGATTTGCTCAAAATTAATAAAAACATTTATAAAAATTAAGTGCGTGACTAAGTTCTCGCTGTTTGTCAATAAATCCCTCTAGCAGTAAAAGCTGGTCAATTTTGACACATCCAAAACATCATGGAGTAAGGTTAGACATATGGTAGTAACAGTCAATTAGTTAATTCACCCAGAAAAAAAGAAACATTGAATTTTCTGCGTTATGTCATGCACATAAAGGGAATGCAAGATTTGACAGAAAATAATGAGATATTTTTGTAAATGTAAGCCAGATAACGCCTGAATCAGCCCTGTTGTATGAAAGATTGCAAACATTGTTGTATGGCTCATCAAAGACTACAACCAATTGCGTTGTTTACGCCTCCTTTGGCTTGGAATGAAACGAGGGAAAATTTTACGCGCTTGTTAAAATTAATTATATTTTTCTGTGTAACAATAGCTTTTGTTTACAGTCTCGTTTACATTATTCAGCTCAGAAAAATTCGTGAGCATGGTAGTTTTTTTTGCTATCCTTCAGCCTAGGGAACGTTCATTAAATATGTCACGCAAAAGGTAACTTTTTATAACCCCCCCTTCCCCCTTGTCACGTTTTTTTACCTTCAAATTTTTATGTATAGTTTGTCACGTTTTCCCAACTCCCCCTCCTCCCTTACTGCGTGACATAATTATGGGCCTTCCCAAATCTATTTTACTTATTTAAGGAAATCGATGCCAGTTGCACCTTAAATATGGCTTGATGTGGTTTCTTTTCTTGGATTTAAAATTGTTATATTTTGACGGATTATTACATTTTTAGATTTTTTTCTAGATTTACTCGTTTAGAACTTTAAGATTTCCAGCAGTATGAAAATTGCTGACTTTAATTCTCAAAATGAGAGTTCTCATTAACAGAAGGGTAATCAATGAATTATTTGTAATTTTTAATTAATAATTATTTGTTATTTGAAGAATATCCGACAGAGAAAACAATTACAAATACGGGTACGCTTCTTCTACAAAAGATGAAATGGGGTACTATTTGTTCGGCATGTGACCAGAATCCCACTCAAAGGTGTAATTTTTCAGATGCTACTTATTCATCTCTGTTGGTTGTCTTTGAAACTGTTGTTTCAGAATTCATTGAGATCGCTAATAATACTAAAGTTGTGAGAGAATTGACACTGAACAGAGATGACACGCAAGCCTGATATAACCTATTTAGGCTTAAATCGGGAAGCTGCGTAACTTTTGGTACCTCTCGTTTCATTCTAACTTTTTTTTTATCCCGAAATTTTGAATATTTGAACCTTAATCGTTTGTGAATTCACCGATTCACCTGAACTCATTCAATCCCAATCTTTATCATTCTCCCAAAATTGGAGCTCTTTTGGTTGCAAGCTCGAGGCATTTATATGGCAATTATCAAGAGGGAACAAAACTTCTTGATCTCATTCTCCTAGTGCTTTGACATGATAAGATACGAAAATGTGTGATACTCACATAAAAAGAAACAATGATTTTTTTGCGTTATCTAATGCACATAAAGTGAATGGCAGAAAATAATGGGATATTTCATCTAAGCCAGAGCTGTGCCTGAATCTAGCCTGTTGTATGAAATATTGCAAACATTATTGTATGGCGCATGAAATATTGCACACAATGTCGTTGTTCACTTTGGCTTGGAATTAAATGAGGGGGAATTTTATGCACCTGTTAAAATTCATTATTTTTATTCGGTGTTCTTGTGAGATAGTTTTCGAGCAACAACTTCGCCAATAATCACTTTCAATTGAACATTAAGTTGAATTATTATTAAATTACTAGTTGAACCCGGCTCGAGCGCTGCTACGCTTGCAACTAAATGAATGAAAATTCAATAGAATTGGCACGTTCCTGTTGTTTTTCGGAATGAGTTTTTTTTCTTTACTAACAAGCACTTCAAACTTCTTTCAAAACATGCTTCTTACCGGAGAAATTCACGTTTTGTGTTTTAGTATGCTGGATAGTTCTCATGTTTGGTTGCAATTTGTTTGAGAGTTCCACCTTCCAGAGGCGGCAGCGGTCTCAAACCACTATGCAATAATAATTATGCATTTGCTTAGTTAGTACTCGAGTACTAAATTTGGCTTCGTTTGCTTGATTAGCTCTCGAGCGGAGGGAAGGCGGAGGGATCTAAAACCACCATAGAAACATTACTTGCTTTCAAAATTCTCCACATGCCGAATTTGGATCCCTTGGCTTGATTAGTTCTCAATTTATGCAGAAATTTGTGTTTCACAGACAGACAGACAGACAGACAGACAGACAGACAGACAGACAGACAGACAGACAGACAGACAGACAGACAGACAGACAGACAGACAGACAGACAGACAGACAGACAGACAGACAGACAGACAGACAGACAGATGCAGACAGACAGACAGACAGACAGACAGACAGACAGACAGACAGACAGACAGACAGACAGACAGACAGACAGACAGACAGACAGACAGACAGACAGACAGACAGACAGACAGACAGACAGACAGACAGACAGACAGACAGACAGACAGACAGACAGGACAGACAGACAGACAGACAGACAGACAGGACAGACAGACAGACAGACAGACAGGACAGACAGACAGACAGACAGACAGACAGACAGACAGACAGACAGACAGACAGACAGACAGACAGACAGACAGACAGACAGACAGACAGACAGACAGACAGACAGATAGACAGACAGACAGACAGACAGACAGACAGACAGACAGACAGACAGACAGACAGACAGACAGACAGACAGACAGACAGACAGACAGACAGACAGACAGACAGACAGACAGACAGACAGACAGACAGACAGACAGACAGACAGACAGACAGACAGACAGACAGACAGAGGACAGACAGACAGACAGACAGACAGACAGACAGACAGACAGACAGACAGACAGACAGACAGACAGACAGACGACAGACAGACAGACAGACAGACAGACAGACAGACAGACAGACAGACAGACAGACAGACAGACAGACAGACAGACAGACAGACAGACGACAGACAGACAGACAGACAGACAGACAGACAGACAGACAGACAGACAGACAGACAGACAGAGACAGACAGACAGACAGGACAGACAGACAGACAGACAGACAGACAGACAGACAGACAGACAGACAGACAGACAGACAGACAGACAGACAGACAGACAGACAGACAGAGGACAGACAGACAGACAGACAGACAGACAGACAGACAGACAGACAGACAGACAGACAGACAGACAGACAGACAGACAGACAGACAGACAGACAGACAGACAGACAGACAGACAGACAGACAGACAGACAGACAGACAGACAGACAGACAGACAGACAGACAGACAGACAGACAGACAGACAGACAGACAGACAGACAGACAGACAGACAGACAGACAGACAGACAGACAGACAGACAGACAGACAGACAGACAGACAGACAGACAGACAGACAGACAGACAGACAGACAGACAGACAGACAGACAGACAGACAGACAGACAGACAGACAGACAGACAGACAGACAGACAGACAGACAGACAGACAGACAGACAGACAGACAGACAGACAGACAGACAGACAGACAGACAGACAGACAGACAGACAGACAGACAGACAGACAGACAGACAGACAGACAGACAGACAGACAGACAGACAGACAGACAGACAGACAGACAGACAGACAGACAGACAGACAGACAGACAGACAGACAGACAGACAGACAGACAGACAGACAGACAGACAGACAGACAGACAGACAGACAGACAGACAGACAGACAGACAGACAGACACTGAAGAAGTCTGTTCATTTTAAACGATATACGCGTATCTGTCAAGATAAGCAATAACGGTAGTTGGAATTAAATGGTAAATACTAATTTTTCTTCTCATTTCTAGTTACAGGTATTCCCCTAAACAGCTCACACTTTCTAGGAATCAACAATGAGGTTTGTTAGTCCTACTATCGATTTTGTAATACAAACGAAATTTTATTTTCAGTGCAGTGACCTGAGGAAGACAACCCTTCCGAGAGGCAAGAGATGTCTTAGGAATGCGTGTTCTTTCTTCTACATTTAAGCGATATACGAATTCCTTTGTTTTTTTTATCTAAGAGTGTAACGTCATCATCCGCTTTCCTTCCACTCTTGTAAATTCCTTACCATTGTGTACGAGATATATTATCCTTTTGTTTCCGTGCTACTTGTACCTGCTCAACAAACTGTGGTCACCCATCTGAGGCTTAGTTCCTGAAAATGACTACAGGATCAAGGATTTGTTAGATGTCGTAACCATAACAGCAACTAATACCTGAAATAAGTTACCGGCCTAGCACCTTCCAATCGATAATGTGACCCATTAACCACGCGCTAGCCACGAGTAATTGGCACCCCATTTTACTTAAGTCGAAAAATAAAACTTTGGTAATAATAATATTTAATGTCGGTTCCGTGAAGTGTTTCATACGCCTGAGCCTAACACCTAGCCTAAAAGCCTACCGAACTGATTGAAAAAACGACCAGGAAGGTCAGTGAGGAACACGTTTTAGGATAAACAAAATTCGGGTAAAAAACGGGTCCTGTTTAGTCTCGTTTGGATAAACCTATAATGAAGGCATACGAGCACAAGAAGGAGTGGCAGAGTTGGCACATTGAAGTCCAATGTTCATCGTGCCAAAAAACGTTTGAATCTTCTAACCTAGAAGACGCTGAAGCAGCCGAAATGAACTCAGAAATAAGCATCGACCAGGCCCAGAGTTCGAAAGTTGTACGATCCGGTGCACATCGGTCAATAAGTCCCGGGCCTAAGAAGGAAACATTTTTTTTTGTCAAAATTCATTTTTATTCATCAATATAATCTCCTTTAGAGTGGTATAATAAAATTCCATGCATCATCGGTCTCCGTACGAACACGTTTGAAATGGGCAAACCATCGTTTGATGGTCGTTTTCGATGGGATAGAGTCCGGATAACATTTTTTAAGCCAAGCTTGGACTTGAACAGTGTTTTTTCCTCTCAAGAAGCAATGTTATATCAACACACGAAATTGCTTTGAATCCATCGTTTTTAAGAATCACAAAAGTACAGTGGCTTAAACCACTGTTACTCGATAAATATTAAACCAAACGTCATGAAATTTTGACAGTAATCTCTTGAAGGTCGGTTCTTTTGAAAAGTCTTATGAATATTTTATTAGTGGCGCTATCTGGTAGTTAGGCCTGGAATTTATTGACCGAGCCTATCCGAGGCATAGATGACAAAATTTACGTGAAATTCGAATAAAAGTCCTTGCCGGGCCACCATTTTTTATGGTACGTATAGGAAAAGTATTGAACCAGTCTGTGGTATCAATTCAAGTAGAAAAGTTTGGTAAGGAAATTATGGTCTGGGAAGCTAGTTGTAATGGTGGTAAGATTTCGCAACCCTTCATCACAGCTGCTTCGATAAACAGTGAAATAAACACCAATAATGTTTCATTCGTTCCAAATCTAATCTAATCTAATCTCTAATCTAATCTAATCTAATACAAACGCAGCCAGTACGGAAAAGCATCCTGGAAATAATTGGGTTAGATAACGCCCAATTATTTTTTTTGTCAATATTGATGCTTGCAGCATATCAATGACATGATACAAGCGTCAAAGCGGCCAGGCCTACTGCGTTGCATTAACCGCAAAAGATGAGTCTGTAAAATGAGTTGGATTCAAATGAATAGATTTGAACCACAACGCATTTTGTGAATCCACAGGGGAGGAAGGATGCGTGGACATACCGTACCATACGCTCCGAGGTAAAAGTAATAAAATAATATCAAAATGAATCTTGAAAATCCGAGAAATGAGAATTATGATATTGATAATAATAAAAATAAAAATGCAATGTCATATAGAGAAGTATATAAAACATATTGAAGGGAAGCTGTAATTTAAAATGATATCAACTATTACACATATCTGCAGATTGTTGTCCTGCTGTAATTGTAGAAGTTTTCGCGTATATACTATGAACATGAAAGTTTGGACAGTGTATTAAAGCCACGATTTAAAAAATATACCCAAAAAACTTGGAACTCCATGGATGACCTGAAATGATATATAGAGAATAGTACATCTAAAATGTCCACCACCCTATGTAGTGGATCTCATAGGTTCCACTGGTTCAACTGGACATCCACTGGTTGGTCACTGATCTATTCTAATCTAATACAATACAAACGAAACCAGTACGAGAAAGCATCTTGGAAACAACTGGGCTAGATGACGTTGAATTTTTATTATTGTCTTTTAATATTGATGCTTGCAGCACATCAATGACATACAACACGCGTCAAAGCAATCAGGTTCACTACGTGGCATCAACCGTAAAGGAAAATCTATAAAACGAGCTGGATTCAATATAATAGAAACTCTACGTATTTGTATAACCACAGTTACCTGAAATTAAACTTAACAGAAACCTTAATTTTGAACAATTTATAGCATATAAATGTAGGATCTGATTTGTTATATACAGTAAAACTGCAATTACTGAGAATTTTTTTGTCGATTAAATTTGTACTTAGACTTCGGTCATTCCACGATGATTCCAAATGTTCAAATGCTGTGTTACTTCATATAAGAATTCAATATGTGAATTTATAAAATAATCACTATGCAATGCTGGAAATAAAATAGATACATATTATTGTTAAAATGAGAGTCTAATTCTTTTCATGTAGCTCTTTCCTCTCATCACATGGTTTTGGTAAGCAGCCATAATTCTAATGAGCACACAACGCACATGAGCTAATAAGTTTAATGAAAATATTCGTTGATCTCTATTTATTCAGGTTTTATCCGTTGATTCCCACTTCTCACACACTAACTTCCCACAACTCAACATAAATATGACCGCCTCAGTACTTTTAATGTGGAGCCACTCAAAACCCAGCCCATGTTACCTGATCCGATAAAACAACAATTTGTAGACAGCTAATTTGAATCGGATAAATCTCGACAACTTATTCAAACAGACGTATCTGATTTTGTAAACAAAGAGGGAACAAAAGTTTCAAACGTTAAATTCATGGCACTATTCCCAGCACTGCTTCCTAAATAATTTCACTAGTGAACCATAGAAACTATCAACATTTAATGCTGTACACCAAATTTTGACGCAAACCCGTCGAGATTAACAGCACTTTCCTCGTGCCCCTCAAGCAAACTAAAACCTTCAATAGGGATTATTTCTCCCCAGAATATCGACGGTGTTAGCACGATCAGGAGTTCCAAGAGCCACGACACATCGTCGTCGACAAGTTCCGACTCGTCTTCTGAATTTAGTTGTTAAAAAATAATTACTATTGAAGCTTTAGAAATATTTCAAGTAAGAAATATTTTATCAGATGGTTAGCATGCTGTTGTAAGGGTTAAAATTTTAGGTATTTTTCAATATATTCAAAATATTAAACAATTTAATTGATGAAAGTTGTACTTATCTGCTTCAAACTGATACAAATTTTTCTATTTTAGAGAGTAGTGCCCACTCCGTCTTTCTTCTGTTCTCCTCGAAATGACGTTACGGTCAGCTGAGTTTTCCGGTACGCTTTAATACGCCATTTTCACAGATGAAAACTGAAATCTTTTCCTTTATTTTTCCAGTTCCAGTCACTTCACTATTTTTATCCACAGTTTAACACTTTTTAGGATCCATAACACTGAACATTTCTTGAACAAATGGCGAGCAATTTTACTTCCTTTTGCTGTTCGGCAAGGCAAGGTATCCTTCTCTCGGTCTTCCACATTTGCACTAAAGGTTTGTTTTCACTTGTCTTCTTCAAATTCTAACATTTCTATTCAAATTGTTCTGTCTATAGAACTATTCATAGGTTATTTAATAGTTAAAATCATTTTTTTTTTGCCAACAGGTAAGTAGTGGAAAAAATGACAGGAGAAAAAATACGTCTCCAATAATGTTTCATTCGTTCCAAAGGCATAACATATCTCCTAATTACCCGCAAATTCGATCAATTGAAGAATTTCATCCATTGACAAAGGCACATTTTAGGAAACATGTCTCGGCAGCAGATTCAACTGTTTGAAAAAGATTGGAAGAAATCGTCAGAACTTGTCGCTAAGAAGTCTGTGAATCTTATGAAGAACTTTTGCAAGAAGGTGCGCCAGCAGGCAAACAATCGCTTAATTGCAAATATTGCGAAGAATAACGTGATGTGCTATTCTAATGTTTACAATATATGTGATACAAATTGTGTAAATTTTTTTACCAAAAACAAATATAAAAATTGTATGATTGTAGCAAGGTAACTTTCCATAGCACTGGAATAATCTGAAAAACGATTTGATC
This sequence comes from Aedes japonicus, assembly GCA_034211315.2. NCBI lineage: Eukaryota > Metazoa > Arthropoda > Insecta > Diptera > Culicidae > Aedes > Aedes japonicus. The sequence goes on along the minus strand of JASCZW010001392.1, from coordinate 114,791 downwards.
AGGATTCTGTTGTTGTTTGTGATCATCAAGTTCCTGTATAAAGGGCCAAAAACGTTGGGGCGGGCCCGTTAGCAGAGACACTTACGCGAAACCCGCGAATATAGGGATGAGAATCTCCTCCCAAAAGCAACACCCACAGCATTAGAATCGAGACCTCGATTGACAGAATAAACCTAATAGATGGGGTCGAAGAGCCCGCCCTCGTTCCGTGAAATGTTAACAATAGGGAGGAGGCAGTTCCATGCTCCCAATCAAAATCGTTTCACTTGGATGCCCTGATGGTCCCTCCCTTTTCCCGTTATATATTATGTCATGGATATTCAGTATATTTTGTATAGTGTTCCTGTATTAGTAGAGTGACGCCATGTCATCCCTGTGAAAATAACAAATTTGGCATCCCTGATGCTTTGAGTTGACAACACTGAAATTGTTTTAACTTTCAAGTGACTTTTTGCAAAGCTCAGAACGTTGTTGATATTTGATGGCATCGCGTTCAGTCTTCAATTCACCTAGTTAATATTGTACCTGGCTTTGTACAAATACGGATATTACTTCAACGTTTCCAGTGATATTCAAAGAATTTTTTTCGAAAATGAAGTGCTGTGTAAGCTTTTTTCGTTTACCGGTGGACGACGATTTGCGTGATGCTTGGAGAAAATTTTGCAACTTGCCGGATAATTACGATATCACGGCAAGCTCTCGATTATGTAGCGTACGTTAAATCACAGCAGGAAACAAAGATTTATGTATTTATAAGTCCAAATTCAGTTTCATTTCAAGCAAAGGTAAAATTTTGCGACGGCGGTCAGCAGCTCCGGCGTACGAGTTCGTACCACACGTTGTGGATTTAAATCCCGACGATTCGGATACTGAAAACCAAGTGCAAAGTTCTTTTACTAGTGTGGAATCCAACCGAGAATCTGGAATGCCAGTCAGATGTTCTCCTTCCGATGAGCACCAAGCTGTATGTGTTAAGTCCAAACTAACATACGAAAGGTACAATTGTAGGTAAAATGTGGTTTTCCTATTTGATATCCATAAATATTTTTTGTTTCGTCTGTTTGTTTGTCGCGTCAATGTTCTTAATCAGCATGTAACGGATCCGAAACGGCAAAGCAAAGGTCTTGCAACCGTCGTCAAGCAACAGAAACAAGTTTTTGTCAAACAGAAAACAACTCCTGACCTTGCTCTCGAAGCTCTAAACAGAACATTCAATCCCGACCAAATGGACATGTTGATGTACAAAAAACAGCACCCGCAGCAGTGGAGCGACAAAACTATTACAGAGAGCCTAAAAACCAAATTTGCTTGTTGCACGCGAGGCTACGAACATCAACGGAACACATATCCGCTTCCATCTGAACGAACCCTCCAACGAAGAGTAGAGGATTTGAACTTTAACACGGGCATATTGACCGATGTTCTCGAGCTTTTGCAGCTCAAACTGAATACAATGCATCCAGATGATCTTGACTGTGGACAAGTTTTCAACGAATTATGCCAGACGTCGTCCATGTCTTCAAGTCGACAGTACAAGGATGGCTGAAGAACGAAGTTTTATGGCTACTACCTGATGTAGTTGAATTGAACGGGTTTTGTTCGAATCGACATTCAGCATTTGCCGGGCCTCGTTTATTATGAACAGCGAAACTTTCTGAAAACTGCGCATCACCTGAAACCAGAAGATGTTGACTTTAAAAAGAAAAGGAGCAACTTTGATGTGATGAACGTTAGCAACTCCGAAAAATATTACAACCGAAACGTAGCTGCAGCACTTCGATTTTTCAGTCACGCTACAAATCGTCGAGAAATTTTACCAACGGCATTTTTCATCGAAGCATGTTCTAAATGGTTCAAGTTGTCGAAAAACAGGTCAAAAGAGATGGCATTGAGTAAAAGTAAGAAAGTCATAACTCGTATTGCATTGAAATAATGTCTTCTGTTTTATTTCAGAAAATTTGCAAGTTTACAACGAAACACTGCAATTCTTCGAGTTTTTCAAGAAGTTAATCTTTACAATTAAAGTAGGAAACAAAAAGCTGGTTCGACGGATGAATATGAGAGATCATTCCCGATGATTTTTCGCTGGTTTACTCAATTCCATCATATTTGGTTATAGAATACAAGAAACGTTTTACAACGTGCTTCATTTGGGAATAACAGGGCAATGATCCCCCATCGCATCTTCAAGTAATCATTACAAGCTGTCCATTTGGTTCAGGCACTTTTGAACGTTGATGGGGCAGCCGATTCACACATTAAATCTGCCGCGACCAACTCGACAGAACGCGGCCAAACCCCTTTCTGAACCGAAGGGCAGGGACCAAAACCAAATACAAATTGTATCAAAACAAACTACCAAAACCTGTGTAGTATTTTTTACTGGAAACTGAAGAAATGATTCATAAACAATTCAAACTCGTTCCATAAAAAACGTATGTATGACCCATAAGGCTCTGATGCAAATTTATAAATAAATGAAAATTATCCATTAAATACAGCCATGTGATCTATACTTCATATAAATTTTAACAGTAAAATGTCAAATATGTACCGTTGTATATCAAGGGAATGGTGGATAAAATTGTACGAATTACCCTTGAACCAATCTTTGAACTTGTAAAATTGATTTTTAGAATGTAACCTTTGTGAACTAAGATATATGAATATGAACAATACAGTTTTGAAATTATTCCATAAATAAATTGCCAGTGATCCATATTAGGTTTGAAAATGAACCACATTTTTTAAATATGATCCATAGCAAATCAACTTGCATTTAAAATAATAGGTATGAACCTTAAATTAGTTCAGAATTATTCCAAATTGGGTTCATTTTTTTTTTAAATTCTGGCTATGGAGAAATTGATCTCTAAAAGAAGGATCACGTTGGAGAAGATTTGAATTTTTTCAGAAACCTGACTTACTTTTGGGATCTTACTTTTTTTACGACTGCAAATGCGACACATGCTTCCCAATAAATTTGACATAGAGTACTCGTGCATGTGAAAAACTACAGGTCAGTGGTAAGACTTGTTCAAATTGGAGGCAAATCATCGACGGAGAACTGCACGCAAAAGATGGAAGTCGAACATTAAAGCCACTCTGTTGAAAACTCGTTGCAAATCGCTGATCGCACCCTCGAGTCCGTAGTTCGTACGACAAGCGGAGACCTCAGCATTATATTATTTCGCAGTGGAGCGTTTCCAGATGAAATCAGCCGGGAAAAGTCAAAATCTTGCACGACCCTCTCCGATTTGGATGAAACTTAGCACATGTCTTCGGAATTGGTGATGATGGATTTTCCACGGATTAAGGGAATTTTTTAATTCAAGACAAACTTTTCAAAAGGGCGTATGTGTTTTGTCATGCGTATTTATCAAAAAATCATAACTCGAAAACCGTTGGTTGTAATAAAATTGCGTCTGAGAAGAAGTTGTAGTTAATTAATTTGACTTTATGAAAAAAATATGAACACTGTAAAAAAAAAAGGTTTTTTCATCAAAAATATCAAAAATTAAATTTAAAAATCAATTAGGAAACCTGTCCAACGTACGATTTTTATTAAAAAAAATCCATAAAGACTTTAAGTCATAAAAAGAAGAAAATAAGTTGTTTTACGATGGAGCAACTTAAGATAAAATAGTTCTTAGAAGTAAGAAAAATTTAAGTTTTTTCCAATTTGTTGTTTTTGCATAAATAACCATACTTTAATAATATAATACGATTTTTCCAGTAATTTTAAACAAAAATGCTCCTGCTAAGCAACATTCTATATGTACCCGTTTTCGAGATAATTTGAAAGTAATGTCGAAAAAATGGCGTTTTCCATGAAAATATCCCTTTTTCAAAAGCTAGTCGTGATTGTCCATCTTCAAAAGTATTTTTTTCAAATTGTACATAAAATTTTCAACAACTATCCTTTTGACACCAAGAAGATTGAACATCTTCTTAATTAACGAAATTAACGAATCTTAATTACCAAATAAAAATTTTGAGTTTTTTTTTTGTTCATACATGATTAGGTATTTGGACAAGGTATTTGTTTGTTTCAAATTTGCTCGTTATCTGCTGAATCGTCCACGAATTAGTCAAAACTGTTAATATACGTATTTTATCTATTCTCGAACAATCTGGTTCTATGAATTTTTCTTTCAATTTGGAAATAATTTTATCATATTCCACAACCTTTGTTTTCAATGTAGCTAACCCTTCAACTTCTTCTTGTGGTGGTAAGCTGAATAGATATTTTCTAGTACCTGCTACAATTTCTGCAAATTTTTGCCGACGGTATTTTTTTCGTTTTTAAATTCTCTAATGGATATCGGAGACACATTTATTCCTGCAGTTCCATTATTGAATAACTCAATGTTGTGTATCCTGGAATAATCCGGTAGGTCACTGTCCTGAGAAGATGCCGAGGTAATTGAAGCTGCCGATGGTATTTCCTCCAAATCGTTCCGTGATGTGGTTGGTGCTTCGTCATGTCCACCGTTTTCTGGTTGCTCCACTCTTTCGACAGGATTACGACGATACGAAAATAACCGACATGAATCACAAATTCTTAATGACGTGTCCAAATGGATAAAAGTTTTTCAATTAACTTGTCAGTTAAATTTCTAAGTATAGGCGAACACCGTCTCCCGATTTCACGAAAAGGTTTACAACAATGCTTTGTTTCGAGTTCCATTTCAAATCGTTTTACACTTTACCTACCTATGAAAGACACTGTTAAACTGATGTCATGACTTTGTAATGTAATCCTTTTTATACGTACTAGGTACGCACTTTAGGTACTTTTTTGAAATATTGGTATGTGCAGGGGTATGCATGTAAATTATATTTTCTGTCAACACCAAAGGGAATGCATGAATAGGTATAAATGGGCGTAACAATTCTATTCTTACTGGTATAAACAGTTTAACTAATTAAACATATTATGTTTCTCTCTGAACAAAATACGCTTGTACACTAACATGAATACTAATTATTTTTGTTTCGGGTTAGGTTTTCATAATATACTATAAGTAAAAGCAGCAAATTTTGTCGTGTTACCTACAGAAAAAGGGATATTTTCATGGAAAAAGCCATTTTTTCGACATTACTTTCAAATTATCTCGAAACCGGATACATTTAGAATGTTGCTCACAAAGAGCATTTTTGTTTAAAATCACTAGAAGAATCGTATTATATTATTAAAATATGGTTATTTATGCAAAAACAACAAATTAGATTTTTTTCTAATTTTTCTTACTTCTAAGAACTTTTTTATCTTTAGTTGCTTCATCGTAGAACAACTTCTATTCTTCTTCAAATGACTCAAAGCCTTTTTGAAAAAAATTATAAAAATCGTACGTTGGACAGATTTGCTAATTGATTTTTAAGTTTAATTTTTGATTTTTTTGAAGAAATTTTTTTTTTTACTGTGTACATATTGTTTTTCATAAAGTCAAATTAATTAACTACAACTTCTTCTCAGACGCAACTTTATTACAACCAACAGTTTTCGAGTTATGATTTTTTGAAAAATACGCATGACAAAACACATACGCCCTTTTGAAAAGTTTGTCTTGAGTCAAAAAATTCCCTTAACCGGCGGAAAATCCATCGTCACCAATTCCGAAGACATGTGCTAAGTTTCATCCAAATCGGAGAGGGTCGAGTTCAGTCATTTGCTCATTTGGCAGAGAAATGCTCAGTGGCCGAGGACGAACATTCAAGTCGATATTATCAAGAATCGCCCCGCAATCAATTCTGCCTTGTAGGGCGTCCGCAATGATCACTGCGTTGTTGACGTCCCTTCTGACTCGCAAAGTTTGCAGGTTGATCAGACGGCAACGATTTTCGTAGCTGGGCAATTGGAACCGATCCCTCCAGGATAGTCTTCGGAGAGCGAAACGAAGAAAGCGACGTTGAACCGATTCAATTCGTTCCGCACCGTTGTTGTGATAAGGGCTCCAAACGGCAGAACAGTACTCCAGCGTGGACCTCACAAGAGAGCTGTAGAGCATCACGGATGGTCTTTTTCGGGACATACATGTCAATGACATAAGCCAAGACATGTGAAAACGTTTGCGCAGCCTGGTTGACATCTCCTGGATCTAGAATGCACTCCCATTCTAACTGAGACAAAAAAATATCTACACTTTGGTGGTCGGCCCTTCGGAAGTTGTACGACACAATAGTTGAAGTGCGGACGAAATCCTGAGCAACGTTGTTCGAAACTGTAACAAGCAGAGGTGGATGATGTGGAACAAACTTTACTAATACCGCGGGTGCCATGCAGATGGAAGGAGCCGTTTCGCAGTCGCTTACAAAGCAAAGATCAAGGGAGCGATCATTCTCGTTCGTCACGCCGGTGATTTGAGAGAGAGTCGCGATGCTATAGCTGACAAGAAGTTTAGTCGTTGCTGAGTGGATTGCATAAAGATTTCTTTCTGTGGGTCAATTTTGCAAGTATAAGGAACGCCATCAAATCGTTATTGGATCACTAAAACTAGAAATTAGAAGAAAAATGTGTATATTCCATTTAATTCCAACTACCTTTGCTTATCTTGACAGATACGCGTATTTCGTCTACAATGTGCAGACTTCTTCAGTGTCTCGTACTAATAACTCGACTTATTAGTACGAGACACTGAAGAAGTCTGCACATTGTAGACGAAATACACCTATCTGTCAAGATAAACAATGGTAGTTGGAATTAAATCGAAAATACTAATTTTTCTTCTAATTTCTAGTTACAGGTACTCCACTAAACAGCTGAAACCCTCTAGGATTCATTATTGGATCATTTGTAACATGTTTATGGGAAATCCTTACAATTCGATTGATCATTCCCTAGATATAAAACGGTACATTTTTGAAATTGTATTGCTAAATTTTACATAAGTTATGGATCCCATTGATACATTTTATGGATCAAATCCTTTTCATTATGGATTTTGACCAGAGTTTTATGGGTTATGACCGCGTTTTTCATGGAACGATATTAATTGTTTTGTGGATCGTTTATTAGTTTTAATATGCGAAACAATGATTGAAGTCTTTGATCATTGTGATTTAGTTTTGCGAATATGTCAAAACAAAGTAATTTTTAACAACCTAAAACCTCCGCGAAGACACCCTTTTGCTACAAGAATATTAGAAAAACGCACGTTTTGATACCAGTGGAACCACTGAGCACCGGTGAATTTTCCCTTTTGATCGATTGTCGTTTAACCAACAAAATTCATTAGTTTTCGACACCCCTACCGACAACACTGCTTTTGGGATTAGCCGAATTGCAACCTGGAAGACTGCATGGGAACGAACCGTATTCCGACCGATGATCGGCTGGCTTGCTACGATGTCACATTAAAATTATAATGTAAAATGCGAGAGCCATATCGTTTCCGAGTGCGCACCAGAAGTTCCACCGCCACCGCACAGCGCCCTTAGCTCCCCCAAATCCTGGGCAAATGGAGAACCTTGCTCTCACCTAGAGGATGCTGCGGCTCCCATTCGTTACTGTATGTAAGCCAATCCCTTCTATGCCGGGCAGATTTCCCCTAGCATAGGCAAGCACCGACGACGCGGGTTGCGGTCGCTTTTCGGTACGGTGTATGTTTTACCGCTTCCGGTGCTTGACTTTTGCCGGAAGTTTAACCGCAATTTACTTTTGTCGAGTGCACTGCGGAGCCGCCGGTGGTTCGGGTCGTATTTTTCCACTGGGTCCGCATTCGAACCGTAACAATTTCATTACACCGAAACTTTGTTACCATTGCAAATGGCACATGGAAAAAGTACATGTGGATGGGCGCTCAGGAAAGATGTTGGTCCACTGCCGTTCCGTTGCGACCGGGGCCGTAAAGCGAAGCGGATTGTTCGCATGGATACTGGTCGGCTGGCGCGAAATTTATGAGATTCCGAAGTGCATAATTACCTACGGTTGAAAAGGGTATCCTCAGTGGGAGAGCTATTTTACATTTTACAATGTGCCGTAAGGATTACACGGAATAATTCGATGCAAATAAAATTGGTAGTAATTGTCCGGTGTAATGATAAAACATTTCCTTATTACTCTGTCCTTTGGTTTCCTGCGAGGACCTGATATAAATTATTAAATTTCGAATTTTGAAGGAGCTTTAACGGTATTCCATAAATTAAGTGGTATTAAATGACACAATTTCATTCAACAGCCGAATATCGGTCTTAATCCCCTCTTGAGCCCACTTGAACCACAATTATCTCATTAGTTAATTAGTCGAGTAAACCGCTCCGGTTTGTTCAAGTGGCTCATGAAGTACTGCGGAAATTCCGGTAACTACCTCTCAACGAACCAATCATAAATCTGCTCTCCTATTTGTTTGTCTTCAACATCCCCGGCACCCCAAGGCAGAGCAGACAAACGTGCGAGAAAATGTGGCTTTTTCAGATCGTCTCAACCGTATTCTTTTTCACCCAAAACACACACACACACATCCACCCAACCCATGTGAAAAGTTGTCATCTTAATCGCTGCCGTTCTCGGATCTTGTTGACTCAAAGTTTGCCGTACGAGAGGAACTCCACAAACTGAATTAAAGAGGCGGTGAAATGATCTAGAGTTGGTCCCCGCACGTAGACCGTGTAATCCCTCTTTTTCTCGCAGTAGATGGCTTGGCCAAAAGTTTGGTCCTGGAATAAATCTTCTTGTCTTGTGTGCCTATTCGCTTGAACTGAAGGGTTTTACCGGATGGCGAAAGAAACAATTGTTGCGTCAAGCTGAGGCCCTGAGAGTGGGGAAAATGTAATAATCACGGGTGCGAGATTTGTGCTGTGCAAACAAAGAAATAAATATCCCCGAGGGGGAGATTCTCTAAAGGGTGAATGGAGACATACATGTTGACACATTGGAAGTTTTTTTTTGTATTTGCTTGGCAAGTGAATATTTGGAGAATTGATATGTTTGTGTTTTAAAAGATTTTGGCAATGGGTTCATTTTGGGGAAATATTGAATGTTTTATCAAGATAATGTAGATTCATAGGAGCACAGAGGGGTGGAAGAAAGTCCAATCAAAATTGCAGGCAGTGCTTTATTCTGACTGAGATACGGTAAAATCTAACACACAATCAGTTAACTTATGGAAAATTTCAAAAACTTGATCAATATGGAAATTGTCTCAAAATTAATACATAATTTCTTCTCCTAAAATTAAATATGGTCGAAAGTCCATATACGTAGCACTGGAGGTGTCACCTTTTTTCAGTTTTGGTTTATTTCAGCTGGGTAATTTTGAAAGCGGAATTGATTATACCCGTTTGAGTGTATTCTTTTGACAGCTTATTGCTGAAGATAAATAACCGATTACGATTGTTTATATTTATCCGCTACCATGGAAGCCATAGGGGAGCAAGTTTTGAAATAACATTTGCAAAAGCTTAGACCGTGTCAGATGTCAGCCTCAAGCAGTTTGGAGTGAGTAAGCGTTTTGTTTTGCGTACCTTGAAACGGTTCAAGAAAACTGGAAATTTCCATATTCAACACAACGGAGGTGCCAGAACGAAAAAAAAATAACAAATGTGTGAGGAAGTGAATACGACGTAGTCCGGCCGTATCTGGCCGTAACTTGAGCAAACAAATTCAAATGACCCGTGCTTCAATGAACAGGCTCTTCAGACATGATCTGGAAGGCAAGCCGTACAAGGAACAACGGGTTTACGGTGAAAAGCTCTTCCCTCTTCAGGACAGTCATAATCAACAAAATGATCGTGTGTACGGCAAAAGTCTAGCCAATATTCCAAGAGATAAACTAGCTGTAGAACGCTATCAGAATGTATCGAAAATCATGGTATGGGGCGCCGTTTCACGAAAAGGAAAACTTCCTCTTCATTTAATAGAACATTACGTAAAAATCAACACTGAATTGAAGATTTTGAAGAACCATCTGCTTCCTCATGTTTTAACGGTCTATGGGAATATACCACATTGTTTCCAACAGGACTCAGCTCCAGCTCACAAGGCAAAGAAGACACAAGCGTGGTGCGCAGAAAATTTACCCGATTTCATCACAAGAGAAGAATGGCCTCCATATTCACCGGATCTCAACCCACTTGACTACTTTGCTTGGGGTTATATGCTTCAACATATAGGCCATACGAAAAGGCTTACTTTACATCGATTCAAGAAACATTTGGTTGATATTCGGGACCAAATTCCCCAGGAAATCATGCGTGCCTGCTGCGATGGGTTTACAAAGCGTTTGCCCAAAGTTATCAAGGAAAAGGGCGAGAGATTCGAAATGAATTATGATGGTTTATTTCTTTAACATGCATCTTTCAGATGAAAAATAAACGCTATGATTTGGTTGATTTGTTTTGCTGTAATCCAATTTTGTTTAAGTGACACCTATTGTGAGACACCCTGTATAGCAGTGATGGATGATGCAATCATAGTACACCGAATTTAAATAGTGCATCGTAAAACAAGGTAAACTCGATCAGCGGAGTAATATTGTTCATTTTAGGTGGTGTTCTGAGGTGGTGTGGATGGGTACACAATTTTCTTTAAAGTAGATCGTCAATAATCTTAACGGAATTTGATTATGCGACTCCGTTGAATGATTTAATGTGTGTCATATAAAATAAGGAAAATTATACTGCAAAAACCACAACTATGTTTATCAGTCATTAAGGCCTGTTCATAAACCACTTACACCGTGTCCAATATATTCTCATACACTTTTTCCTTGCATTGGTGTCGTGCAACTACTCAACATGCTTCACGTATGTGTTGGGGTAGTTTTTCACTATGTTTATACAAACGCTTTTAGGTTATGTCCGATTGTTTTCATTCGGTGTTTATCTTTTACCAGTGATGAATGAGTTTCGTGCTGTGGTGATAAAAAGTTTTTGAAAGGTGAGCGTCCGGGCGCTATTTTCAGAAATATGAAAAACCTCGGAGTAAAGCGGGATTTTGTGTACTGAACCATCCGAAGGTACCGTGACACCTGCTCGTTAGATGACCGGAAGAGATCCGGTCGTACTCGTACGGTGCGGGCTGCGAGAGTTGTTAAAGTGGTCAGGAAACGGATTAGACGAAAATAACAGCGCTCTGTACGTAAAATGGCAGCAGATCTGAATTTTTCGAGATCGTCAATGCACAAAACACTGCAAAATGACCTCGGATTCTAAGCTTTCAAGAAACGTAAGGTTCACGGAGTCTCGGAACCTTCCAAGCAGAAACGACTCGAGAGAGCAAGTCTGTTTTTGTCGCGGCACGGTGGAGGAGAATTTATCTGTTCCGACGAAAAGATATTCGTCTTGCATCAATCCCACAATGTCCAGAACGACAGATTGTGGACTCCCTCTTTCTTCGAGAACTGTTCCAGAGAGTGATAGGAATATTCCACGGTTCCAAAGTGCTGCGTCAGTGATGGTTTGGGAAGCGAGGCAAATTACCAGTGGTTTTCATCGAAAAAATTAGAGGTGGATTATATCAGAGATATAACCGCAAGATTCTCGTAGGACCGCGTTGGTGTATAGAAACAATGGTATAATTCAAATAATAAATACAATACAATGATAATTATTGAAAAAGGTAATTCGAGTTTTTGGGTACATATGAATTTGTATAATGTATCAACTCTTAAAATCCAACTCTTTGCATTTATTTATTTTTTTGTTTATCAATAACTTCGCATTTTCGCTTAAGTGACTCCGCAACGTATTTCGATTTTTTGAGAACATAGTAGTCAAACTGAAGTATGAAACTTATCACTCTGTTGTTTTATGCCCACAGAAAATCAGAGCATTAGAAAAGTAATAAGATTCAATGAAAAATTCAGCGCCAACATATGATTATGGCGTTTCTACTTTTGTAAACAATCACTCTGTTTGCTAATATATCGGAAGTAGAATTCAATTCCTTCATATTTAATTCTTTCATATATCAGCGGATAGAGATAAAGCTACTCTTCCTTAAAAAGTGCTTAATTTGTATTTGTGACCTTATGTTCAAGAGAACATATCTACGAAAGCAAACAATGGCAAAAGTAGATTTGCTCTAGTCTTATGTTAGCGCTATATTATTATATCACTTTAACCTGCCCCCTCTTATACATTTTGCTTCATATTTCATTTTCTTGACGCCTTCTTTCTGGCCCAGGTAACCAATAAGCATTAGCATATGCAGTAAATCAACCCTCAATCTTCATTTCAGATACTACAAGCATTATATTAGAATTATATCAGCATCTTGTAAGCTATCGGTTGTAAAGCTGCATTTCAAAAACTATTTAAATGTTTGTAGCCTGTTATAAGCGTTTCAAATACAAAATAGCATTAATGAAGTATTTTGATAGCATTGCAGTAAAGCAGCCGTATATTGGGCCAAAAATAGCATTTATGTTGCGTTTACGGTGACTTAAATGCTTGATAGGCTGCTATAAAGACGCTTTGAAACTGCTTATTGGTGGACCTGGGGGGTTATGATATTCAATGGTGGCATAGCTTAAATTATGAACATTTTACTCAAACAAATACTCTTACTGTTAAAGTCAATTGATCGTCCTGAAAAGGCCGGTAATAATATAACGGGTTGTAAAATAATTATAGGGTGTTTTTCTTCATTAGGGCGAGGCTAACATTGAGAGACCCTCTCTGAATACTTTCTCTTTCATTCAAATTTCAATCACCTTTACGATTTTCTTTCTACTATTTGCAGTATATGCATGCCAGCACTGTTGTGTTTTGATCTGTACTAAAGCATCCATCGAAAGTTTTATAACGGCGCTGTAATAAATGAAAGAAAGCGAGACCGGAGAGAATCTCTCAATGTCAGATTCACGCTAATGAAAAAAACCCCGAGAATTCATCCGTTAGATATCCGGCATTGCTTTATCTCCAATACCACAACCAGACGGACTATTGCGGGAGAGCAAAGTCTCGTTCGAACCGGAAGCGTGAAGCTGCTTGCGAACACAAAGCAAAGTTATTTTGAAGAAGAAGAAGAAGAAGAAGAAGAGGAATAAGACATTTGCTACTCGTTTCCTTCAACCGTGTTAGGGAAAACAAAATCTTAGACCTGTTGATATGCAAATTTGTATGGCAGCAAACGTATGTCATTTTGAATTGAAAAATTGAACTACTTCTACTAATGGAACTTCTTTCAAATTTATGCGAAAAATTGGTGAGTTTTTCTGATCAAATGGCGTATGAATGGAGTCATTCTGTTGAGTCGAACGAAAGGTATAAGCGTTCAAAAACCTTTCACTTTTGCGTAACGCTCTCATTTTTTTAAATTTTGAAATACCACCCGGTATAGAAAAGAGAAACGTAGTCCTTCGTTAAAAGGCGTTAAAGTGAATACTGTATATTTTAAAACGGATGTTTCGGAGAAAGTGGTCAAGCCATATGTACAAGAAGTGTTTGGAGATGATCACTATGTATTCCAGCAGGACGGAGCGCCATCGTATACAGCAAATCTTGTTTCAGGGCTGGTGCCGAGAAAATTTGACCGACTTTTTGGACAGGAATGTATGGCCTCCCAATTTACCAGATCTGAATCCCTTGGATTATTTCGTATGGTCATACATGCTGGCGAAGGCAAATAACCACAGGGCGTCTAAAATGAACCGAAATCAAACGAATTTGGGACGAAATGCCGATGGAAGTCGTGCCTGTGACGGTTTCGAAAAACATCTGGAGCTGGTCAAGAAGGTTAAAGGCGGTGTTATTCCCAAACATATGCTGTAGTTGATCAGTTTTATATTGCAATATAATAGGTAAAGTTATCAATATAATCTGGACTATTGATTTGAAATAAATAGAGTTTTATTTTGTATGAGAACATATTGGACGTAGACTATTTTTTGTAATCTCAGGCCCCCCTCTCACCTAATTGGATTTTTCTCCACATTTTTTTTTGTGAAATTGTGTGTGGAGTCTAGTTGTAGGACACCCTCCTTCTTCCTCCAGAAAAATCTGGTGGTTTATGCATATCATTCAAAACAAGCGTCATATTGTTGTACTGATATTAAATGAGTCATTTGAATAATGTCGATAAAATGTTTTCATTCCAGTGAAATAAATGGTTTTCTGAAAAGTGTACCGAGATTTTTAGAGCAATTGCTTACATTTAGGAGTAATTATACAGGGTGGGCCCAAATTACTGAAGCTTTTATGATAACTTTTATTGCAGTTTTGAAGTCTCTCTACACATATTTATGCCATCTGATCCGTTCATGCCAATCTCATGCTGTAAAAATTTGACATCACTTAGTATAATCCTTCTAGAACGTCCGTTCTACAATATATTGGCACTATTAGACAACAGAGCATCGAAAGAAAGCACGGTTCCGGACGGCCGACGACCATGAGCGACAAGAAGCTCCAAAGGATGCTGAAGACGAAGACCGAGGGAAAAGTGGCCACATCACTGCGTGTGCATAACGGTTCAACCGGCCAAACAGTGAAAAAGTACCAGGCGAGCTAGAACATACATGTCAGGAAGCGGAAGTCGTGTCCACTGGTTTCGAAGCTGTAGGCAATGACGCAGTGGCAGCGGCTGCATAAGCTGGTCAACTCGATTTTCCCGGCAAATTGTGACGTGGAAACCCTGGATGGCAACGACTGGCAGGGCACTTCGTATTTTACTTCCCCCACGAAGGAAGTGAGCTCCGAGGTGAAGTTCATTTCACACACCAAGTTTCCCAAGAAGGTGCTGCTGTGGCTGCCAATCAGCGAGAAGGGGATGTCAAAGCCGCTCTTCTTTCGTTCGGACTGGCCGTGAACGGGGAAATTTATAGTACGAAATGCCAGCCGGAAGTTGCGTCATTCTTCAAGAAATACCATAAAGGCGAAGACGCGGTGTTCTAGCCGGATTTGGCGTCGGCCCACTACTCGAAGCGATCGTTTGAGGAGATGGAGCGGCTGAATATCGATGTGGTACCCAAGTCGGCGAACCCGCCCAACGTCCCCCAGCTTCGTCTCATCGAGAATTTCTGGGCCAACCTGAAGCGTAAGATCTACTCTAACAATTTTGTCGCGAAAACTGAGGAGGAATTGATAAATGAAACATCGCCTACACGCATGTTTTCGTCTGCAATGGCGAATGTTCCGGGTAACTGCCGGAAAGCCGCTCGCACGGGAAAATGATTAATTTGCATTTAAATTGGATTTGGATTTGGATTGGATTTGGATTGGATTTGAATTGGATTTGGATTGATTTGGATTGGATTTGGATTGGATTTGGATTGGATTTGGATTGGATTTGGATTGGATTTGGATTGGATTTGGATTGGATTGGATTGGATTTGGATTGGATTTGGATTGGATTTGGATTGGATTTGGATTGGATTTGGATTGGATTGGATTGGTTGGATTGGATTTGGATTGGATTTGGATTGGTTGGATTGGATTTGGATTGGATTTGGATTGGATTTGGATTGGATTGGATTGGATTTGGATTGATTTGGATTGGTTGGATTGGATTTGGATTGATTTGGATTGGATTTGGATTGGATTTGGATTGGATTTGGATTGGATTTGGATTGGATTTGGATTGGATTTGGATTGGTTTGGATTGGATTTGGATTGGATTTGGATTGGATTTGGATTGGATTGGATTGGATTTGGATTGGATTGGATTAGTTGATTGATTTGGATTGGATTTGGATTGGATTTGGATTGGATTTGGATTGGATTTGGATTGGATTTGGATTGGATTTGGATTGGATTTGGATTGGATTTGGATTGGATTTGGATTGGATTTGGATTGGATTTGAGTTGGATTTGAATTGGATTTGGAGTAGTATTTTTAAAGAATTTTGAATATTTTTAATTGTCCAGTAATCGAGTCCCTGATTTACAGAAAACATTCTGCTGAAAAAGAACGCATCAATTACATTCTGAAACAACTTCATCAATCTCACATAGGCTGAAAAGCGCTAGATTAACTAGACACTTTCATCGAACGATGAGAGAATCTCATTTACATCATAACAATCTGTCGTTCTTGTAATTACCTACAACTTCCGGTGCATTAATGAAACAGCTCTAGCTCTGCCCACAATAGACAAACAATTTCCATAAGGTTTGCAGCCAACGAAGATAGACCACTGCAATTAGCATAAGCTCTGTCCACTCGCCGACGATTTTGCATATGGCTTCCGTAGACCGCATCAACATCCGACGCACACCAAGACTATAATTCAAAATCTTTCACTTCCTGGCGACAGAATGGTGCACTCATTATGCAGGGATTTTTCATTGTTACTATTCCCGCGGCAAATATGCTACCACTCTAATTTGCCTTTGGATTTTTTTTTTCATATTGTTTGAAATATGGTCGACCACTGCGTAAACTAGGTTTGTGGCTGCATGTGCTAATTAGTCGAGTGTTTAAATGACCTAGAATTAATGGTATATCAAAGTCGCTTATATTCCCATTCTTGAAAATTCATAACGCACAACAATAAAAACTGTTTTGCATCCTTCGAAGGTGAAGTTCAGCCGAATATTTTCGTCCAACAATTGGGCCGTCGTCAACTATCCGTACTCAGGATTTTGTTGGCTGCTGTCGACCTACTGGCGACATATGTCGTTTCCAATGCTCCCTCCAAATTGGGCAGAAAACCACACGAAAACAGTCTCGAGACTGCAGCGACGATCAATTCCATTTATGCTCAATCTGTCGTTGAATGTGTCTCCGAATCCAACCGGCGAAAAACCACTGAAACCCTTTCTCAAATCGGACATATTTTCCGCGGGACGAAAAAGCATATTTCGATTCAATTTCGATGAAATCTAGCCTCTGCTGTCGGTTCGGTTAAGTTCCTTCGGTTTGGCACAGGCAACGAACCGAGCAACCGCATATCGCATTGGTCTTATTTTTCTGTCAGCTCTTTGACTTTGGCGATTGGTAGTGGGAAAATTTTAATAATTTTAAGTGGCTCATCTCTCCCTGTCTACACTGGATAGAAAAACCCAAGCCAGATTGCGATGTATGTGTGTCCGACGTTTTACTGCGACAGCGACAAGCAAAAGGCTCGGCTCTGCAGTCGCGTTCATATCGCTCTCAATTTTCGCACATATGATAAACTATAATTTTGATATATGAAATCTGGATGAACCGTACTATTTCCGTACTATTACCGCCTGCCGAACAGGGGGAGTGAGCATTCAACAAACATTTATCGGAAGGGTGGGAGAGATTGGATGTTTGCATAAAGACCAAGCCGGGTATGATTGAGTGGTTGTCGACTGCCATAAGGAAGTTGCTTCAGGGCTGTGGGATTTGTGGGAGGTTTGTGGAGAGGAAGACACTTTCGATATGAAGAGTAGTAAATAAGAAACCATATTCTCCATCAGCGAAATTGGTGGCTTAGCGCATTGTGTAATTTATCGCTAAAAGGGCGACTGTTATTAAAGGATCATTGGAGTTGCGATTTCATATTTCTGTTTATTGTGATTAGACAATTGTTTGTGTAGCTTGTGAACTATGTGTTATGTCACGCTATGTGTTGGAAAATATTGTATCAAAAGTGTACTCTGTTTGTACTGTCCTTATAGAATCGGCTAAGCATCAAGAGCTCCTCAGACAAACGGGTACGTACACTAGCACACCCCAATTGGGTCAAGCAAGGTTGAACGACCTAATAGAATTGATATGATACGGAATTATCCAATGAAGAGGAGTTCCAGAAAATGCACAAACCCCAAGGATCAGTTTCGGTTGCAGCAATCACTTCGGAAAAGTCTACGTTTGTCTACGATGGGGGAGGGGGGGAATATGCCAAAATTCTACGAAGACCTTTTTTTTCACTCTACAAAACGGATATTTATACCCTCCACGCAGCAAATAATACCGTCAAAACAAATAATTTCCAGGTGAATTCGAACAAAAAATTAGTTTATTTTGGCCGAAAACATCAACTTGCTTTCTTTCAAACATATTCTATGTTTAAAAACAAGTGACATGGATGTTTGAAATTTAAATTATATTATGTTTATCATATTATATATATTCAACATATTAATGACACGAATAAACGTACACATTTTGGATTTTACTGGTTGCGTTCTTATTCTTGAATTGAGCTTAAATGCTAACAGGTTCCAGATTCAAGAATTTTGCGCAGAGATTCACTTACTGGAATAGAGTAAATAACTTACAAATAAACGCAACGTGGCTCATGATGCGAGCGTCGAAACTTTGTCTCGGCTTCACGTTCTGGAGAGGGATGTACACGCTCAAATTGACCTACCATGTGAATGTATTATTAAAATTGACAAGCCTTAAAATTGCTCCAAAAAATTTTATTTACGTTTGAAACATTCTTTCTATTTACTTTAAATAATTCTTATGATTCAAGTTGAACATCGATATTTTGAATTTAAATGTGTGAGATTTGGATTCGTGTTAAGACCTTCTGTATTTTTTGACGTAGGACTACGTCTGTGTTTTCAATACTGGGGTACACGTTCGAATTGCGAAAATTTGGAGCGTCACGAAAAATATATAGGTTTTGAACGTTAATAACTAAGTCATTCCACGATTGATTTTCAAAATGTTTGCAGCAATCGATTGGAACATTTTCTACGCTTCGATTTAGATATTAAAAACTATTGATTTTTAACATTCAACTATTGACATTAACGCAAATATAAGGTGATGTCTTATAATGCCGATTTTTCAGAGTAAATTTACCAAATACACAGTACTTTGCTATCACAGACTTCAAATTTAAGTCTCACATGCAGCAGTGCACGATATAAAACAGGGACACCTTCAAATTTTCTTCATTACGAAACGACATCCGTAAGCTAACTCGGAGGCAGGGGCAGTTCATCATCGCCGGCGACCTTAATGCGAAACACGAAGCCTGGGGGAACACCCGGCGGAATCGGAACGGAATAATTTTGCAGGAAGACCTGGAAGAGGGACATTACACCGTCCTGGGCCCGGATACTCCCACCCGGTTGAGCCGATCCGGGGTCCATTCGACAATCGACATCTTTCTCACCAACATGGGGAACAACATCGCCCAGCCGATCGTACACCAGGAGCTCAGCTCGGACCACTATCCGGTGGTGGCCGAAGTTGGCTCCTCGGTCAACCGGCATCGAATCACCAGACGGAACTACCATCGCGCCAGTTGGGAGAGGTTCCGACAACACGTGGATGACAATATCGATTTCGACATGCGCCTTGATTCGGTTGATGACATCGAACGACAGCTGCAGAGCATCGAGCAAGCGATCTCTCAGGCCCAGGAGCAACATGTACCGGTGATTGATCAGGTGAGTGACTCTGTACCCATTGATAGACCCACTAAAGATTTAATACAACTGCGAAACGCCATTCGAAGGCAATACCAGCGAACTGGTTTGCCAACGCTCAAACGTCACTGTAATCGAGTGACCAAAATTATCAAGGCCAGAATGGTGGACCTTAGAAATAATGATTTCTCTGACAAAATTCGCTCTCTCCCAGATTGTGCTAAGCCGTTCTGGAAGATGACAAAAATTTTAAAAACTAAGCCAAGGCCCATTCCACCGTTGATCCCACTAGACGTCAATGACTCAAGGGATCGGTTGGTAACACCTGCAGAGAAGGCTGATGAGATAAGTAAACACTTCGTCAGCTCTCACAATCTCGGTCAAAACATCGTCAGTCCACACGAAGCTACCGTTAGCGCGCTTATAACTAACATCGATCAAAGTCCTAACGACTTCTCCGAAGATTTGGAGATCTCAGCTGACGAATTGTTGACTTATATCAAGACCTCTAAGAACATGAAGGCCCCCGGTTTCGACAATATTTTTAACTTGGAGCTCAAGCAATTGAGCCCGCAGTTCTACAACCATCTGGCGATGGTGTTTAACCAATGCCTCCGTCTTGGCTACTTCCCATCGTGCTGGAAGTCAGCCAAAGTCATCCCGATTCGGAAACCTGGGAAAAATCCTTCATGTTCCAGAAGCTACAGACCAATCAGCCTTCTCTCAGGTCTATCTAAACTGTTTGAGAAAGCGATCCACCGTCGGCTTCTAACATCTGCTGACGAGCTCAACATCCTGTGGGATGAGCAGTTCGGTTTCCGGCATGGTCGCTCAACAGTCCATCAACTTAATCGAGTCATGAACATCCTCAGGCGGAACAAGTCTGTTTCGAAAACATCCGCTATGGCCCTTCTCGATATCGAGAAGGCCTTCGATAATGTGTGGCATGATGGCTTGGTGTACAAGCTTAAGCGATACAATCTTCCAATCTTCCTGGTAAAGATTATTAAAAATTATCTCTCTGACAGGACATTCCGTGTTTCGTTGCATGGTGCAGTTTCCGGTAGTCAGGAGATCTCCGCCGGTGTTCCGCAGGGAAGTATATTAGGTCCACTTCTGTTCAATCTATTCACCTCGGATATACCCCCGCTCCCTGAAAATGGATCTCTGTCGTTGTTCGCCGATGATACCGCAGTCGTCCACAATGGTAGGGTAATAAGAGCGCTTGCCGCGAAACTGCAGCGAAGCCTGAATGTTCTGTCAGAATACTTCACTGAATGGAAGATTTGTATCAACGCAGCGAAAACCCAGGTCATCCTGTTTCCACATTCTAATTCTCCCAGACTTGTCCCGCCTGAGAATTGTAAAATAAGCCTGAACAACACAACGGTGGAATGGACCAAATCAGCTGTCTATCTTGGTGTCACTCTAGACAGCAAGCTTATTTTCAGGGATCAGGTTGACAAAACTGTCACAAAATGTAATACTCTGTTGAAACTACTGTACCCATTGATCAACAGAAGGTCTACATTATCCCTTAAAAATAAGCTTGCTGTCTACAAGCAAATTATACTTCCGGTCATCGAGTATGCAATGCCAATCTGGGAGAGTTGTGCAAAAACACATCTCCTGAAACTCCAGAGAGTACAAAACAAGTTCCTCAGGATGATAATGAACACCCCTCCGAGGACAAGAACATCTGAGGTCCACCGTCTGGCCGAGATAAAAATGCTCGACGATCGTTTTAGTGAGTCTATCAATCGGTACAGGGCACGCTGCCTAACATCGGATCACCAGATCATTCGGAATCTGGTTCCCCACCCCTAGGATTTTCAAATTGTAGATTTAGATTAGTTTATAGTTAGGTTATCAAATTTTTAAACTAACTATGTCCCAAGGACCAAACTGAAAAAAAAAACTATTTGAACACAAAACACACTTAACACATAAAACACATAAAACGCTAAACAAAGCTGAAGAGCCCAATGGGCTAAACACTTAACTTGTAAACCTAGTATATAAGACAAAAAACGGACAAATAAAATACAATTTTACTAATACTAATTTTCTTCATTCGCTCGGCAGCCATGGAGCTGTGCAGAGCGGCAATGGGCCAGTACTGCTCTGACAGCTGACGGTTGCAAGTACCCTGCAGAAAAGTACGCGGGCGAGCAACCAGCTAGAATGATGACTCAGCGGCTTTCGCAAGCAAGTGGCTTTTTAATGCAGTCGTGCCAAGCTCGTGTCAAATTTATCAAATCTGTAGGGAAATATGTATGATCCAGTTGGTAGTCATATCACGATATGATGTACATGTATATGCATAGATATATATGTAGATTATTTCGAAATAGTTACGTAGTCCTACGTCAACTTTGCGTACAACCCCATTGGGCTGTCCCTTATAGTTTTTGGAATCCATTTCTGAGCCAAGTAAGCTCAAGCCCTCATGGTTTATTTCACAATAATAGATTTATATCTACATTAGAAACAGTTGATTAAGATGTTAATCTTTCTTTCTGTTAAATTCTCGAACTTTCTATGGTACACCCGCGATCAGGTTCCGTACGGTATCCTCTGATATGCCCGCCGTGACGATTCTCCATCGGTCTTCATTCTCCATTCTACATGATCGGTACCATTTGCTTTTGCTTAGTTTCGAAGAGTTTCCGCTTAACTAGTGCACAGTACTTCTCCATTTGGCGAAGTTCTGGACAGTTTTGTGGATATGCTGTTTTTGACACGTATTTGACCTCTCGTACCTTATACCATTCCAGGACGGATTTCGCACAGTGATAAGCAGCCATATCAGGCAAAAACAGACTTGAAAGTCGTGGTTTCTGATAAACGGTAGCAACCGCTTTTGCAGACATTCTTTCTCGTACGCATCCTTATTAATAGTGCCAGTAGAGAAGAAACTTTTAGATCGTCGACCACAACTACATATGGCCTGCCAAATCAAATACTTCTTCGAGAATTTGGACAGCTTCTTTGTTCGGAAATGCTTGGCAAAAGCGTTTCTTTGGATTGCAGTATAAAAAGCCAGACCATGAAGCTATTTAAAGTCTTCGAGTACGTTAGTTTCATTGTCCATGTGGATACAAGAAAATGTTTGCAAAAAATGGGTGTCAAGCACCTTAGAACGACTTTTTGCAGTGAAATTTTGCATGTCATTGCAGTTGGGCACCCTTTTCACTTTGTACGTCTGACTTTGACTTACCCGCCACAGCAAGATTGGGATTTTTTTCAACAATGGCTACCACTTTCTTTGCCATTTATCGGGAGCATACCTTTCGATTTCTTCCACTTGCAACCTTCTGATCCACAGTCAAGCGCTGGTCTAATTATATGCAAAGACAAAACACGGTGCTTTTCGATAGTTTTAGTTCCTTGCCGCCGTTCGTAAAAAATGCGTGTCCACTTGATTCGACGACATTTTACTGAATGTAACAAGAATGTAAACATGTTGTATCATGAAATAAAGTGGAGCTGACACATGAATGAAATGTTTCAGCGATCCGTGAAATAATTCAAAATCTACACAGACATAAAAGTGTCCGAAATTAACGTTGACAGGCTTTAATTTTCACCAAAAATTATTTGCGTTGCATCTGATATCAAGGTCACGTAATGTAGGTTGCAATGTGAACGGGGTTTGATGCTAAACGCTAAAATTACTGTCTTTAATTATCTTTTCGAGAGGAGACAGTAATTTGAGCGTGTTGGTTTTGTTTCTCTATTAGTTTTTTACAACATCAATGAATCGAATGCATGGTACCAACTCAATAGTAAGTTTATGATGTAAACCATTGAGTATTTTAATTTATACGTGAATGAGATGATATTTGATAATTGACTTGCTCCCATTTGACAAACATTTAGAATAGGGTTTAAGTTATATGCGGTTGTGATACTTGTCAGCAATGCTAAAGAGCGCATGTGGGACAAAGTAGAAAATACTTTAAGAGGTTTGAGAAGACGTCAACTTGCTTTGGAAAACTTACAAAGAAGATAAAGTGAACTTGATATTTAAAGTAAAAACAAATATAGCCGCATATGCTTTGATTGTGGACTGCATTTTGCGACAAAAGTGAACACAGATCATCGCAAAAGCATCCACAAGAGAGATATTTTGTCGAAGAAAATAAGGTCACTCAAAATTCTGTAGCAACAACAGGAAGAAATTCTTTGTGGTTGGAAAAAGTCTACTAAAGTCTACGATGGGGGGGAGTGTTTGAAAGTGTCAAATTTCGGTCTACGTGGTTTATGAACAGTCCCTAATTACAACTTAAAGCCTGTCCAAGTTAAATTTCGGACGCCAAAATAATAGCAGCAAAACAAATTTTCATATAATTCAACAAAACCGATTGTTTATTTCACAATAATAGAGTTAAATCTACATTAGAAACAGTTGGTTAATATGTTAATCCTTCTTTCTGTAAAATTCTCGAACTTTCTGTGGTACACTCGCAATCGGGTTATCCTCCGATACGCCCGCCGTGACAATTCTCCATCATCTCTTGAAATCATCGGTACCGTTTCCGCTTAACTTGAGCCGTACTTCTCTATTGAGCAAAGTTCTGGACAGTTTGGTGGACTGACTGTTTTTGGCTCGTATTTGAACTCTTGTACCTTATACCATTCCAGGACGGATTTCACATAGTGACAAGAGGCCAAATCAGGTTTCTGATTAACGGTAGCAACCGCTTTTGCAGACATTCTTCCTCGTATACATCTTTATTGATAGTACCGGTAGAGACGAAACTTTTAAATTATCGAGCACAGCTAGATATGCCCTGTCAAATCAAATACTTTACTTTAATATTTGACAACGGCGTTCCTTTGCATTATGGTGTAAAAATTCATATCCAGAAGTTGTTTAAAGTTTTCGGGTACGTATGTTTCGTCGTCCATTGTGATACAAGAAAATGATTGCAAAAAAAAATGTGTCAGGAGCAAAGAACGACTTTTTGAAGTGAAATTTTGCTTGTCGTTGGGCACCTTTTCCATTTTGAACGCCTTTAGTACTTGCCTCTTTCTCACATTTTGTACGTATGATTTTCATTTCCCAACTTTGCGAGTCACATTTTGCAAAGAGAGATTGGGACTTTTTTCAATAATGGCTATCATCTTCTCCATTTGTCGGGAGCATTCTTTTAGATTTGTTCCATTTCTTACCTTCCGATCCGGAGTTTTAGTTTAAGATCGTGTTCTGATAAGGAGTGTATCGAAAAGTAGTTATATACATTCGATGCGTTATTACGCATAAACTACTGTATATATTTTTAGCGTGTAAGCGCCATTTGCTTTGTTTACATGTCAAAAATGATTATTCGGTTCATTCATTTCCGTTGATAAAGTTGTATTCAAAATGTCGCGAATTGAATTTGAGACTAAAAAGAAAATTCTGCACACTTGGTGCACCGAAAAGGGTGTTACTTACAACCAGATTGCGAAAGAGTAAATGTTCACCCGGCAAGTGTAAAACGCATCATCGAAAAGTTTGGTAAGAGTGCTCCCTCAAGGATTTACCAAGAAGTGGCCGAAACTCGGCTCCAGCAACCTGATTTGGACCAAAAAGTTGTGGATTATATTCAACGGAACAAATCTGCCTCTACTCGCGATCTAGCCAAGAAGTTCAGGACCAGCATCGGAATGATTCAACGAATCAAGCGCAGGAATGACTTGAAGACGTACAAAAAACAGAAAGTGCCCAAACAAACTCCGGAACAAAAGTCTCGTGCCAAAACCAGGGCTCGAAAGCTGTACAGCTGCATTTTGGACAATGTCGACCAGTGCATTTTGATGGATGACGAAACATACGTTAAAGAAGATTCAAGAACGCTACCGGGGCCGCAGTTTTATACTAAATCTGTTGGGGAACGTGTGCCAACCGCAGATACGACTGTTGCGATGGAGAAATTTGGTCAGAAGGTGCTCATTTGGCAAGCTATTTGCACATGTGGCTTGCGTTCTTCAATTTTCTATACAAAGGAACTATAAATGCTGAGATTTATCAAAAGGAATGTTTGAAGAACAGGTTGCTACCATTGTATAGAAAGCACCAGTCCCCTCCTCTCTTCTGGCCAGATTTGGCATCGGCACATTACGCCAAATCCACTCTACAGTGGCTGACGGAGAATAACATCAAGTTCGTAGAAAAAGACATCAACCCACCAAACTGTCCCCAGTTGCGACCGATCGAACGCTATTGGGCAATAGTCAAGCGTATATTTAAGAAGGATGGTACAGTGTCCCAAAACATGACCGATTTTAAGAAAAATTGGGCAGCGGCATCCAGGAAGTGCACAAAGGTCACTGTGCAGAATTTGATGGCAAGTGTCAAATCAAAGGTACGGGCATTCTACAGAAATGAACATGATGACTAGTTTTTCCGTTTGGATCTTTTGTAAACATGTTAAGCTATAATAAACTGAAATAGTATGTTAATTTTAACCATGTTTTCATGCCTATTTTATTATTTGGAAGTTTATAACTACTTTTCGATACACTCCTTAAGTTCGGGTTTTGCTGCCGTTCATACAAAATGGGTGTTCGATCCCAAACGGCACA
The DNA here is from genome assembly GCA_034211315.2 of Aedes japonicus. Lineage (NCBI taxonomy): Eukaryota > Metazoa > Arthropoda > Insecta > Diptera > Culicidae > Aedes > Aedes japonicus. Next base: position 88,976 of record JASCZW010001392.1, on the reverse strand, counting down.
CAGCGTGCTTGCTGTTGGTTGAATAGCACCAAACACGCGTCCCCCCCATGAGCGTGTATTGTTTCCACCCATTTAGTAGCAGCTAGCAGGCAAACAGCCTGACGCTGTTATTGTGGCTCGAGTGGGCAGCGTGGAGCAACACCGTCGGCGCGACGCATCTATGTACTATGTTTCGTCCAGGGCTTGACCAGGCCCTACGTTGTGATTTTATACTTAGTTGAGAACGACGATGACGAACGAAGAAAAAACCAGACTACTTTGATGATGATAATTTATTACCACCGAGAGGCAGCGTGTTTCGTTGGAAGGAGATTCTCTATCCTTTCCGTGGATTTTGTTTAAGTGCTTCTACTTACGGCTCCACACCACCGTAATTGGCTCTTCAAAGAACGCGTGAATATTTATTATCATATTTTACTATGGAACTTTCTTTTTCGAACGGTCAAATAATCTGTTCATAAGCCCCTATTGGTTCCATACAATTTGTTCTGTTCAATCCGCAATGCGACCTGAAGAAAGAAGAGGAGAAAAAGCAATAGCCAATCACAGCGTAGCAGTCGTCACCATTCAGCTATAAAACTGCACACTGCTGGGCCGTGAGGAATCATTCCAGTTTGAACAAGCGACACGTTCGGTCGTGTTTTTCGCTCTCTCGCAGTAAAAGTTTGTTTTCCCCCGTTTTTCCCCTCGTCCGCTTTCTCGCAATTGCGTGTTCGGTTCGCGATCTATCTCCTGCGCTTGCTCATCTTCTGGTGGTGGCAAAGCAGAAAAAAGTGTTGCAAAGTTCGGAAAAATTTCCCGCTCGACCTATTGCCGTGAAATGGGTCGAAAAAAACGACCAACGGTGACATCTGCTCCCGAATCATTACCGCAACCGGGCAGCTCCAAGCGGCTGCGCCACGATGGCGCCGATCCAGTGGATCTGAACGCTTGTCTACTAGCGAGCAATCAATTTGCCGTGTTTCCGATCCAGGAGGTGCCAAAGAAGGTGAAAGTTCCCCCGCTTTTCACCACATCCAAGGACATTACTGCTCTCAGGACCGAGCTTGCAGCTATCCAAATCCATCCGCTGTACAAGCTGTGCAGTAATGGTATTAAGATAATGTGCTCGACGGAGGCTGACTACCGTGCTGTTGGCGCTCACCTAGTCGCCAAGCAGCATGAATTTTACACGCACGATGTACCCGGAAGCAAGCCTATGAAGGTGATCCTGCGTGGTCTTCCGGAACTCACTCCGGAATCAATCATTACCGAGCTGCAAGCGGCGGCACTAAAGCCCCAGAAGGTGTTTCCCATCAGGCGCCAGCAACACGGAAACTACCGGTCTGGTCCATCTTGAGAAGGGATCCGTCACGATGGCGGAACTTTTGAAAACACGGGCCCTTTTCAACGTCATCGTCGAGTGGGACCGGTATCGTCCAAGACAAAACGATGTGACGCAGTGTGGCAACTGCCTTGCTTTCGGCCACGGAACTCGAAACTGCCACATGAAACCGAGATGTGGCAAGTGTGCCGGAGCACACGCCACCAAGGATTGTGCCCCGATGGACGAAGGTGCCCCAATGAAGTGCGCCAACTGCGGCGCAAATCATGAGAGCAGTAATCGAACCTGCCCCAAACGTGCGGAGTTTTTGGCTATCCGAAAGAAGGCATCCACCAAGTCTCGGCCTGCTCAACGCCGTCCACCACCTCCGATGAACGAGGAAAATTTCCCGTCGCTTCGGTACCAGGTGCCAAACCTGCCACCGATCCCAATAAATCACCGCCATGCAAACCGCCCGTCAGCTTCGGTTCATCATCGTTTCGCGGCAGCCGCCGCCGCCCCCAACCCAACCACCCGTCGATGGACAGCTCTACGACTTGGAGCAAATGGTGGAGTTCGTGCAAGAGCTCTATCGCCAACTACATTCCTGCCGCTCCAAGGAGGAACAGCTCAAAGCTGCCACGTCCGTGACGATGAAGTTTCTGTTCAAACATGGACCGTAAACGCACCATCAGCATCCTCAACTGGAATGCTTGTTCCATCCGGAACAAAACTCTTGAGCTCGGTGACTTCCTTAACAGGAAGGCCATCGACATCGCCATCGTCACCGAGACACACCTCAAACCGGAAATCAGCATCGTCATCCCAGGATACCGGATTGTGCGACTTGATCGTAGCGGCTCTAGTGGAGGAGGAGTTGCGATCGCCCTGCGCTACAACATCAACTGCCATCTGCTTCCGAGTTTTCAGCTGCAGTCCATCGAAGCCATCGGAGTCGAGGTCGAAACTCCTGTCGGCCCAATCACCATCATCGCGGCCTATTGTCCCAAGCAAGCCAGTACCAACAACGGAACAACAACGGCCCTACGTAACGACATCCGTAAGCTAACTCGGAGGCAGGGGCAGTTCATCATCGCCGGCGACATGAATGCGAAACACGAAACCTGGGGGAACACCCGGCGGAATCGGAACGGAATTATTCTACAGGAAGACCTGGAAGAGGGAAATTACACCGTCCTGGGCCCGGACACTCCCACCCGGTTGAACCGATCCGGGGTCCATTCGACAATCGACATCTTCCTCACCAACATGGGGAACAACATCGCCCAGCCGATCGTTCACCAGGAGCTCAGCTCGGACCACTATCCGGTGGTGGCCGAAGTTGGGTCCTCGGTCAACCGGCATCGAATCACCAGACGGAACTACCATCGCGCCAGTTGGGAGAGGTTTCGACAACACGTTGACGACAACATCGATTTCGACATGCACTTTGCACGATGCTGCAGAGCATCGAGCAAGCGATCTCCCAGGCCCGGGAGCAACACGTACCGGTGATTGATCAGGTGAGTGACTCTGTACCCATTGATAGACCCACTAAAGAACTTATTCAATTGCGAAACGCCATTCGAAGGCAATACCAGCGAACTGGTTTGCCAACGCTTAAACGTCACTGTAATCGAGTGACCAAAATTATTAAGGCCAGAATGGTGGACCTTAAAAATAACAATTTTGCCGACAAGATCCGCTCTCTCCCAGATTGTGCTAAGCCGTTCTGGAAGTTGACCAAAATTTTAAAAACTAAGCCAAGGCCCATTCCACCGTTGACCCATTAGACAGCAATGGCTCTAAAGATCGGTTGATAACTCCTGCAGAGAAGGCTGCTGAGATAAGTCAACAATTCGTCAGCTCCCATAATCTCGGACAAAACATCGTCAGTCCACATGAAGCTGCCGTTAGCGCGCTTATTACTAACATCCATCTAAGCCCCAACGACTTCACAGAGGAGTTGGAGATCTCAGCTGACGAATTGTTGGCTTATATCAAATGCTCAAAGAACATGAAGGTCCCAGGTTTCGATAACATCCTGAACTTGGAGCTCAAGAAACTGAGCCCTCAGTTCTATAACCATCTGGCGATGGTTTTCAATCATCGCCTCCGACTTGGCTACTTCCCCTCGTGTTGGAAGTCAGCCAAAGTCATACCCATCAAGAAACCTGGGAAAGATCCTTCATGTTCCAAGAGCTATAGGCCCATCAGCCTTCTCTCAGGATTATCCAAGCTATTTAAGAAAGCGATCCACCGTCGGCTTCTTTCATCTGCCGACGAGCTGAACATCTTGCTCGACGAACAATTTGGCTTCCGACGTGGTCGGTCGACTATTCACCAACTTAATCGAGTCAGTAACATCCTCAGACGGAACAAGTCTGTTTCGAAATCATCTGTCATGGCACTTCTCGACATCGAGAAGGCATTTGATAACGTGTGGCATGATGGCCTGGTGTACAAGCTGCATCGATACAATTTTCCCATCTATCTGGTGAAGATAATTAAAAACTATCTGACGGACAGGACATTCCGTGTTTCGTTGCATGGTGCAGTTTCCGGTAGTCAGGAGATCTCAGCCGGTGTTCCGCAGGGAAGTATATTAGGTCCACTTCTGTTCAATCTATTCACCTCGGACATACCCCCGAAAATGGATCTCTGTCGTTGTTCGCCGATGATACCGCAGTCGTCCACAATGGTAGGGTAATAAGAGCGCTTACAGCGAAACTGCAGCGAAGTCTGAATGTTCTGTCTGACTACTTCACCGATTGGAAGATCTGTATCAATGCGGCGAAGACCCAGGTCATCTTATTTCCACACTCCAACTCTCCCAGACTTGTTCCGCCTGAGGATTGTAAAATATGCCTAAACAACACAACGGTGGAATGGTCCAAATCAGCTGTCTATCTTGGCGTTACAATAGATAGCAAGCTTATTTTCAGGGAACAGGTTGACAAAACTGTCACAAAGTGTAACGTTCTGTTGAAGCTACTGTACCCATTGATCAACAGAAGGTCTACATTATCCCTGAAAAACAAGCTTGCTGTCTATAAGCAAATCATACTTCCAGTCATTGAGTACGGCATGCCAATTTGGGAGAGTTGCGCAAAAACACATCACCTGAAACTTCAGCGTGTTCAAAATAAGTTCCTCAGGATGATCCTGAACACCCCTCCGAGGACAAGAACATCAGAGGTCCACCGTCTGGCCGAGATAAAAATGCTCGACGATCGCTTTAGTGAGTCTATCAATCGGTACAGAGCACGCTGCCTGACATCGGATCACCAGATCATTCGGAATCTGGTTCCCCACCCCTAGGATTTTCAAATTGTAGTTTTAGTAGTAGATTAGGTAGGTTATCAAATTTTAAAACTAACAATGCCCCAAGGGCTGAACTGAAAATTTAATGTTAAACACATAGCACACTAAACACACCAAACACAGAAAATTTAAAATTAAACAAAGCTGAAGAGCCCAATGGGCTGAAACACTTAAAATGTTAAAATGTAAGACAAATGAATTGGAAATATACAACATGTTAAGTAAGCCGTGAGGAATCAGTCTGACGCAAGCCGTTTGGGAGGCAACACCCCCCGAAGAGAAGCAGCCCGAAGAAGAAAGCCAGCATCACCATCAGCAGCAGTTAGCTCGTCGGCATCGAGACCGAAGCGAGCATCGCGCAGTAGTCGCCGTTCGGCGTGCGACCATCGAAGCAGCAGTCAGCAATGAGAAGCGCTGGCGTAGTGGTAGCAGCAAAGCTACGAAGAAAGAAAAAATAGTGTAAAAAAAGAAATAATAATGAAGAACTAAAGTGTAACCGCCTCTGTGTTTTGCTCCAACGCTCGCTCCCATTTCGCTTTCCACAAAATCGGTTCTTTTCAGAGCCATCAAAGTTAAGAATTTTCTTTCCAAAGAGTTGATATCCCGGCCGCTCACGGCCACCACCATTCACCTGCCTTGCGAGGCATTCCAGGAGGGAGCACAATGCTCCACAGGCAGCCTGTCGACCGACCTGCCTCCACCGAGAAGACATCCACCGGCGTTGTCCCTCCACGGCCCAATCCCAATGGGGGAGCGGGCAACCAAATACCAAACGATCAAGATACAATCCACTCGTATCCAACACGTTCTCAGACAGTTTTTTCAAACAATCAACAGTTTTCGAGTTGAAACTGTTTGAATAAACTTGGGCAAAAACACTTATGACCTTTTCATAACTTACTATTAGAATTTTTTAACCATCAGTCGAAAATGATCAGTCTCCGATACCGAAAGCCTATGCAATGTTTTATCCCAATCGGAGATAATCATATAAAAAAATCGACTTTTATCGGTCATTTGACATGGAATCTGTCAGCCTTAGTTCGATTGAGACTCTTCGGTCGATGAAACCTAGTAGACACTCATCTTATTTTCATTCAAAATTGAGGGAACAGATGAGTGTGCTGGTAGAAAGATCATATTGGATTACCTTTGTATGGGTTCCGTAACATTGCTTAATCCCAGGCTCGCTGAGGAATTATATGATAGAGAAATCTCACACGATGAGTTATACCATTTAGTTTAGAGTATCCTTTCGAGCAAACCGATTAGGACACCGGAAATCTAGGACGGCATTCCATCTTTCCTATTTTTCATTGAGGTTGTAGTTTAAGGACCTGCACGTAAGCCGTGATTTTGTACGCGTGATGAATAGACTTATGTCCAACCGCTATCAGTAAGATGCACAACTCTACCGAATTAACCTCGTGGACAGCAGAACCAGTTTTATAATGCAGCGAAGTTTTATAATGTTTGAATATAAAGACTGGACTCGAAAAAGATTAGACATTTTTGTGTCATCACCCAATATTCATTTGAAATAGGATACTTCTCAAATTTTCAGGGATTAAATAACTATGTATTAGCTATGTTTTGGCATAATTTATTTATTGAATTTCTTCCCCCAAGCTGAATGCTCGAACATTTCTCTTAAAACTGCTCATGAGATCTTGGGCGAGGCTTTGTCCATCTTACACAATTTCTCCCAGTTTTTCTTCAGGTTCATCGGTTGTGAATGTTTTTCCGCTTTTCTTCAACTTCTTCTTCATTATCGCCCAAAACTTTTCGATCGGACGAAGTTCTGGTGTATTTGGCGGGTTCGCCTACTTCGGGACCAGACCGGGGATTAACGCCCTTCGCTTCGTACCTATCCATTACAGGCTTGGCGTAATGGCACGAAGCGAGATCCGGCCAGAACAGCGTGGGACCACAGTGAGAGCGGAGGAAGGGCAGCAAGTGCTTCTGCAAGCATAACTATCGATAAATCTGCCCGTTTATGGTGCCGGTTGTAACGAACGGCTTGCTATACCGTCCGCACTCGCAGATCGCCTGTCACAACAGGTACTTCTTCATGAATTTGTCCATCTTTCTCTTCCGAAACTTTTCCGGAACCTCCATGCGGAACGTTCCGACAAAAAATCGAGGCCGGGGATTTGTTTGGTGTCCGCCTTGATATATGTCTCGTCGTCCATGATGAGACAGCCTGACTTGACCAGCCACTTACAGTACAGCTTCCGCGTTTTGCTTGTCAGTCCGGTTTGGCGCCTTACAGACCTTAAAAACACGTAGCCCAGCTCGCTTCATGGTCTGCTGGACGAACCACTCCGACAAATTGACCTTTTTGGCCACGTCTCGGGTGGAAAGGTTTGGGTTGTTTTTAAAGTACTGCCTTATCTTCCGCGCCTTCTCTTGGTATTCCGTTTTAGGTTTTCGGCCGCTTCCAGCGCGCCGCTCGATGGTCTTCGTTTCCTGGAACATCTTCACAACGCAGGACACGGTAGAATGGTGGCTTCCAAGCCTTTTGCCGATCCATCTGTGCGATTGACCAGGATTATCGATCACCGCGCCCAAGATTTGCTGGCGTAGCCCTTTTTGTTTCGAATGCATCTTAAAAACTACTTGACAGATAAAATTTTGCACACATAAACATAACAATTTAAACTAGTATTAGCCAAAATTTCATAAATTTTTACCCACGCGATAAAAAGTTTCACCCAAAACAAAGTGTCGCATTTTTTCCGAGTCCAATCTTTAAATAGGTACTTGATGACAGAAGAATGATCGGAATCAAGAAGTTCGGCTTCTGTGGCAGGCTATTTGCACATGACCTAAAAAAAACGATTGCCATTTTTCACTGGGTACATCAACGGTGAAGTTTATCGCAAGGAGTGCATAAAAAAGCGACTCGTTCCTCTATATCGTGAACACAACGTTTTCCTACTGTTCTAGTCTGATCTTGCATCCACTTTGGGAACGTCCATTATTTATGTCACGCAAAAAGTGGCTTTTTATAACCTACATTTATCATATTGTGATATGATGTTATGTGATAGGAAGCCTCCACCAGTGCAGGATTTGCCATGGCGTTCAGTTACTCCTAATTGCAAGATCAAACTGTATATACCTGTGATCCTCACTTAACCTTAAGTAAAAAAAAATCATAATAACTATCTGTATTTTTTCGCCAAATTTTTACCACAAAAACTAGATATTTATACGCGCATTTTCTTGATTGCAGTTGGATGGAGAAATTTTAAACAAAAAAGTTTCTGAAGAACTTATTTTGGGTATGTTTTTCAAACATTGATTATTATGAAATAAACACATGTGTTCAATGGAAAATTTTGATTTTTGGGTTATTTTTAACCAAAAAATTTTCATTGAATTAACTTCCTGAGTATTACCGTTTTCGAGATTTTTAAACTTAATTTTTTAAACTAAAAAAACATTTGTGTTTTGCCCTATTCAAAACTTGCTTGGGATTTTCCATCGTCAACAAGTGGTGTTCACAATTGCACATGCAGTGACCAACAATTTACTCTTTAAAATCACGATAAATTTGGTAGAATTAATTTTGGTACCCAGTATTTGAAGCTTTATGTATACCTGTGTAAACATCCGTAAACTTACCGAAACGGTGATCGCTGCACCGAACTCAATGGTGTGCAAATCTCGTTTAGACAAGTCTTTGTTAACATGTGATTCGTGTCGATTATTCAACAATGCGAACATTAACATCTATAACGATGCGCATCTAATTGAAGAACCACAAGCATCTGGGTCACGAAACTGATTTGTACTTCTTATTAAGATACTTTCTTTATTAGTGGCACACACGCAAGTGTCAAACGCACGAAGCTTTTGCTGAAACAGAATTAACATTCGTGCATCGTAAGAAACAATACAAAGAACAACGAAAATTTTGTAACAAATTAATAAGAAACGTCTCTCTGGTGGTTGCATGAAGGACTGACAGATCTACTTTATCGACTCGAAATGTAATTGAAATGTGCGGCGTGGGCTCATGGGATTCGATCCTGAATTTTTGGAAAGTGCTAATACTGAATCCGTGGTTGATTTCACTAGGCCATGCTGACTTGTGAGAAGAGCTTTGATGAGCATGAAATAATTACGTATGAGCATGAAGTAATTGATTAAGTAAATATATATAGCTCTCGATATCGCTTTGATTTTTATTTTGGGATAAATAAATTATTCCCACCCACCCCAGCAGCAACATCATTTTGCATGAGTACGATAAAAGAGAATCAGTGATTGGCTGGTCTAAACGAAATTCATTTTGTGCATTATACAAAAAGGTGTAATGATAGCATTTCATCAGATAACAAACAATATGAATACCTCATACAATATACGAGACATTTGTACAAATTCCATGTTTACGAAATGATTGAAAGCTTATCTATGAAAATAAACTTTCAGTGTGGAAAAGAGGCTGTCAGCTACATCAATAGCATCAGTTTCGCCTCTCGAAAGCGTCACACCGTATTCATCCATTCTACATAACGTTGAATCGTTAAACGCCGGAAAAGCTGAGGTTTATCGTTTCACCAGTTTCTACAAGGATGTTGAAAAGTTCAGCTTATCCCTAAAAGAAATACATGGCAATTGAAGAAGGATTATGTAAACATAGTTTTGGTTTCGAGTCCGACGGGGACCAGAATCAACAGAAGCAAAACGCTGCAGATTTCAACAAAATTAACTTACAGTTTCAGGAAAAATATAACAATCAAGAGTATACGAGAGATGCCAAATTGAGATTTTTTTCACTGTTGCCAAAATTTTGGAGCATTCGGTATGTATTGAAGTATTTTGACCTACCTTTATACCTGGTGAATCAAGCCCAGAACTTCACTGTAGAGAAAGGAATCGTTCCAACTATGAATGATAGGATTGGTCATGGTTTGAACTGGGCGGTAAATCACGTAGTTCAAAAGTTTTTTGACAGTGATTTAAGCGGAGCCATGCCAGGGCAAAATGGTTTAGTTTCTGCCAAAAAAAATGGTAAACGACAACACGTTCAAAAACGATTTCTTCTTTGTTCATTACGAGAAGCATACAAGTTTCAAAGAAAATAGTAGAAGCATTGTGTGGGCCTCAGTTTCTTCACCGTATTACGCCCACTTCTTCTTCTTATAGCATTTAAAGCTTATTGCTTTCACAGTTCGTCTATTGCTTGCCCTCAACTTAGTGTTCTAAATGCACTTCCACAATTATTGATTGAGAACTTTCGATGCCAGGTACCATTATAGCATGAGTATGATTGTGTGGCAAGAACAATCATACGCTATGCCCAAGGAGTCGAGAAATTTTCCTTTACAAAAATTCATGGATCAGACCGGGAATCGAACCCAGTCACCTCCAGCATGGTATTGCTTTGTAGCTGCCCTTTACTGACTGAGCTAATGGAGGACCCTGCATTACATCCACATCATTGTTAATTACTTGGAAGTTCTGGTTCACATAACATTAACATTTGTATCATGCATGAGAACATTGAATTGGTAATAAATGCCCTGAAAAAATAATCGTTCGAAACTGACTCAAACCTATGTATGGGTTAAATATTATTCAATACAAAAACTAGACCAACACTTTGTTAATTTTGCAAATGCGATCGTTGTCCAACTCGCACATATTTTGAAAGATTTTTTTTGACAGAATTAGAGGAACATTACTTATTTGGTATAACTTTCAAACAATGGATTTCAACAGATCATTGCAATCTTGATATCGGTTTGTTTATCAAATATGTCATAAGTCCAGTGATAATCAAAAAATTCATATTGAAAACATGATGATAAATTTATTTGAAGCAGTTGAGACGTTGTTCATCGATTTATAGTTGTATAATTGAGTGATATTTTCGATTTTCTTAACTTTTCAGCCTTTTTTTTGTGTACTGGTTAGCTGAGCAAATTATCTTCATTATCTCTCAGTGACCAAAATAAGTTTAGGTTAATATTGAATATGTCGAAGATAAGCAAAGGTAGTTGGAATTAAATGGAAGATACTAATTTTTCTTCTAATTTCTAGTTACAGGTATTCCACTAAACAGCTCAAGCCCTCTAGGATTCATTTAATATTGAATGCCAAATCCTTATTATTTCGTGGATAACAATTTGAACTGTCAACACATCGGCACCCTCGGCACTTTACGGAAACAGCCAGAACATTGCAACGCTTGTAGACACACTAAGATGAAATAGCACAGGAGAAAAGTGCGCTGAGCGATCCACCCCTTGATTTTCCTTGAATAATTGTACAGACAATTTAGAATTAAAACTGCACGTGTTTTGGAGATCATACTTTTAATATCCACTCTTTTTTTTCACCCGAAAATTGTAATTCACACACACTTCGAGAGGACTGCGACTAATCGGTTCTTCCACTCATAAATTTATGTTTAAGATCATTGAAATATGCTTGGCCCTGTAATGTTGATTTGAATGAGCCTGTGCAAATAAATGAACTTTATAATAAAAAGATGCAAAGCATTCTTCTCATCAACTGGAATTCAGTGATAAATTTGTATTAAAGCCTGATTCAAAGTACATTTGGACGCGTTCAAGTGATCATGACTTAAGAATTAAACAACATACTCGGTTAGTCAAAACGTCTAACAAAAGGGCATTATTCAGTTTTCAAACGATTTATAATAAATTGCGCACTTAACTTGTGATGGATGTCATCACGATCTGCACAGTCGCTGGTGACACTTTACCGGCGAACTTATTCCACTTCAAACGCATTTGTTGTACATTTTTCGCTTCTCTATTGCATCCTCGAAGTTTTCGCTTGACAATTGCCCAATATTTTTCGATCGGTCTGAACTCAGGGCAATTCGGAGGATTAATTTCTTTGGCGACGAAATTGACATTGTTTGCAGCATACCATTCTAGTACCGCCTTAGATAAGGGGCAGCTGGCTTGATCCGGCCAAAACATAACGTTGGTCTTATGTTGCCAAATAAAGGGTAAAATCCGCTTTTTCAGATACTCTTTAATGTAAACCTTCGACGTCATTGTGTGAGGTGTGATGAAAACCTTGGTTTTAATGCCACAACTGTAGATTCATTGCCAAATCATTAGTTTCCGAGAAAACCTATCAGTAAAAGCAAATTTATACCTGGAAGGGAAATCCCCACGACCAGTTGCTAGGTGAAATTTTCGTCCGAGGATTTGTTTATAATCCATTTTGATATATGTTTCGTCATCCATTAAAATACAGCCATCAAATTTCGTCAAAACTCGTTCGTATAGTAATCGTGCTCGGTTTTTGGCCACCAAATTTTGTTTCAGGGAGCGATTTGGATGTTTACTGGCAAAAACTTATATCATTCTCTTGAAAGGATGTTTTTTTTTTGCTTATTTATTTTCCGTCGGCCTATTTCCTCACATGGTGACAATCACCGACGCCAGGGAGACGACTCCACCACCTGGACCCTACCTAACGACTCATGACTATGAACCGGGACCAACGGCTTTACTTCCCTTCCGAAGGAAGACGTGACCAAGATTTTTTCGCCTCAGAAAAACCACCGACGTCGACTGGGATTGAACCCAGACCCACTGGGGTGCCAGTAGCAGTCACGCTTACCACTACACCACCGACGCCGGCATGAAAGGATGTTATGCACGGTGAAAAAGTTGGAATCGTGTTTCTTTGCCAAATGACGAATGGAGACACCTGTACTTCAACATCTTTCTCCTCAGCTCTTTGTCCCTAGTGCCACATTTATGATATCTGCGCTAGGCTCTATCCACACTCAGAGTATCTTTGTAACGTTTGAATACAAGACACACCGTTGACTTTGGGAATTTCAACACTTTTGCTATTATAGAGGCAGACAACGAAGGATTCTCTAGATGTTTGTTTACTATTAATGTTCTTTTCTCAAGTTCCATGATGAAAATAATTTTTAATGCAATGATAATAACTGAACTTTGTTACAGTATTTTGTTGATCTAGATTCAAAACCCCTTTGTCTGTACCAAATATATAGAAATAATGAAATCAAAATGTTCTGCAAGATAATTAAAAATGGCATTTCTTTCAATTATTTAAATCATCAGTTTCAACTATTCCATTTACTCGATGATGGATTTCTTCTGCTTGATTACTGGAAATAACACACAGTAGAGAGAAAAAAAAAAAATCCAGCAAGAGAATGCAATCACGTGCGAACTAGAACGATAAGAAGCGATGATTGATGATCTTCTCGGTAGACTTTCCGGCTTTCTTTCGGCAAAACCACATCCTCCCCTTTGTTTGGATACTACGTCAATAAATAAAACACTCGCTTTCATTGTATTTCTTTACACTAATTGTACAACATTTATTAAACATTTTTCACCATTATTCATTGCTTGAAATGAGATTCGATTCTGCTTTGTCCTTTCTGGTCTATTATAAATTAACTCTACAGTACATTTAATATCACAAATGTTTGAAACGTAAGATCATTAATTCATTAAGTACTATTCCAATACAAATTACCACCTTCGTTCTTTGCACAATTTTTATCCATCCTTCGCATTCTGCTATTACATTGCTCAATCAACAATCAAAACGCTATTCAAAGTCTGACTCGACGACCAGCCTACTGCTTCTAATTGAGGGCTTCCTATTCCCAGGTCGCACATTTTGCGTGGACATATTTTCTGTTTGTTCTGATTTAACAAAGCTAGCGAGTCGGAAAAAAAACTAGTCCATATTGTCAAAACCAATTTTCAATCACTTTAGAGATGAACGTCTCCCTTCTGTTATAATAGAGGTCTCTGTACAGCTTTGAACTCTTAACAAAATAAAACGAGGAGGGTAACGCAGGAAGGATTCACACTTGTTTCGTCTACAAACTAGATGAGAGGAAAATACGAACAGATGGTAACCCTCCGGTGCGTTTGGAACATTTCAAGGTAGAGGGAAGGAGTGTGGAAATAGGATCACTATGAGACTGACTGGCTGGCAATATGTGCGGATTTTAATCACTTGTCGCGGGCGCGAGCGCCTGACAGTATGGCGATGGATCAACCTGAGGTCGATTCCTTATGCTGATGCTGGCGGTGGTTCAAGTGGAAGGGATTTTTTTCTTGTTCTGAAATTTGTTCATCGTGCGTCGATGTGTGAGTTGTTTCGTTTGTTCTTCTAATCGGAGTTTGCTTTGAGGGGATTTTCCGGGTTGATTATTTCTAAAATATGATCTGATGTGGTTGGTTTTGCGGATTATTGCGATGATTCATATAATGTTATCGGCAACACTTATGAGTTGCATTTTGGTTTGTGGCGCAAAAGAATATCGTGATAAATAAACATGTAGAAATTTGCCAAGTGGGTGAATATTATGTTTCGTGTTACGCGTGAATAATTACAACTACATAATTGATGTCTATTTTTGCAATTCTCCCACTTTGAAGATTACCAATTATAGTAAAACCTATGGTTTTGTTTCTGTTGTTGGTGAAAATTAAGACTGTCCCCAAAAAAATTTAAATGTACAGATAAAAAGAAACACTGAATTTTCTGCGTTATCTAATGCACATAAAGGGAATGCTAGATTTGACAAAAAATAATGGGATATTTCATGTAAATTTAAGCCAGATAACGCCTGAATCAAGCCTGTTGTATGAAAGATTGCAAACAATATCGTTGTTCACGCTCCTTTGGCTTGGAATTACACGAGGGGAAATTTTACGCGCTTGTTAAAATTAATTATTTTTTTCTGTGTACATAAAATAATGTAGGTGTGTTTAGTAGCTATTCTATATCGACATAAAAAGAAGTGAAAATTAAGTGTGTGAAAACGTGGCTCCGAGCGCTGGTCTGGCGATTTTTCTTCAGTTTGATTGCTATAGGATCCGATTCATCCGATTGCCATCTACTATCTCTTCAGTGAATGGAAACGCATTTCTGTAAAAGTTATTGTTCAATGTACAAGCTAACAACGTTTTCTGTCGATCTCAGCTGTTAGGAGAGCCACAAATCCGACGGTCAGGCCGTGATAAACTAAAGAGAAAGTCGATGAAAACAGTCAATCAACGAAAAAAGGCTCTTTCCAAATGTAAAGCGAGATTTATCTGGTTCTTGATTTCATTGGGCCACACCTACTTTTTATTTGAAATTATGATGATAATGATGCAATCCGACTATTTTGTCTGGGGTGTAGTCAGGTACATTCATCCGGTAGACAAGGTTTCATTGGCGTCATTAAAAAAGGTGTTTTTTTAATTATGAAGAAAAGGTTCTAACAATGATTGAAAACCGATTTACACCAAGAGTAAGGATGCTTTTGAAGCAACACACAAAGTGTGACGGTGGTTTCTAATAGGGAAGACAACATTATTTAAACCGTACAAGCGACCGATTTAAACCAACAGTGAACCGATTTAAAAGTGTAATAGTGGGTTTTCATAGGAAAGACAAGGTATTTATAGTGACGCTTGAGCGTCGATATGGATCGATATTTGTCAACAGTAAGGGTGCTGCTGGGGCCTATCACAAAACGTGATGGAGGATGTACATTGAAAAAGTTATTGGAAAACGTTCTAGAGCCGATTTGGAACGATTTGAATCAACGGCAAGGAAGTTGTTCGGGCTACTCACAAAGTGTGATGGTAGTCTATTATAATTATTGCAAAAATAAGGTAACTTTTATAATATCGAGAGTTGGTTTAAATCAATTTATATTGAACAGACAAAGCAGTTAAACTAACGCTTACGAGCTGATTTGAACTTATTTATACCAACAGTGAGGGTGTAACTGGAACCATGTACAAGGTTTGATGGTGGTTTCTTTCATTAGAAAAACAAGATTTCAAAATTACGCCCAATAGCTGGTTTGAACCAGTTGGTGTCACTTACAACGTGGTTTCACCGTGAAAACAGTTCAACTTTCAATACCGATTGAAAGCCATTTTGGATCGCTTAATAGCAGTTTTAATCCTTATGTGTTCGACCCGGGTACTCTTCATGTTTTACATCACGAAATTTCAGAGTTTATTTTAAAACAGGAAACTGAAGTTCAGGAACATCTAAATAATACTTGAAAGGCAACTTTTTGTATAATAAAGGGAGGACTTCGATATTTTTACCTCTTAAGTGATCGACAGTGTACTCGGGTACCCTCGAAATTCTAATGTTTATAACTCTGGCAATCATTGACCGATTTTAATTCTTTTGGCACCGTTAGATTTAAAAACTCATTTCATCTGGTTCATCTGGTACCCGAAAATGCAGTTTTTTGGGGCTGTATACGGAGACACCATTTGGGATTATCAATTCAATTTCCTGGAATTGCTATCTAAATCTTTGGAATAATTCCAGAAACTATTTAGATTCCATGGTGTTTTTGTTGCATTGTTAGCAATTGTGCACACAATTTTCTGAATATCAAAACTTCAGACTAAATAAGCTATGTCTTTCCATGTGAGATGCCTATGGTGTCAGCTATCACATGCACGATCGATGCTCTCCAAAAACCATATCTTATATTTCCGCTATGATTTCTGCTGTTGATGAAATTTTTGGACGTCCTGAGCGTAGATCATCTTAAACGCTTGTACGCCCTCGCTTTAACTCCAAAACCATCGGTGAACGGTTAGAAATAAAAGAGAAAACTCCTTTAATACTTTCACCGGCTTTGCATGGATCTCAGCAGCCGCAAAAAATCTTCCAAAACAAAGAATTTAATCCCTGCAGGATATTGGCAATGCCAAGTGGGATTCATGGGTGACGGCGTTGATATCGTAGCACGCAACTTTGAAACGATGGCACTGGCGTACATCAGAATTAAGGCTGAAGTTGGTACGATTGGGCTTGCGATTAATGCGTTGAAAACAACATACATGAATGGAAAAGGCTCACGAAAAAACAATGTTAGCCTCCTACCACGAGTTCAAATCGACGGTTGAGAAATCGAGGTAGTAGATGAATTCGTGTGTCTGGGCGCATTGATGACCGCCGATAACGATACCAGCAGAGAAATACAAAGGCGCATTATGGTTGGCCTACTTTGGACTCCGTAGGGTGCTAAGATCAAACAAAGTTTGCCGAACTACAAAGTTGACCATCTACAAGACCTTAATTAGACCGGTAGTTCTCTACGGCCACGATACATGGACATTGCTAGTGGAGGACCAACACGCCTTGGTGTCTTTGAACGGAAGGTGCTGCGTACGATCTACACATCACTAAAATCGGTCGACTACGATGGGCTGGGCATGTCGTAAGAATGTCGAACAACAGTCCTGTTCAAATGGTTCTCGAAAACGAATTAACGGGTACAAGAAGAAGAGTCGAGCCACGAGCAAGGTGGATCGATCAAGTAGAAGGCGACCTGCGGACTCTCCGCAGACGGCGAGGTTGGCGAGGTGCAGCAATTGATCGAATACAATGGAGGCAACTTCTGTGTACAGCAGAGGCCACATCGGTCTTGGTCTGATCGGTAAGATAAGACGATATTCGGATTTTTCCGTTGTTAAAAAATACACTGACACGTCAACTTATAATGGCTTGTAAACAAAGAGTGAGTACCTTTCTATGAAAGATGAAATATTAAAATGGCGTAGAAATTTTGATTTTTCTCCTGCTCCATAGATGCCGCTTTCAAATTTGTTTTGACTAACCTAGTAGTTTGTTTAGTCAATTGAATGAGTTGTATCCAAATGCTCCAACCTTTCTTTCGACCCCTTTCATGAGCTTTGTACAGTGTCACTCGACACTAATTTTGAAGTATTTTGCCAGTTGCGTCCATGAATCGCTAAGCTATTTGTTTTTTGAAGATTCCTTTTAACCAAAGCCCAATACATTCCGAACGGGCGAGGTTCTGTGGTGAATGTGGTGGATTGCGCTTCTTCGGGACAATATTTACATTACTAGCAATGCACAAATTCTGAGCCAGCTTTCTCACCGTTATGTTTCCGTATGAATGGCAATACTCGTTTATTAAGATAATTTTACATGCAAATTTGTTAATTTACGGTGCCACTCGTGAGGAAAATGGTGCTCCCAAGACCGCATCCAGCCATACGAGAAATTTGTTTGGAAAGTTCAGAAATTGTTATTTGCTTAAAATGTTCAGCAACATTTCCTCTTTGAACCGATGGATAAAACTTTAGTGCCGGAATCTTGAAACTGAAAATCTCAGAACCCTCCTCGTAGATTTCTCTCCATACGTTTTTTTTTTAATTTTGTATGGAGCGTAGATTTTGGTCAGACCCCCCATACACCCAGAAAAGTCTACATAGTTTTTAAATTATTTATAAAATTTGTTTCGTCGTCTATTGCCAAGTAACATTTTCAAAACCATCTAGCTTTATTAAGTTTTATGTGAGTTTATAGCCAATAGAAATCGGTTTGGTTCTATAACGGTACCATGAGGTGCCAATACGTTTCATATTATGGTCAAGTTTATGACAACCTACACAGTTTATTTACAACGATCTTTATACCTTTTTTAACTTTAATTACTTTCACTCCTATGAAAGGTTTTATTTCGACTTTATGACCTCGTAAAATTCTTCGTAAATTTTGTGGGCCAGCACTATTTTGTCGATTTTTTCAATGCCAAGTAGAAACATACCCTCAAACTTACCATTTAAATCAGCTGAGATAGAGAAGAAAATAACAAAATGTATGTAGTATATGATTTATTTTTCTCAGCACTAAAGGGGGTAATAAGTTCAAGAAACATGTGAATCATTAAAGAAAAACAGATATGTTTATTACTTCTTTAACCTTTGCGAAATAAGACATGAAAATAATGAAAAAATATCGTTTCATTATCATTTATCTCTGAAGTTTAGGAAGAATAGGCGGGATCGAATGTGAAACATGGGAAATATTCTAAATAGTTTCTGTTCTAAAGGGTGTTTCGATCAAAATTTGGTTGACTTAAACTTGATGCATTTCCTTTCATCGTGCATTGAAAAAAATTGCACACCCCCCATTTTGAAGATGTGTGTGTGTAGCATCGTCCCTCTATTTTGAGTTTGAGATTGGCACTTCAGTTATCAAAATGTCGTCGAAGAAAGAGAAGCAACGTATCAAAATTTTGCACGTGCCACAAAACCCAAACTACTCTCACGCCAAGTTGGCGAAACTGTTAAATGTGGCTAAATCAATTGTTACCACCATATTAAAAGTGTTCGATGAACGATTGTCGATAACTAGTAAAGCTGGATCGGGGAAATCGAAAGCCGGAGGCCACAGCGACGACCAAAAGAGTTGCCCGCTGTTTCGAGCGGAACACCAACTTCTCATCCCGAAATGTCGCAAAGAAGCTGGGAGTGGCGCCTTCAACCGTCGATAGAGCTAAAACGAGCTGGACTGTCGAATGACAAGAAAGTGGTGACTCCCAATCGCAACGATAAAAAAACACGTCGGCCAAAGCACGATCGTGAACGTGGTTCACGACGATGCTGACGAAGTTTGGTTGCGTGGTACAGAACGGTGAAACTTACGTCAAGGCAGACTTTTAACAGCTTCCTGGACAGTAATTTTATACGGCCACCCGACGGGGAAAGGTGGTATTAAACTGTTAAAGTTCGCGAAGAAATATCTGGTGTGGCAGGCCATCTGTACCTGTGGCTTGAAGAGCAACGTTTACATTGCGACCAGAACCGTCAACCAGGAAATTTATCTGAGCGAGTGCCTACAAAAACGTCTACTGACTTTTCTGAAGCGACACAATTGTTCCGTTCTATTTTGTCCGGATTTGGCATCTTGCCATTACGGAAAAAAGGCCATGAAGTGGTATGCTGCCAATAATGTTCAAGTGGTGCCCCAGGACAAGAAACCTTGCAACACACCAGAGCTCCACCCAATCGAACAATATTCGGCCATCGTCAAGCGGAACCTTAAGCAGACTCAAAGAACTGTTGTGAGCGAGAAAGAGTTCAAAGCAAATAAAGTAGACGGCGAATAAAGTAGACAAGTACAAAATTTTATGGCAGGTGTTGAACGAAAGACCTGGCAATTCGCATTCGGTAAAAAGGAAGCTTAGCTGAATATTTCTCTTGAAAACGAAAAAGAATTTGATTTATTAATAAAAACATTGATCGACTCACACAAATTACTGTTTGGCCAAATTAGGATCGGAACACCCTTTAATTCATTCATTGTTTCGTAAGCAATGTTTTCATTTGTTAATATTTTCGGGTCATATTGACATATTCACACTGTAGAAAATTTATATTACTAGATTTCAAGTCTTTGCACCCAAAACGCTTATTGGAGTACCAATTTTCAATTTACGCTGAGTACTGCCCTTTATGACTTGACTGACCACAAGGAATTTGTCCCGGAAGATGGCATATTCTTGCCACGATTCGTGAGGCAGCGACAAATTCAAATTTTCATCGGAACATGCTTATCGTTGGCTGAAATTTCATTTTTTTCATGAGTAGTCTACTTCTACCCTTGAAATGGACCACTGACCATATTGGCCATTCCAAGACAATCTGAATGCCTTGGAAGAACCCTAAAGAACGGAACACATATGAATTTTCGTCGAAACATGTCTTTCGACGGCTTAAAACCTCACGATTTTCTCAATCTATTTTCTATATCTAGCATTCCGGGATAATCGTTATACCTTGGAATAACCCTTTAGAAGGGGATAAAAACGGATCATCACCGAAAAATGCCTATTGACGACTCAGTCTTCCTGATTTTTGGTGAGTGGTCTACTTCCAGCCTTGAAAAGGCCCAATGACCATATTCGTATGACCGGGACAATCCAGATACCTCGAGGGAATCATTTAAAAGAGTTAAAACACAGATTTTCAACGAGACGTGTCTTTCGACGGTTCAAGCTTCATATTTTTTTGGGTAACGATAGTATTCTACTTCTGGCCTTGAAATGAACCCATGACCGTATTGGCCATCATGAAAAATAGGATGCCAATTTTTCAGGTATTTGAAGCACTTGCTACTGCACCATAATTAGAAAAAAGAAGGGTAATTTATCTACTCTTGGCTAGGTTCACCCTTTGAAAAGTATTTTACTGTGCCCTTGCACACATTTGACACATAACATTTGTTTGCTCCGTGATTTTCTCTCTTACAATCGACAGAATTTTCCATAACGGCATTCCTACAAAGCGCTAACCTTCTCAAGTGAGTTCAACCGTTGTGACAGCCTTCGTTCAATTGGAACTGCATGTGAAAAAAAGTTGGGTAACGAGATTTAATGTTAGTCTAGCTCCTTCATTCGGCCTATGTACCGAATATGTCATTAATTCAGCGATAGTCAACAACATAATGTTGTGATGATGTTGTTTGAGAAGGAAATAATTTCTCATCACATTGAGGCTCTAGGAGTAGACAGCACTGTTTTTTGCAAGAACAAAGTTGTTAAGAGAAAGTATTGATAGTTTCGTTAGCGCACGGCAGGCTGTGAAAAATTGAATAGAAGTAGTTTGAAATTTTGCGGAGGGCATTATGTGAGGCATTACACGGTGTTCAATAAGTTCGAATACAAGTTTTCATCATTGCGTAGGTATGCGCCATGTACATATTCTGCATTGGTATTGGTGTCAGCTTTAGCTTCATTCATACGCTACCGAATGTGCGCGGTGTTGACATTCTGTTAGTTGTTGTTCGTTTGTTACGCGCGATGAAAGAGTATCGGGACTTCGTAATTAAGCGTTTTTTGAACGGTGAGCGACCCGGCGATATATTCCGGCTGCTGAAATCGCATGGGGTCAAGCGGAACTTTGTCTACACGACCATCAGGCGATACCGGGAGACGTCCTCGACCAATGACCGTGCGAGATCCGGTCGGCCGCGTTCAGCGAGGACGCCACGGGTCATCAAGATCGTGAGGGAGCGAATTCGGCGCAAAAGAACCGCTCAATCCGGAAAACGGCTGCAGATCTCAACGTTTCCATTGGAACCGCTCACACCATACTCACCAAGGACCTTGGTTTCAGGCCTTACAAAAAACGTAAGGTCCATGGCGTTTCGGAGGCTACCAGCAAAAAGCGGTTGGATCGAGCTAAGAGGATCCTCTCTCGGCACGCTGGTCAGGAGTTTGTTTTTTCGGACGAGAAACTGTTCGTGCTGCAGCAGCCGCACAATGTGCAAAATGACCGGGTGTGGGCGCCATCGAGGGACAGCATTCCTGAATCCAATATAAACATCCCTCGGTTCCAAAGTGCCGCGTCGGTGATAGTTTGGGGGCAGTATGCAAACGTGGTAAGCTACCCTTGGTGTTTATTGAAAAAAACGTCAAAATCAACGCGGCGTACTACAAAACTGAGGTTTTGGAAAAGGTTGTTGCCCCCAGTCTCCGAAGCCTCTACGGCGATGAGCACTACGTGTTCCAGCAGGACGGTGCACCAGCCCATACGGCAAATGTGGTTCAAGCCTGGTGTCGGGACAATTTAACCGACTTTCTGGACAAAACTTTGTGGCCTCCCAGCTCCCCGGACTTGAATCCTCTCGACTTTTTTGTTTGGTCCTATATGATGGCGAAGCTGAACGAATACAAGGTCAGCACTTTGGATCATTTCAAGACGGTAATTCTCAAAATCTGGGACGAAATGCCCATGCAGTCCGTGCGTGCCGCCTGCGACGCGTTCGAGAAACGTTTGAAGCTCGTTAAGGAGTACAAAGGGGGGGTCATTCCAAGAGAAATGTTGTAAACGTTCCTTGTAAACATAGCTTTCAATAACATAAATCCAAAAAATAAAAAAACATGTTTTCATTTTTTTAACAAATTTTGAAAGTGTATCCGAACTTATTGAACACCGTGTATATCGAAACAAGCACACAATCTTTTGCCAAGCATCCCCATGCGGAGTAGGTCAAGGCAGGAATGAATGCACTACCTTAACTGGCAAAAGAATGTACGCTTGATCGTGCTCATATACTACCGATAGCTTAAATGGTAACGAACTGCCTATTTTCACTTAAGTTCCAAAGCAGTTATGTTATAATATGTTTAATATGTGTTGGGTAGATCGTATGTAGCAACATAGTAAAAAATAATTAATTTTAACAAGCGTGTAAAATATACTCTCGTTTAAATCCAAGCTAAAGGTGGTGTAAACAACGAAATTGTTTGCAACTTTTCATGTGCCATACAACAATATTGGAAATCTTCCATACAACAGGCTGGATTCAGGCGTTATCTGGCTTAAATTTACATGAAATATCCCATTTTTTCTGACAAATCTAGCATTCCCTTTATGTGCATTAGATAACGCAGAAAATTCAATGTTTCTTTTTATCTGTGAAAGACTTAAATCAGATAATCACCTTATAAAATGATTTGTGTAACTTTTCGTGAAACATACTACCAAACATCTTATTTAACTTACCCTAGCAAGATTATGGCTAGTCAAAAATCGCTTACAGCTCAAATACTTTATCAGTTATCATAAAAATGTAATAAATCGTTGCATACTAGGATGAGTCGTGGAGCACATAACCAATTATACAAAGTTTGAACAAAAACTGTAATTTTTGCGTTATCTAATGCACATAAACGGAACGCTAGATTTGGAAGAAATTAATGGGTTATTTCATGTAAATTTAAGCCAGATAACGTCTGAATCTAGTGTGATAGACGAAAAACTGCAAAGATTGTTGTATGGCGCATGAAATATTGCAAACAATTTCGTTGTTTACGCTTCCTTTGCCTTGAAATTAAACGAGGGGAAATTTTTCGCGCCTGTTAAAATTCATCATTTTTTCTGTGTAGGCTATAAGGAAGCAACATTTTCGAATGCATGTGGTTTGCTTGAAGATAAATATTGGAAGATAGTCAAATTTACGCTAAATAACCAATTTATAAAGTATTCAGCGCAGTGCTTTGATGCCTCTATCTTTTACCAGAAAAAATTGCAAAAATAACAAATCAGCTTATGCTGTAAACACGTTCTTGAAATGTTACTTGATGAGTACAATCGATTTCAAATAAACTCTTGGACAATTCATCACAGTTCTTTTCATCACGACATTCATTTTCTCAACAAAACTCAACCAGTACTCTACACACCTTCAATCCCGGTTTCCGCTAAAACCAACGACACTACTTACTAGTCTAACATCCTACCACGTTTCAACCGGCCTTATGACGACCTCCCGGCCGATGCCGCCCGTTGCTCCGCGGTCCGCTTCTTCGGGTCGAGCAAGTCCTTGGCCTTGTCCTGGTGTGCCGTCATGTGTCTCGTCAGGTGGTGCCGCTCTCGAAAGCTCTCGTTACAGACCGGGCACTTGAGCTTCTCCTCCCGTTTCCTCCGGTTGGGATCCTGCTGGTGGTCGTTCTTGTGATGCGATCGCATATGGTAGACCAGATCGCTGGTCATTCGGAAGCTGATGTTGCACTTGGCGCAGGTATTCTGTGCGGATAGGGAAAATGCGCCCATCGCCGTGGGCAGTAACGTAGATAGGAATGCTGCAGCGGCAGGATTCCGCATCATTCCATCCATTTCGGGGAGCAAATTTGGCGGTGCTCCTGGGCCGAACGGCATGAACGGTGGTGATTGGAAGTATCCTGGGGGTAGTTCAGATTCCTGTTGCATCGATGGTCGATACACCATTTGCTTCGCTTTTGATGGTGGAGGTGGAGTTAGATCCGGAGGAGTCTGAGGGCTTCCGTTCATGAAGGGGTAATCGTAACGGAAGTTTGCTGGAGCACCAGGGCTAATCGATATGGGTGGACTGGTTGATGGGCAACTGTGTTGATCCGGACTTAATGGTGGGATAGGAGAGTCTGAAACTGTGATGCTGGTTACTTTGGAAAATGCACTGCGTGGAAGTTCCGAGTCCAAGAAATTGCCAGCGGCTTTTTCACGGATAGCCATAAGGCTGGAATTCTCGTAGAATCTCACATTTGGTAGCATATATGCCAGCCGATCGTTGCTCAGATCCTGTATCGAATGTGGACTTCCTTCCTGGGGACGAGGTCTGCTGAGCAAATCGAAATTGAAGTTCCTTTCCTCCACGGGGCGAATGGGACTGAATCCATTTTTCACTGACAAATCTTCCGATCGGGTGGATTGAGTTGAATCACTTTCCACATCAATTGTCGGAGAATGAACTTTCTTCACCTGTTTAGTTTTTAGTTTTTCGTCGGGCATCATTAGAAATGCCACATCGAACGAACGTTTTCCGGAGTTCTTCCCGGTTCTGAAATTATCCAACTTGGTTTGAGCCATTTCTATTCCACTCACGTCACTTTCGCAAGCACTCGATGCACAATGTCCGTTGATTTTCACATTCAACCGAGACTGTCTAATGTCCATCGTCATTGTCCACTTCAGCCAAAACAAGGGTCTTCACAATCTTCCAGAAAAAAACACTTCTTCTGCGATGATAGATTCAAATTTATTCCACTCACGATTTTTGCTAAGTCCTTTCCACAGGACACTTTGAAAATAGTTCCAGTCGAACTGAATGAGCTGAGAGGAGAACACTGCACCAGAAGCCACTTGTTTCCTCGAAATCTGCTGCTAAACTGTTTTTGATTGCTAGGCTGCGCTTGAATCTATACTCGAATTTGGGCTGGTAGGTTTAACGCAACCACCGCCGTCTTCCTCCCTCTACTGGCCACGTGCTAACCACCGTAAGCGGGAGGGAAGAGAAAAAATCACGAACATATCGTTTCAAGCGCGCACATACACTCACAGAATGAACCGCGGAAGACCGAGATCCAAGAGCGAATGTGCACCGAGAACCCCTTGTTCCGAACGAGAACCAGACCGACCGGCAATTATAATGTACATAAACATAGGGACCCAAAGCATAAGGGTAGGAAAATATTGTTCCCTCGTCAAAAGCAGAAGCAGAAGCAGCATGCTTCTGCTGGAAAGAGAGAGCACGGTAGTGAGAGAGAATGAGAGACAGAACGAACACGACCATCACACATATGCACGAATACATGAAAAAGCAATAGAAAATCTTTCAATATGATATATTTTAGTGCGATATATTTCAACCCGAGTCCCCTCACAACCCACCCACCCACTGCAGAGAATTCTACCGATAATATGATGGGAGACGGAAGGTCCTTCTGCTGGTCTCATCAAGTGAACATATTCTCGCTTCGAGTTGTGCTTGTTCAGCGCGATTCTCTCCCTCTCTCGCTCACTGTCTCCGGCAGTTTGGGTGGAGGCTGTGAGGATTGCAGTGGGGTGAATCATCAATGTATCCCTATGTAAGGTTTCTGCTCCTCGTGAGAGCAAGTGCTCGTAAATTTGTTACATTGTGCCTGATGGGTATAACAGTGTTTGCAGCTTAGGTAGATGTTTGATCAAGGAGTATTAAACTCTGGAAATTGTTTTTATCACGATAGCGCCCCTGTTGGTTGTTTATGAAATTTTTTGACAGCAAATTGTTTATAATTATATTGACGTAGACTACGCCTTAGGGTAGGGTGTCAATTGAAAATCTAACAATAAGCGATCGGCACGAAATATCGCTACAAATTAAACGCTTATAACTTAATAAATGCACTTTAGATTTTCGAGATGTTTACATCAATTGGTTTAACATTTTCTCGCGTATCAATTTAACTATCAAACATTATCCGTTAACTATTTTAAACTATTGAAAATAACGCATGTATAAGGTGATGTCTTATCATTTTGTTTTGAAGGCTTAATTTATACCGAGGCTAACTAGACCGAGAAGCAGTGCTGTGCATTTTCATGACGGTTATAAGACTGTCACCATAATCTTCTCATGATCATTAGAACACACGATTGATGGTCAGATACTGTGTCACTCACAAATGAGATCAATCTGTCATTTGACCGCTTGTGACAAAACCCTGCATGACTGCTGGAGAATGCGATATCAAGAGAATAAAAAAATCAATCACTTATCTAATATTAATTCTTTTGGCCTCGATAGATATAAAAAACTCACCCGCTTCATGGATATTTTTGGCAATGTCCGTTTGGATTTGTCTGGTTCGCGACAGTCCGGGTTGTCGGGGCTGTGGTTCCGTACGCAGACATTATTTATGACTTTCAATTGCATTTCCCGGATCTTTGGAATAATTCCTACAAGCTACTTCTATTCAAATGTAGGTCATATGCCGACTTGTTCCTGGAACGGCATTTTGTAACAGGTTCCTGTGGGGTCTCGAATGGCCATGAACATATTTAGATGGAATCGATGGCAATATGGGCATCAAAATTCGGGAAATTTCTCCAGAAAGATATTTCTGAACGTTCTGTTTTAGAACAGGTTCCTGTTGGGCCTCAAATAGCCAGAAACAAACTTAGAAAGAAACCCTGGCAACATGGCTATCAAAATTCGTGAAATTTCCTCAGTTGGCTATTTCTCAACGTTTTGTGGCTATCTGATGATTTGTGCTTGGACCGGTCAATCCGGAACAGGTTTCTGTGGGGTCTCAAGTGGCCATTAATATATTTAGAAGGAAACCCTGGTAATATGGGTTTCAAAATTCATAAAAGCTCTCCAGAAGGCTTTTTCTAAACGTTTTGTTGCCATCTGATAATATGTTCTCGGAATTGTCATCCCGGAACAGGTTCCTCTCGGGTATCGAGTGGCCATGAACAAAACTAGCCACAAAACTTTGAGAAATATCCTACTGAAGAAATATTTTGAATTTTGATCCCATATTGCCAGGGTTTCCTTTTGAAATTTCTTTTGAAATTAATGGCCCACGAGAACCTGACAGTTCCGAGACGTCAATCCATCCAGCAGGGCACTTTTCACAAAATTTAAGAAAGGCATGTTTTTTATGGTGTACCAACAGCGTACCATAGCGTACCTCCGAGGATTTTGAACGTACCTGCTAAATTCCTTGTTTTTAGGTGGCCTGCTGAATAGACGGTCGATTTTGTGAAATTCTTCGTAAAGCGATATAAAAATAACGCCAAAGTGATGTACCAATAGCGTACCTTCCGAATCTGATGTTTGATTTGAACGTACCTCAAAAATTTCCATACTTACTTATATAAAACTTTTTTAAATATATTATATGTATAATCTGACCTCAGATTCAGATTTCTCAAAAAATTCTAGTCTAAAATGACTTATAAAACATACTACTTAAGAACATTCTATGCTGCTTTATGGTCAAAAATGTATTTTAAATAATACCTTTAAGGAAATACCCTTGAATGGTTACTTCACGCTAAGCATTGTGTATACCCCTGAATATAGATAACAAGCAAGCATAAGCAAGTTGTATGGCAACTGAACTTTATTTAGAAGACATGGGGGATTTTCAAAGGAGGATTTATTTTTTTCTGATTATTTTCCTAAATACGTAGGTACGTGAGAATTTTGTGCCCTGCTGAGGATTTTATCTTCTCAAACTATTTTTAGAAGATCCATAAACAAGTTGTATCGGTAAACATTGAACGTTGAGGATATTACTCGACCTTCTTGTTCAAAATGTTATGGTGAATCCTAGAGGGTTTGAGCTGTTTAGTGGAATACCTGTAACTAGAAATTAGAAGAAGAATTAGTATCTTCCATTTAATTCCAACTACCTTTGCTTATCTTCGACAGATTCGCGTATTTCGTCTACAATGTGCAGACTTCTTCAGTGTCTCGTACTGTCGTACTCGTACTCGTACTCAAGTCGAGTTATTAGTACGAGACACTGAAGAAGTCTGCACATTGTAGACGAAATACGCGTATCTGTCGAAGATAAGCAAAGGTAGTTGGAATTAAATGGAAGATACTAATTCTTCTTCTAATTTCTAGTTATGTTATGGTGGTTATAACTGTTCTTAAACAATTCTTCATGGATCAATGTCATATTTGAAGGCATAATAAAAGTGTGTATTTTGAACATTTTCAAAGTAATATGGGTCATTCCATATCAAGTGACCGGAGAAAAGCATCGACCCTCTTCGATTCGAACCAAAATTGGCTGATATACTTGTTCTAGGCTATTAATAAAAAATCCAAAGTTTTAGACCAATCGGTGAACCCCTTCGGCCCATGGGATACCCCCATTTTTTTGAGATTTTTGAAAAGTCAATATATTGTTTTTTGAATATCTCGATGAATAAAAGAGCTACAAACAATGTTAAATACTTTTCTTGAAGGAAATTAAATTTGCAACCAAGAAAATATTTTTTTATATTTTTTACAGCGTTGCCAACATTTTTATTTTTGTGGTTGAAATATTAAAATGCGTTTTTCTCAAAATGCCCCCACTTTTTACCCTTCTTACATCAATAGAATGGTATTAAGATCGCTTGAAAACTCGACTTTTTATCCGAGGCCCACAGGGCCGAGTGTCATATACCATTCGACTCAGTTCGACGAACTGAGCACATGTCTGTGTGTGTGTGTGTGTGTGTGTGTGTGTGTGTGTGTGTGTGTGTGTGTGTGTGTGTGTGTGTGTGTGTGTTACAAATAATGTCACATCGGTTTCTCAGCCATCTGTGAACCGATTTCAGTTCTGTTGACGGCAAATGGAAGCTAAAACATTCCCATAGTACGTTATTGATTTTTTTTCAATTCGGACATTTCGTTACGAAGATATGAACGAAACAGTACTTGATGGCCTATAATAATAGTAATCAAACAGTTTAGTCTCCGATTACATTCTGAGCTATTTGTGTACCGATTTTAGTTTTGTTGGTGGTCATCAAAGCTATGATATCTTCAAATAACTGGTCAAAATTTCATTATGATTGGATAATCTTTCATGGAGATATGACCAAAACAATACCTGAGAGCACATAATTGTGAGATGACAATATACTCGTTGCAGTGCAAAACCAAACATGACCAATCACACCAATCGATGCCGCTTGCATTCTATTGTGTCGCATCTGGTGCGTTGTATAGCACATACAGCGGACTAGCCACACTATGCGACTGTATAGAATTAGAGCAGCATCGATTGGCTCGAGTGGTCTGGTTTTGAACTGCAACGAGTATATTTGAAAATTACACAAAGTCTCCATTTACTATTTTCAACGAACATGTACTTATTAAGCATCTTGAATCCATATCGATAATCAAAATTGACCCTTAGGATTGTCTAATAATTCATGCTATGGACTGATTATATGAAATTTCTAATATTTATGTAATTTCCCCTTTTATATAACTTACATACAGAGGACATTAAAGACTATTAATGGAAATATTTTAATTTTTGTTCAATCCTGAACAATACGTTCAGGATTGAAAAAAAGTTCATTTTATCAACTGAATGTATGGCATATTGAATATTTCTGAATCTGCTTGGAATTTCTGATAAAAATATGTATCCTGTACAATATTGCCCACATTTGAGTTTGTAATTCTTGTGAAATGTAAGAAGGGTTCAGTTTCACCATCGGTGAATTAATGCGGGTTTTTTCAATTTTTATGGCTCCAATGTGTTTAGCAGACTTTTTTTTCATAAGAAACACTTATCGACACAAAACAATTTGCTCCGTCATGGAGATGTTGATTTTTAAACATTTCATGTTTTATATTCAATGCATTAAAATTCAAAAATAGTGTTAACATATTCAAAGTGTTTTCTGAAAATGGGTCTAATAACAATCACAATAGGTAATTGTGCTAGCAATTATTTATTTCCAGATTCCGATTCGATAAAAATCTTCAGTGTTGCCATCTTACTTTTTATTTGTGATTTTTTTCAAAACAGATATTCATAGGATTCATTTTTTTGTTAATCGAATCATCAAGCTATCTATCTATCTTTCTAAAAAAATAAAAATTACATAGAACGGTATGTCACGATTTAACTCAAGAACAGGTTTACAGATTTCCTATTTTTTTAAATCTGTTTTTCTTTGGCTCAATCAAATCTGATCAGACTTCTTTAGATCTACTGCTGGGAGTGATCATTATTTAAAGTTTGCAAATGTTTTAAAAGCATGATTGTCACTACCCTTAGTCACATCTATCTTTACAGTAGTTGGAAAGAGGAAAAGGAAATGTTCATGTGATACCTGAAAAACAAATGAAAAGTTTTCCAAAAAGTCGGCCAAAACCAGAACTTCTCCGTCGGTCAAGTTGTCCGAGTGAACTGGTAGAACTCTCCCTGTTTCGCTGCAATATAGTCATGCTTCCTAACAAATGCGGCTTCTTCACTCTGGTGGGCGCAGAGTGTTTCGCTAAGGTTCGTCAGCACTAATCGCTTCTGCTTGAGGATACGAGATGTTCCCTCCCGAACACTTTTACACTCCTTTTTACCAGCCAGTTCTTTACTCACGTCTGCCTTACGCAGGGTTACCATTAGATTTTGAAAAATATCTGGTATGTCACAAATAAAAAATCTGGCAAAATCTGGCAATACACGGATTTGTAAAAATTTGAACTAGCAATTGAAAAGGATCAAACAGGTTTTACAAATGTTGATACGCCCTTTACAAATGTTGTCCCAAAATGAGTCATTTTTTGACTCGCATACTCGCATTATTCAGTAACAGTCAAGCGTGGAATTACACTATTTGACCAATGCCAAATATTTGACGGACTACCCATTCGTACAAAATTGCTACGAATCGTTTTCAGTGGACGAGGACTGCAGTGATCTGCGTCACTTAACCCTTTAGTGGAGTAGGATTGAATGACACTTTTTTTTTATCTGTTCTAATTTCAAAAAGTCTGGCATTATGCAGGGTTTCTCTTTTTGTCTTTTTGCCTATAAAAAGTCTGGCAGTGCCAGATAAATCTGGAATAATGGCATCCCTGGCCTCACGGTAAAACGCTTTTACTTTCTGCACTATGTCTTATGAAACACGATGGCCTTTCTTGGGGTTAGAGGAACAGATAATTCCTTTCTCTTTAATGCACTTTTTCATGGTTCGCACTAACCTCTCAGAGCACCGAAATTCTTCTAGTAGGCCACCAAAATTAGTAGACCATGTAAAATTGCTATTTTTTTTTTAAATTTGAGTGGTGTTTTGTTGTTAGATCCGCCTGAATGAAATATAACAGATTATATAAGAGTGGTAGAATAAACAAATTTTTAAGACATGAAATGTTTAAAAATCAATATCTCCATGACGGAGCAAATTTTTTTTGTCTCAATAAGTGTTTCTTATGTAAAAAAGTCTGCTAAACACATTGGAGCCATAAAAATTGAAAAAAAGTGGGGGCATTTTGAGAAAAACGCAATTTAATATTTCAACCACAAAAATAAAAATGTTGGCAACACTGTAGAAAATATAAAAAATATTTTCTTGGTTGCAAATTTAATTTCCTTCAAGAAAAGTATTTAACATTGTTTGTAGCTCTTTTTTTTTTTTTTTGTCTTGACTATCGAGATTTTCAGCCTCGGGCTGGTTCATCTCCCGTCGTAGTCAGGCAAACACCACTTTTGGGCTTTTTCGTAATTTCTCCGGGGTCGAGATTCGAACTCGTGACTTAGGCGTGAGAGGTATGGATGTTAACCAATACGCCGGGATCGCCTCCATTTGTAGCTCTTTTATTCATCGAGATATTCAAAAAACAATATATTGACTTTTCAAAAATCTCAAAAAAATGGGGGCAGCCCATGGGCCGAGGGGTTCACCGATTGGTCTAAAACTTTGGATTTTTTATTAATAGCCTAGAACAAGTATATCAGCCAATTTTGGTTCGAATCGAAGAGGGTCGATGCATTTCTCCGGTCACTTGATATGGAATGACCCATATATTATAATTGTTATTCATGCAACCAGGTGCGCCTTAGCAGAAGTGTATCAAATAAGCTTTTTCATATTTTTGTCAGTCATCGGTTACCAATTCCAGCAACTGGAAATTGAATAAAGCTGCCATCACTTCTCCGCCGAAGAATAATCCTTTCGCGGCCTACAACACCCGCGCACGTGGCATCGTTTTTCATCAGGAAGCAGCAGACATTTTCCTTTCTCGAGGGTGGAGTTTTCTCCCGAATGTAGGACACATTTTTCGACCAGCGTCGGAATTTTTGGGGCGTGCTTTCGTTCTCCCATTTTTCCCCCGAACGTCGGCTATGTACTTCTCTTTCCGCAACAAATGAGATGTGAGGGGGACTACGGGGGACTCTCGGTGGCGACAAGCTTGATTTGACATGGAACAGCAACAGAGCGCCGCTGCTGCTTGCTATACGATTATGTTATGCAACGGCAACAACAAGAGCAACAACAACCTGACAAGACAAGAAGAAAAGCATACCACTTTTTTATGTTCAACTTCTGCTGCTAGATGGGTGAAAATGTGGAAAATCGGAGAAAAACAGGTTGTTTCTATTCATCATTGGTTCTGTATTGGTGCTGGTGGTGAATATGTACATTCTCGGAGCATGAGGTGTCGGTCGGAACGGGTTGATCTTATGGAACGAGCGAATAGCAGATAGGGCGTTTGGGTCGAGTGCTGCTGCTGGCTGGCTGGCTGGCTGGCTGGTTGTAAATGTGGATGGTGAAACAGACAAGCACAGATTTTTTCAACCATAATGCAATAACAATTAGAAGAGGATTTGCTGGCACAGCCTGTCGTTGTCCTGCTTCTTGTGCTTCAGCAAGCCCGAGAGTGTAGTGAGAGTCGTCCGGAGCGAGCGAACGCGAAGATACGTATTATGGACATAAATATTAGGATAATGTGGTTTCAGGCAGAAGTTTTGCGGGATCTCGTTTTGGTGAATGTACAGCTTTCGTATGGTTGGGAGCTAAATTATTTTTGTCAGCGGAAGAAATTCAATTATCTTTCAAAGAAGGATAAGGACGTTTCTAAGTCATCTCGAGAATGCTTCGAAGCACAAACCGACCTGTTGTTGGCGTAGCTTGTGAAGGATTTTGTTGGGTTTTTCCTTTGAGGTCATAGTGATGTTTCAAATTTCGACAATATGGAATGAAATTGCAGTTTTAGCAGAATCTTTTGTAGTAATCTTTTGTATTCAAATTACTTGAAACATTGCCAGAGTTGATAAGTTTACTGATTCTGACCGGAATTACCTGTCTTATGATGCCTATGTACATAATGTGCAGTGACCATTCATCAAAAAGCAAGATAGTCCATTTCTTATAATTTCTTGTATTTTTTCTTCAACTTACTAGATCATTTAACAATGCAATTGTTGGAGAAGAATTATTGAAAAATTTAAACATTTGATAAAAATAAACCAAACCAGATAAGTTTTATTGTATTTTTTTTGGAATTTAAAGTGTTTCAAGCAAGAATTTATTATTATTACCATAGCATTATTTGTATATTTTATTATTATTGTTTTATTTTTTAATCCCTGTGGTAAGTTGATTTCTTGAAGAATAAAATCCGCCAAATTTCCCTCAGCTTCGGCCTATCGGACTCTATTGATCGATTGTGAAAAGGGTCTTCAAAAAGACTGGTAAAGCAGCAGAGAATATACTGGTGTTGAAAACAATTTGGGCTAAATAAAGCGTCCATAAAATGTGATCAAACTCTTGTCCGGAACATGATGAAAAGTGTTCGATCAAAAATTTGCAAATTCGTGAAAGAATAATATTAATTTTCTCCGGTCTTCAAGTTCAATCCCGTACAATAAAGAATCATCCATTGGTTTGAATAAAACAGCTTTTTGTACATTATTTGAAATAAAAACATATAGATAATTTATTGTTGAAACAGCCCTAATACGTCAATTTTATTCGCTGATCGTCTCTCCCCCCCCCCCCCCCTATCTCTCTCTCTCTCTCTCTCGCTCTCTCTCAGAACTAAGAGCTCTCTCAAAGAAGAACTCAGGGTCCGGGGATGAGGGTGCTAACTTCTCGACCCCCAAAAAACCCACCCGTCCTTGAACCCTTACCAGAACCACCTTTCGGTATTACTTCAGCACTACGTCTAACTACTTAGGGCTTTAGTAGTTAGATGGCCCTGCGACCTGCCTTTGGTCGTTTCGCCATTTTTGTTGGAGATCAAGGGCAATCTGGGAGGCTGCTACGCACACCGCGTCCAGATGTCCCGGTCCTGGCACATCCCCTGGACCAAATTATCCGGAGTCGTGTCGTGACCGCTTACAGCTATCATGCCGGATTTCACCAGTTTCCTCAACTCCCGCGCACTCGCTGTATGCGGAGGACTGTGCATGCCCATATTTGTGCAGTTCTGCGTTAAGTGAAAGTTCACTTCACAGTGTTGCCTACCAACTCACCCGGTTAATTCCGGGATTAGTCGATGGGTCCACTGACCTTTGGTGGAGTTGTTCCATTCCCTTTGCCACTTAACCATGAATGCGGCTCTAATGGTCTTCCGAATATCTCTTGTTCCACGTTGTTCAAAGCACTCTACGTCCTCTTTTATGACAATGCCTATTGGCATCATCCCCGCTAAGACGCAGATCGCGTCGCGTGAAACCGTTTGCTAAGCACTAACCACTCTTTGGCACATACGCCTGTGCGTACTCCCTAGCTAACTAATGAAGCAGTTGGTACTCAAGGCGGTGATCCATGTCGGCCCGCCGTACCTATGTATGGACAGGGCAACACTGGCCAGGAGTTTACGCTTATTCCTTTGCAACGCCGAGCTATTCGACCTCGTCGTAGATCGTGTTCCATAACACCGAACCCAGGATCAAACCTTGTGGGACGCCTACGGTGATCTGGAAACGTGTTTGACCTGGAAGTCTGGAAGTAACTTCCAAAAATCTTGTACACGTACCCAGGAACCTGAAGGCGTTGGAGCGAGTCGGCAATAGCCACCCAACTGGCGCTATTGAATGCATTTCTCACGTCAAAGGTGACCACTGCACAGTATCGTACTTCTCACCTCTTGCGCTGGATTGCCTCCAAAGCCATCTTGGTGACGGGCAGGATGACATCCACCGTCGACTTCCCTCTACGGAAACCATATATGCCTATATGCCGATAGATCTCCTGGTGGCTTCCCTTTCTTTGGTAGCAACACAAGGTTCTGAATTTTCCAGGCGTCCGGGAAGACGCCCTCGTCCAGACACTTTTGCATCACCACCCTGAACATTTCGGGATCCAGCAAGATAGCTGTCTTGATGGCGAGGTTCGGGATACCATCAGGTCCCGGCGCTTTGTTCACCTGTAAGACATCAACCCATGGATTCGTATTGGCCTTCTAAGACAGACCCTTGAAGCAGGCTCGTTTGCTGGCCTTTATCTCCCTCTTTAGTGCGGCCTTCGCGGTGACTGGTGCCCTTCTACGCTCGATTCTCTCGGCGTCTGACCGCGCTCTTTGCACCGGTCTTGTGTGGAGGAATCCCAACAAACATAAGTGTCGAATAACTGTTTGTTCAAACTAATTTGTAGTTTTTGTTCAGCTTTTTGTTCTAGAAAGTTGAATAACTTCTCCAAATTTGTTTTAACAAGCGATTATTCGACACTGATGTTTGTTGGGATGTTCTTTGGAGGTCGGCGATCGACTCCGTCCACCAATACACCGGCGATCTTCCATTCCTCGGTTTGACTTCCCTCAGCATGGTCGCATCGCATGCTCGTGTAAGTGTCATAACGAGTCGTTCGCCGCAAGGTTCGCAGGTTTCACGTAAGTTTCGTACCCTCTCAAGCGCCTCTTTAAAAGTCTCTACATCAAAGTAGGACGTTCTCCATCTGCGGGCGAATGGAGTGGATGCTCCTCCTTTCGCGCACTACCTTGTATTGTGGACAATACAATAACGAACCGCCAAGTGGTGGCTATGGGTGTAGCCATCATCCACCTTCCAATTGCTTATCAGCTCAGGACTGCTGAATGTTATATCGATGATCGATTCCGCTCCGTTTCTATGGTAGGTACTCTTGGTACCCACGTTGGCTAGGTCCACGTTGAGCCTAGCCAAGGCCTCCAGAAGAATCTGGTCCCTAGGGTTGGTATGGCGGCAATCCCACTCGAGCGCCCAAGCGTTGAAGTCCTTCGCTATTACCAGCGGGTTCAGGCCAGTTAGCTCCGTTGTCATCCGATCGAGCATATTGGAAAACTGATCGACCGACCATCTTGACGGTGCGTAGCAGCTGCAGAAGAACACTTCATTCACTTTTACAACCACGAAGCCTTCGTTTGTGGTAGACACAACCTCCTGAACCGGGTACTTGCCCGTCGTCCATAATGCCGCCATATTGGCCCTGTCCGCAAACCAGTTCCCGTTGCCGGCTGGGATGCGGTATGGGTCGGAAATTATGGCGATATCCGATTCCAACTCGTGAACTGTCTGACACAGCAGTTGCTGGGCGACCTCACTATGGTTCAGGTTTAGTTGGGTTACCTGCATTACGGTTGGCTCGTTGGTATACCCTTAGTGGCCGGGCACTTGGCTCCCCCCATGACGTGCTTATCGTCCGGTTTCCCGGCGCACATCAAGCATTTGGGGGGACCTTTGCAATCCCGCGCCTTGTGGCTAGTGCTGCCACACCTTCTGCACATGTTGCTATGATCTGAGCATTTGCACTCCCAGGACATGTGCCCGCTCTCTAGGCATCTAAAACATGCCTTCGGCGGCTGGTGTAGGCTTAGTGGGCATACAGACCATCCCACCTTCACCTTCGCCACTTTCAACGCCGCGTCCGCGTCGACTGCCGCTACCCTCATGGTTGCAACTTGGGTCCCAAGTGGACCCTTCCTCAGACATATGTCTGCCGCAGCAACCTCGACCTTGCACTGTTCCTTGAGTGCAGTGGAGATCTCGTCTGCCTCGGTGATCTCATCCAAGTTCCTACACTGGATCGTCACCTGCGAGACGAGGGCGCGCACTTCCACACCCTCAACTAAGGCCTGCCTTGCCAGGTCTCTATACGCCGGGCCCTTTAGCGTTGTCGCCTTCTTTAGCTCCAAAACCATCTCGCCGGTGCGGGTACGGCGTATACTCCGCACGTCGGCGCCTAAGCCTGCCAGTTTAGCGTCCCTGCGCATCGCTTTCAAGACCTCCGAGTATTTAGACGCGTCAGTCTTGACGATGAGGGCCTCTCCACGGTTACGCTTGCGGGCCACCTGTCGCTTATCCTTTTCTTTTTTCGTCCTACTTCCCTTTTTCCGGACTTTGTTCCAGTGGCTTTCCCTGCCACGCCTGGGGTCGTCACTTGTCCCCCTCCTAGCACTAGCATCTGCTTCCGTGCTGGTTATAGCTGTTGTAGTTGGGGCCCCGCCGTTCGGGCCCCCTTCGGCGCTTGAGACAACTCTCGAGCTGGGTGTCGCGCCTTTCGCGCTGGCCTTGGCACCAGGGCCTCTCTCTTTTCGGGCAGCCGAAGCTGGTCGCGAGGATGGACCCTCGGACCCCGCCGTCACGTTCTCATAGGTTGGTTTCCCTCCTGGAGCATCCGACACGATATGCTTCTTTGAAGCGCCAGGTGCCGTTTCGCCCGGGGACTGCCTAGCCCACTTGAGGTCCCTGCCCCCATGGATAGGGTGGACTCTTCGACAGAGACGGCTGCATCCGTCTGAGTCTGCTTCGAGGCTATGTCCCTTGCCCTTTCCGTAGCTGCTAGCCTTGCCAACTCTTTGGCACTTTGCTCGACTAGGAGCTTGGCCTCCAGCTCTTCCCTCTCCTTGCATGCAGCCTGCACTCTTTTATGAGTATTGTTTGCTCACACAGAGCAAAAGTTTGATGGTCAATTTTACAATTATTGGGGATTAGGATGACTAGGGTAAAATAATGATTTTCAACCAACTATAATCATCGTCCAAATGACCATTCAAAATAATAAATTAGATATTTACTTTAATGTCAGAATAGTTCCTGTAACCATGACCATAGTCAATAATGTGATGCTGAAAAAATTTCTCCTGGTAATTGTGACCATGATTTAATTGCCGGTACAACCATATAATTTTTCTCAGTACACTTTTGAGAATAACGCAGATACGTCAAATGTGCTTTTTTATGCCTTGTTTAGATTACGGGGTTGTAACATGATACAAGACTATCTTGATGACGTTTTTCATAGTGATAGTTTTTTAAAAACCCTTGTACAATGTTACATCTCCGTGGTCTGAACAAGCGTTACTCCTAGAAGAGAATTAATTTTCCATATTTTTATGAAGCAATGTCAGGAAACAAGCCTACACAGAAAACACCGTTCGGTAACGACCTGCCTCCGATGCCGTAGCATTACCGCACGTGTCGCTTCACTCCTCGATTCCGATCCTTCACGTGGTGGAGACCTCACTAGGCCGCATCAGCGAACGGATCGCTATATCTCTCCTCGGTTATCCTGCTCTCCAGGTTGCCGAGGCCCTCCAGCCGCTGTCAGCCCACTGGAGTAGTCGCTATTGTGATCCCATGGCTGTTATGAGCAGGGGAGGCCATGCGGAGAGTTGACACGGCATCCTCATGCGGAACCTGTGCTCAGAGCCGATCAGCGTAAGACAGGTATAGGCGTCGAGTCATGACATTCGCAGCTGGTAACAAGTCGACGTTGCGGCGAGTTGTTCGAAATCGTTCCTTAGTTAGGGCCTTAGTTTAACAATTTGTGATTCGTTTCAATCTGTCTGCTGAGTGCTTTTGGAATATTATGCTAGGTAAAACGCAAGCTGAATAGCTTAGTTTGAGCGTGTGCATTTAGTAGTTGCCGCTCTTCTCACTTAGGGCGCCACAAGCGCAAAAAAAGGGTCGCCTGACAAAAAGTGAAGTGGCCTACATTGTTAATATAGTATATTTGCAACCAGTCAAAGCTAGAAAATCCTCAAATAACTGGTCAAAATATCATTATGATTTGATTATCCTTCATAGACATGTGACCGAAACATTGCCTGGGCATATTATTCTGAGCATCTGACCCAATATGATCGTTGACAGCTCAGCACCGTAGTACACGTTTAGCCATCAATTGAGTCCTACACGTATTCCATTGTGTCGCACTGCTGGAGGCGATTGTATTGCACATCACGTTGTGCCATACAGCTCGAAACTCTATGCTGACTCTGTAGAATTAGAGTAGGCTCCATTGTCGTAAGTGGTAAGTATCAGGTTTTGAACTCCAGCGAGTATATTCAAAAATTATACAAAGTCTCCATTTACTATAACTGCAAAATTTTAAAGGACCTTTAAAAATCCATCCTTTTTAAGAATACCAATTTGATTTTCAAATAAAAGGAATGGCCAGCGGTGGCTATAAAAGTTTCAGCTTTCTTTTCGCCAAATATATTAAATCTTTCCTACAATTTCAATCACGGCTAGGAAATTTATACTGTTTCTGATTTATTCCGTTATTTGTCACTCAAGTCTGTCCACATTAAATTTCCGACACTTTGCTTTCAGTGTAGATTTTGAATAATTCCACGCAGCGCTAAAATATTTCACTTATAAAACAGCTGGAACTTTCCAGCTTATTTCGTGGTACAACATGTTTACATTCTTGTTACATTCAGTAAAATCACGAGGCTCGTAAAGTTGGAAAGTCAAATTCATACGAACTGAAGGCGTACGAATTGAAAAAGGTGCCAAATCGTGATGACCAGCAAAATTTCGCTGCAAAAAGTCGTGCTAAGGAGCTTCACACCTATTTTTACACATATCTTCAGTTTTGTTAAATTATGTGTGTAACATTTTTTTCTGCTTGAAAATTTAACGTGAACAGGCTTTCAATCTCTCTTAGCAGTTCTTAGCACGTTGTGAATAAATTAGTAATATTTTTATAACTTTTCATCTAGAAACATACTTCTGTCTTTTTTTTTAAATTCGATCTAAATGTGTATGTTAATTACCCGTAAAATGCATCAGTGCAGGTCAGTCTGCACTAGAGTATGAAAAAGTCGACATTAATTGCAAATCAATTACAGAGTTAAAATTTCTACGGAAACCACTTGATCAACAGCCAAACGCCATTGAAACTTGAAACCAGCGAAAAAAAAAACATTTCAACCACTACATATGGCACTTGTGAACGTCATAACCGCACACGTTCCACCTTCAAAGTGGAAATAAATGTAACCAAATGTGTAATAAAGCATCTACCACTCGAACTGACGTGAGGGCTATTCATCTGCGATGAACACAATAAGAATAACAAAATTTACCCAACCAGGTCGACCACTAGTGCATATGGCAGGATTTAGCGCAGCATCCTTACGGGAACGGAACTGACTGTAGAGACCAAAGCCATCATCATTCGCACCGGCAAGGGTTCGAGGGGGAAGAACTAGAATTCATTTCACCCCTCAATCAAACGACAGGGTCTGACGTCCACGATCAATGCTCGGATGGTTAATCACCCCGTCGATAAACGATATGCGCTGCACCGCTTCGTCTCAGAAGGGTTCTCCTAAATAGCATTAATGCGTTTCTAGTTGATTCACTAATTCATGGCTACAGATTACATATGTGTTAACATAACAACGTAACATGTGCGCTGCTGGCCGCGTCGCGTTTTGCTGATTATCTCATCTCGGGATCTCTGTTGGACCATGATGAGGACGAACAATAGGTTGTAAATAAATGTTGCTGGGTGCACATACGCTCTGGGACAGGTTGTTCCCCCGCGTAAAGTGTTTAGAATGATTGCAAATATTGTCTCTCTCCCTCCATCTCGCTCGGTCCTTGTGGTTTTCCGTGGAAATATGCTTTGGGATGCACTTTCCGGAGTAGAGAACATATGGTTTTTCTGGGATGTTGCTGAATGCTGCAGCGGGCTGGCTGGTGTGGTGCGGTGAAAGTGAGTGGAAAAACAGATGTCATGATTTTCTGTCATGTCTCCTGTCAGCGGTTGAATGATGATGAATGAGATTTCTATTGTACTGTTTTGCGGTGGTAAGTGACTTTTAAGTGTAGAGTTATTTTTAACTTGATGAGAGTTTGTGAGAATTCCGTAGATATCAGTTCTCTGTTTTTTACACTAACATTCTTTTTCACAGGCTGCAATGGATTTTGATTATAATGAACTAGTATGCAAACGTGACACACATTAAAATTTCATCTTATGATTAGAGTATTAGAGAAAACATTCATCATAAGACAGTCTGAACATAAATTTGTAAATATTTTATGTTACAGAAAACCGTTCAATATTTTGGACAAAAATCCAAAATGTACAATAAAATATGCCCCAACCAACTTGTTGAGTGAGAACTGAAAACGGTTTAATACAATGTGCTTCGTAGGACCGCCTACGTATGACACTTGTTGCCTTTTGGTTGAGATAACATAAATATGACTTGCTAAGTCATAATCAAGTTACTATAACTAATTATGATCGTAGTGTGCTACTTGGGTGCTATTTTGATATTCCATCGTAAAAATCTTTTTCATGATCTAAAACCATTTTTTGCCAACCAATCACATAAAGGGTGTTCCGCTCAAAATTTGGTCCATCAGTAATGTGTGTGAGTCGATCAAAGTTTTTATTAATAAGTCAAATTCTTTTTCTTTTTCAAGTTCAGTTAATACAGAATACAGGAGAAATATTCAGCTAAGCTTCCTTTTTACCGAATGCGAATTGCCGGGTCTTTCGTTCAACACCTGGCATACGATTTTATACATTCTCCTTGTCCACTTTATTCGCTTCAGAATGCCAATTTGCCTTGAACTGCTTATCGCTCACAACAGGTTTTTGTGTCTTCTTAAGGTTCTGCTTGACGATGGTCCAAAATTGTTCGATTGGGCGGAGCTCTGGCGTGTTGGGAGGGTTCTTGTCCTTGGGCACCACTTGAACGTTGTTGGCAGCATATCACTCCATGGCCTTTATTCCGTAATGGCAAGATGCCAAATCCGGACAAAATAGAGCGGAACAATTGTGTCGCTTCAGGAAAGGCAGTAGACGTTTTTGTAGGCACTCGCTCAGATAAATTTCCTGGTTGACGGTTCCGGTCGCAATGTAAACGTTGCTCTTCAAGCCACAGGTACAGATAACCTGCCAACCCAGATATTTCTTCGAGAACTTTGATAGTTAAATGTGCTTGAAAATATCTGCCACCTTTTCGCGTCCAGTTGCCGTATAAAATTCCTGTCCAGGAAGCTGTTTCAAGTCTGCCTTGAATAAGTTTCATCTTTCTGTACCTCGCAATCAAACTTCGTCAACATTGTCGTGTACTACTTTCGCGATCGTGCTTTGGCCGACGTGTTTTGTTTACCGTCGCGATTTGGGGTCACCTTTCTGGTAAGTCGACAGTCCAGCTCGTTTTTTAGCTCTATCCACGGTTGAAGGCGCCACTGCCAGACAGACAGACAGACAGACATGGTGGCCGTATCATCCTAGATACTGCGGTACGGCGTTCCAGCATGGGGAGCTTCGGGTATGTAGGGCATCGCCAGCGGAGCAGTGGATCATCCAGCCAGTCGGCGACCTAGCCTTAGCTAGGGGTCGGAATTTTAGAAGAAGTGCATGAGCACAGCCTCCCCCAAAGTAGTCGCAGCATTTCGTGGTCCCGGGGGGATCGAGGTAAGGAGGATAAGGGGTCCGGATTTTCCGGGAGGCACATTTTTAGCAGGTCGGGCAGGAGCCCAACCCTGTTCGCCTGAACATTGTGTGGTGTCTCAGGTGTCTGTCGCGCAGATTTTTGATAGCCTTTCAACTCTTGTAAAAAAAAACAGACAGACAGACAGACAGACAGACAGACAGACAGACAGACAGACAGACAGACAGACAGACAGACAGACAGACAGACATACAGACAGACAGACAGACAGACAGACAGACAGACAGACAGACAGACAGACAGACAGACAGACAGACAGACAGACAGACAGACAGACAGACAGACAGACAGACAGACAGACAGACAGACAGACAAACAGACAGACAGACAGACAGACAGACAGACAGACAGATTAGGCTCAAAGCCATTGAGATCCTAAATTACGACCTGTTATCAATCTTTAAGAACGATTTTTTACGAACGTTTCTGAACTCTATCTGAAAATTACTAGCATATGATGGATATGAAATTGAGCTTCTCATCAGAAGCACTACTTCAGTAATAAGTGTATGAATTTGATATCATGTTGATAACATTATTTGAAATCATCTCAAGAAATTTGTTCAAATCAAAGTGAACTCGATGATAATAAAACGAGTTAATATTTTGATATCCAACGAATATTAATTTGTTATCTCTTTCGTTATTTTGGCTGTTCAGTCAGCCTAAATAATAACATATTTAGTGTTCAAACATTGATAACCTGATGTTAGAACTTGTTATCAATTTGGTATAAACCTATTCTGCTTCCTCAGAATGAAGGTAACAGTTGCACAACTCTAGGATTGGATAGGATTGCAATTGGAGAGATGCTTTAAGTGCATGGGTTTTTGTCTCCAGGCGAGGAACTGGAAAGGTCCTAACAGATATGATCTCTACAGGAAATGCAGGGAGAACGGTCATTTTGCAAGAGACTGCACAAAGCAACCAAGATGCATGCTTTGTAAAAAAGGAGGACGGAAACGATCACATGACGGGTGGCTACAGGTGCCCT
Source organism: Aedes japonicus (assembly GCA_034211315.2). NCBI lineage: Eukaryota > Metazoa > Arthropoda > Insecta > Diptera > Culicidae > Aedes > Aedes japonicus. The sequence goes on along the minus strand of JASCZW010001392.1, from coordinate 45,066 downwards.
GTATATAAAAAGGCGACAGCAAGTCGGTAGTAATAGAGGTAACTCAAATAAACTTCAATCATTGCGACATAGCACAGCAACTGTTGTGGCAGTCAACAACAGAAACAAAGTGTGGTGTCGCAATCATGGCGGAACCGTATCGTGTTCCTCCCGATAACGGAAACTGGGTAGCAGATAGAGCGACGAAGGCTGCGATAAAAGTGATTCTCCATCCAGAAAGTAGTGTCCAGTTCATGCGAAGGGTTCGTGATCGCCAAAATTAACGGGATCTTTGTATGCAGCTGCTATGCACCCCTAGTTGGACCATGGAGCAGTTCCACCAGATGCTGGATGCACTGACTTAAAAGCTCATCGGAAGAAGACCGGTTGTCATCGGAGGAGACCTCAATGTTTGGGCTGTGGCGTGGGGCAGCAGATGTACCAACGCTAGCTGCACCCTCTAGAAGCCTTGGCAAAGCTGGACGTTACACTATCGAATGTAGGTTCCACCAGCACTTTTCACAGGGATGGTCGTGAATCCGTCATTGATGTTACCCTCTGTAGTCCGTCGCTGATGACAAATATGAACTGGAGAGTGTGTGAGGAGTATACCCAAAGCGACTATCTGGCGATCCGGTACAGCATCGGCCACCGAAATCCTGTCGAAATACGAAGGACGAATAGTTGCGAGCGGAAGTGTAAGCCTTCGACAAGCAACTCTTTTTTGAGGCACTTCGGTTCTTCAAGGAACTCTCGAACCGAAACGCGGACCCGCTGACGAATACGTTAGTAAGGGCATGTGACGCAACCGTGCCGAGGTAACTGGAGCCAAGGAATAAGCCAGCTTACTGGGGGAATGACCAACTCAGCATCCTTCGCGCTAGTTGTCTCAGAGCCAGAAAACGTGTGCAGAGAGCTAAAACTGCTGTACATAGAGTGGTGTTCTGCGCGGCCAGGACCGAATTAAAACGAGAGATAGGACTGAGCAAGACGAACTGCTACAAGGAGCTGTGCCGAGCCGCTGATGTTAACCCCTGGGCGACGCGTATGATATTGTTATGGCGAAGATCAAAGGCCCAACAATGGCCTCAAAGCTAAGTCCAGCAAAACTGAAGGTTATCGTAGATGGACTCTTCCCGACGAACGAGCCAACGACGTGAACACGTACACCGTACAGCCAGGAAATAAGAAGTTACGTTGAGGGCATGCAAGTTTCGAACGAGGAGCTCGTGGCAGAGGCGAAAGGGCAAGGCACCCGGACCGGATGGACCTAGCTCTGAAAGTGGCGATTCAGGCTTTCCCGGAAATGTCCAGGAACGTGCTACAGAAATGTCTAGAGGAAGGCCATTTCCCGGACAGGTGGAAAATACAGAAATTAGTGTTGCTTCCGAAGCCAGAATAGCTTCCGTGGGATCCAACATCGTATAGGCCCATATGCCTGTTGGATACTCTCTGGAAACTCCTGGAGAGGATCATCCTCAACAGGCTGACGAAATTTACCGAAAGTGAGCACGGGATATCGAGGTTGCAATTCGGTTTCCGGAAAGGGGAGTCTATGGAGGACGCTATTCGGACAGTGGTTGAGACAGCCGTAAAGGCGTCCAAATAAAAGCGCCAGGGCGATCGATATTGCGCTGTTGTAAAGATCGACGTAAAGAACGCCTTCAATAGTGCCAGCTGGTAGGCTATTGCCGAGTCGCTGCACAGAATGAGGGTCCTTGAGTACCTTTGCTGAATTATGAAGAGTTACTTTCAGAACCGGATGCTGATCTACGAGACCTTCGTGGGGCGGAAATCGGTGAACATCATGGCGGGAGAAATGGAAGAAATGGAAATGCTGGCGACCGAAGCAATCGGCATAATTGACAGCTGGATGCAGGGAATGAAGCTGCAGATAGCCCACAACAAAACGGAGGTGCTAATGGTCAGCAACTGCAAAACGGTACAGCGAGCAGAAATCGTCATCGGAGGGCTTGCCATAGCCTCGAAGCGCGTGCTGAAGTATTTGGGTGTGATGACCGACGACCAAGCCGGTTTCAACAGCCACGTAGATTATTCCTGTGGGGAGTCGGCGAAGGCCATCAATGCGGTAGCCAGAATCATGGCGAACAGCTACGGACCTAGTAAGTGGTAAGCGGCTGTATCATCATCGATACTATGATACGGAGGTCCAAGCTCCGAAACCGAGTTGCGAGTGCGTACTGAACTATTTCGAACGGAAGCAACGGAGCCATAACGCAAATCATGTCGGCTCTGCAGCGAAAATGGCGGTAGAATCAAGAAGCAAGTGGTTGAGTGGAGTAGCGGGTCGTCGATTTCGGGTGATGTTGTATGGTAGTGTCGCGGTCAGGATTACTCGAGTCGGTTGCGTGAGTTTGTGAGAGCTAAATGGCTAACCGTCGTTCGCTTTTGGAATCCACAGGAGGGTACTCCTCCGTCGGAGAAGGGTAGATCCGCTGTCGGGGACCTCTTAATTCGACGACGTTGAGGGAAGGAGCTAAGTGGCTCAACCAAGTAAGGTGAGAGCAAAATGGTAGTGGCAAGGAGTAGGAGCTAAATGCCTGTATTGTAGCCAAATGGCCAAGACCCTCCACGAAGTAATACCATAGAGGAGTCCCGTGTGTGGGGGAGGGAGGGGGGTCCGATTGCATGACAAGAAAACGGGTTTTAGTTGGATCAGAAGTTGGTATTTTCTCAAAGGTCAGACAGACAGACATACAGAAGCGGAAATTCATCTATAACACAGTCCGTCAGTATCAGGTGACGGGTTCGGATATGTACCGTGTGAGATCCGAACGGCCAAAAACGCCAGGTTCGCGGGGTAACGGAGGCTACAACGAAGAAGATGCTGGACAGAGTCGAACGGATACTTTCGCGGCACGCGTCAGGAGTGTTTTCTGATGAGAAACTCTTTGTCTTGCAAATGATCGGCTGTGGGCGCTGACGTTGGCCAGCATCCCCCCGTCCCACATAAACATCCCACATAAACATCTACGCGGGCAACGCGTAGGTGATGGTTTTGGGGCCGTATCCAGGCGTGGGAAACTCCCACAGGTATTTATCGAGAAAAACCTGAAAATCAACGCCGCGTACTATAAGACCGAGGTTCTGGAAAAGGTTGTGACCCCGCCAATTCGGGACATCTACTGGAAGGATTATTACCTTTTTCAACAGGACGGCGCACCGGCCCTCACGGCGAATCTCGTCCAAGCGTGGTGTTGGGAAAATTTGACTATTTTTTTCAATAAGACTTTGTGGCCTCCTTAATCCCCTGGACTTTTATGTATGGTCGTACATGCTGACAAAGCATAGCAAACATCAAATGAGCACTATGGACAAATTTAAGAACCCCATTTCCAAGATCTGGGATGAGATGCCGATGGATTCTTTTGAGAAACGTCTCAAGCTCGTCATACAGCACAGGAGGGGGTTGATCCCTGCTAATTTGTCGTTAAGGTTCTTAATAAACATTGCTTCAATAAAAATTGACTCATATTCATTTTCATTTATTAAACACATTTTTAAGGTGTATTCGAACTTTTTGAACATCCTCTGTATTTACAACCATAAATATTCAACATTAACGGACACCTGATGAAGTGTTTTATTTACCATTTCCATTGAATTCACAGCTCGTTTAGTGCATTGAGGGGGTTTCTATCAAGTGGTACTTATGCTGTGACCTGTTCTTACTTTGAGTCGTTGAAGGGGGTGATTTTTGTTTTACATGATACTTCGAACAGTTTAACTTTCAGAGGCAATTGCGGGTTTGTGCGTTGTTATTGAACGTATTTTGAATTATAAATTGGAATCAAAAGGTTGATCAGGGACTGTGGCATGTAAGAAATTGTGAAACATTGAACATACTATTCAATCATAAAATTCTTTAAGAGTACTTCAATTTGGTTTCAAATTTAAGCATTTTGAGCTTGAGCCCGGATATCGTCAACTCTTGTTCGGCAAACCGAACCGAATGCCTTTGTCACGAAGCAAGAAATCAATTCCGCCTCGCATCAGCGATAATCCTGAGAACCAACCACTTCATCCTCAATATGCTAGGGATTTCCTACCGAAAGGACCGACAGTACAAATCTCCTGTCAAATTCAATTTCTAATCTGCCACTGCTCAGCGCCATCGCCTAGCTGCAGCGAATCTAATTTAATTTGGCTCGAATTTACTCTTCTGCTTGTTAAAAAGCGTAACAGAGTGTCTGTTTTCCGATTTTCGGCCGGATTGGGGTCGCGTCGTTTTACATTCATCATCGTTATCCTGTTGTGATCCCTTGTATGCTAAAATCGGCAAATGAATGAACATTAGGGGACGACGGCGACAACGACAACGACGTGGCAGTAGTCAAAAAAACATAATTTAGATTATTACGCGTGACCAACTTCGACAACAGCTCGCATATTCCGGCCCGGGACTGGGGACGGGACGGTCAAACAGGACGAAGGTAATAATGTTGGTGTGAAGGGGTCATATTCACTTGCTCATCCATCTGTTCTGCCAAGCGGGAAGTGTGTGGCTACGGATGGGATTGATCCTATCTCTGTCACCGCATATCCCACGGGATGGAGGAGATTCTTCATCGAGCGGAGGAAATTATAACAAGATCATTTAAAATCATAAAAGTCTGGCTAAAATCCGTGACGAAGTAGATTTTATCGAACAATCCGTCGATGCGCTTTACGGGGCGAGTTTGCGAAAATTTAGCTGGGAATGTCGAAGGATGGTGTTTTGTGCTGGCAAGGGGTGAATCAGTGAGCTGCGAAAGTGATGAAAGTTTGTGTTTCCTTTTTCTAGATAGGATTGGAGAATTTTAGCAGAATTTATTTGGATTAATCTCAGTTTTTGCTTTTTTCGACATCTATTCTAGTGGTGAATGGAGAAATTTTTACTTCTCATCACTCATCTTGCTAATTATTATATGATTGGGCCAGCATTGAGAACTACAGAGAAAAAAATAATCATTTCAACAGGCCCCTCGTTTAATTCCAAGTCAAAGGAGGCGTAAACAACGCAATTGTTTGCAATCTGTCATGCGCCATGCCACAATGTTGGCAATCTTTCGTGCAATTAAGGCGTTATTAGGCTTAAATTTACATGAAATATCCCAATATTTTCTGCAAAATCTAGCATTCCCTTTATGTGCATTAGATAACGCAGAAAATTCAATGTTTCTTTTTATCTGTGTAGCTTCCAAATTTCACGACCTTTTTTTTTAAAGAAAAACTATTACTCTTTTTCATATTTTTAATATAAAGCTAGTACCATTTCTCGTTCAATTATTCCCCGTCGGTCCTTCAATCTATTTATATGCCAGAAAAGCGAACTGGCACATACATAAAAACAAATGAAACACAATTTTTGAACCACATCCACCGACCCCTAGCGCCATGAGCATCCGTAACGAATCCCATTGTGTCCTAGTGTCGTGATCCGTAAAAAATATTGCTCGCTCCCGATCTTCCAATCGTACTAGACGTGCACGAACTAATTGAATTAGGCCTTTCTAGACCTTACTCTCTCCTCTCAAAACTGACGCTGACGATGGCGATAAGTTCACGGATCAGAACAATTCATCCCTCATCACCCACCCTATCTTCCGGACTGAACTGTGAACCGAGCTCTGCACAATGCACATCGAATGGCAGAAGCTTCTGTTTGGAAATCGCAACCACGACAAAACACGGAGTTGTTGAATTTGATTATTTCCGGATCGTTCTACTCTTACAGTTTCTGCTTTTTTTCCCGACGTTATCTCTTCTATGAGTATGGGATGAGAAACAACCCGCGAACACGAGGGGCGTCAAATTAAAATGTTAATGTGTTCCGATGATTGTTGGAACATTTAGCACCGATTTGGAAAGTGGAATTCTCAATTCTCGCATTTTCAACGGTACATTAGTCAATTTTTAAAATAATGTCATTATGATTTCGGTTTTTTTTTCAGAGCGTGGGAAAAAGCTATTTTGTTTTGTTTTGTTCTGTTTTATGTGTAGTTTCGTAGACCTTGTTGCATTATTGTTCTACATCTAAGAATTTTTAATTTACTATTGTCTAGTTAGCCTAGCAAAACAAAAGCTTCTTAATGGATTTTTATTCATTGTGATATCAATCGATTCGCTATATATATTTCGGAAGGACATGATTCTATTTAAATGAGCATTTTGATTGTTGATAAAAAATAAATTTCTATTTCTTAGAGAGCGAGTAGGAGCATAAAAATTTAGGCTTTCTACTATTTTCGGACTGCTCAATTGCATCAGCTATGAAAGCAATCATAGCGAACTCTCTTCACCTTTGAAGTCCTTTTAAATAAATCAACAAACATCGTGACTCATATGATGGTAATGGCAGACGCGTCCAACCTAATTTTCGTAAAGCAAACAAAACAAAATGTCTCCGAATTGATTCTATACGGTTAACAAAACGTTTGCATTAAAAAAATGGACTGTTTTCTGATAGTAATAAAATATCGCTTCGAGTAGTGGGCCGACGCCAGATCCGGCCAGAACACCGCGTCTTCGCCCTTATGGTATTTCTCGATGAATTTCAGCCATAGCAGCACCTTCTTGGGGAGCTTGGTGTGTGAAATGAACTTCACCTCGGAGCTCACTTCCTTCGAGGGGGAAGTAAAATACGAAGTGCCCTGTCAGTCGTTGCCATCCAGGGTGACATAGGTCTCGTCGTCCATCACCACCACCACGTCGCGATTCGCCGTGAAAATCGAGTTGACCATCTTATCAGCCGCTGGCGCTGCGTCATTGCTGCAGCTCCGAAACCAATGGACGCGACTTCCGCTTCCTGACATGCATGTTCAAGTACTTTTTCACTGTTTGGCCGATTGAACCGACCTCCCGGACAAGCACACGCAGCGATGTAGCCACTTTTCCCTCGATCTTCCTCTACAGCATCCTTTGGAGCTTCTTGTAGCTCAGGGTCGTCGGCCGTCCGGAATCGGGCTTTCTTTTGATGCTCTGATTGTTGTCTAATAGTGCCAAGACGTTGAAGATGCCGGAACGGGCGTATCGTATGATGTCTGTTTTCGACGGGGCGGGGTGCAGTTCTTCAAACGCGCACACTTCTGAACCGAGTTGCTTTACTGTTTTTGTCATCACGGTTAGCGTTCGACTGATAGAGCTGTCATGGGTAGTTTTGTCAGTGCGGTTTAAACCCATGAAAAATTGGCAATTTTTGTCCACATTTTTTAATGCAAACGTTACATAATAAACTTCAAGAACCACAGATGAATTTTATATTGAAATAGAAGCTTTGAATAGATCTGACAGAATTGATGATTTTTGCAAGACACTTTGTGTGATTTGGCAGAACACCATAATAAGGTCTAATAGATAATTAATTGCAAAGTAGCTAATAGGAAAGAAGTGCTTAAAGTGCACCGACGGGGTGAAAAGCGCCACCGTGATTTCTTGTGTTAAAAGACATTTATACCATTTTGTTTAATCAGGTAGTATTTAGGGTTCTAGTTCGAGTGGTGAAAATTCTGAAAATATCTGCACTCAAGCGATTTTTTTAAGCGCTTGACAGCTTTTCCTTGCAAACGAGACCATCTCCAAGAACAGCTGAAACTACCAATATAAAACAAAGTGAGTGTGAGTGAGAGAGATATGGCCCACTCGCTCTAAAAAAAACTCACTACATTTTGACAGATGCATTCCGCTACACTTTAACATTCTCGTGATAAGAGGTTTTAGTTGCGTTTAGTGCGTTGCTTGGGAATGATAATAGGCAAAAGGCGTACACTCATAAAAAGTCCCATAAATTTCACTGGAAAAAACACGTTTGCAAGGTACTGGACGTTAATAACTTTCATTACAAAACATATTAAAAGTAATGTTCTCAGCTTTGAAACTTACAGGAATTATAGATAAAATTCAAGTGAAATTTATGTAACATAAATTCACTTAGAATCTACATGTATTTAGAGTGTGAAAATTTTCGAGTGATGATGCCATAAACAAAACCCAACGGTGCATAGGCGAGGATTTGTTGCTGGACCTGGACATTCCGTTAGACTTATTGGATATTTTAACAGGTAAGTTGTCATATATTCTACTTGAAGCGCAAATGGTTAATTATATGTTTTAATAGAAAGTGGAATCAACGAGTTCGATTTGTTGACGATATCTCCCGAAAGTTTGGCAGAGAAAGTGTAACAAGCTGGAGGCGGATGCAATTGTCAGGAAATTTACGAGCAGGTTTCTGCCTGGAGAACTCGTAATGAATGTAGTAAAGTGTATTCCATAGATTGGGGCTCCAATATTATTATTTTTTTGTCTTTAATTTCAGAAATCATCAGTTATTGGCTTGTTAAGAGCGCAGCAGATCGAGATTCAAGGAGAACTCAGTGTTAATGAAGGTCTGTAACGTCAATGTTTGTAATCTAAAACAATATCTAATTCACGTGTTTCTTTTTATAACAGCGATAATCCAGCCAGTTCCTTCAACCTTGGATAAGACAGAGACATTGCAAGTTTCGGCAGCTCCACCAGGAAATTTGACTTGGCACAAATCACTGTCCGAGCAGCACAAAGTCATCGCAGACGTCGTGGAGCAGCAATTTATAACAGCGGTAGATATGCTTCCCTTCGCAGATATTGGGCACCGAGAAGAAACTGTTCCTACAGATATATTACTTGTAGCAAAGCCGCCTTCTGCAGTATCACCGAATTTGGTCGACAAAAGTCCTTTAAAAGACGCAAATACTCGCACCCACTTTGCAGCACATGGTATCAGCAAGTCACAAGCGAAGTTGACAATCTCTGTATGGTTGGAAGCAGCAATCCCGCTGCAAATTATCAGTTCGCCACCAATAGCGCAATAGTAGGAAGAGAAAATTTTACGCCAGCATCTCCCAAGGCGCTACCCTTGGCTACAGAGGAAGGAAAGGACATCATACAAAGGACTCTGGTGGGTGAGTTGTCTGAAGCAAAACAATTACAGATACTAGCGAACCATCACCTGAAGACATACAACAAATTGAAGACAGAGAACCTTTATACATACGCCGCCAGTATTGTCACACTGTTTAAATTTGAACGAAAGGTAAGTCGCTTTTCATATTTTAAAATACTTTATTAGAACTAATAAAGAATTTTTTTAGGAAAATTACTACATTCTGCGTGGTGGTGACCGTAAGAACAACGGGGGGAAAATCACAAATAAAATCAACAATCTTAAGCAAAAGAAGCGTTCAACGAAGAACGACATTTGAAGACTTTGAGAATTGAGACTGAACCTGAACCAAAACCCACAGAAGAGGCAATTGCAGCTACAGAATGGCTATCGCTCAACCGTAAACCATGGTCTGTAGTCTTGGAGAAATGGTGTGCAAGTACAGACATCCGTAAGCAGTACCTTCAATCGGAGGCGTCGATTCCCAAACTGCTTTCTTCTTACCCGTACTTCAAAAGTCAGCATGGTCATCAATTGGTAAGATCCCGATTGATAACTAGAAGTCACGCACATATTTTCAGATATATTGCGTTTTTGATGTCTGCTTATCTTAATATTTAACAGTATTTTAATTTTTTTCATAGTATTGAAGCATCATGGCAAGTATTGCTTCTTACCATTTATCCATATATAATATTACTCCTATCTGCTGCTTCAACTGCTACTGCTGATACGTTCGCTACTGCGTATAACTCGTCCACTGTTTCTGAAATACGTGGAAAGAATGTCTCAACAAACTTACTTAACATGTTTTATATTTCCAGTTTATTTGTCTTACATACTAATTTTAACAGTTTAAGTGTTTCAGCCCATTGAGCTCTTCAGCTTTGTTTAATTTTTAATTTTATGTGTTTGGTGTGTTTAGTGTTTTATGTGTTTTACATTAAATTTTCAGTTCAGCCCTTGGGGCATTGTTAGTTTTAAAAATTTGATAACCTACCTAATCTATAACTAAAACTACAATTTGAAAATCCTAGGGGTGGGGAACCAGATTCCGAATGATCTGGTGATCCGATGTCAGGCAGCGTGCCCTGTACCGATTGATAGACTCACTAAAGCGATCGTCGAGCATTTTTTATCTCGGCCAGACGGTGGACTTCAGATGTTCTTGTCCTCGGAGGAGTGTTCAGGATCATCCTGAGGAACTTATTTTGAACACGCCGAAGTTTCAGGTGATGTGTTTTAGCGCAACTCTCCCAGATTGGCATGCCGTACTCGATGACTGGAAGTATGATTTGCTTGTAGACAGCAAGCTTGTTTTTCAGGGATAATGTAGACCTTCTGTTGATCAATGGGTACAGTAGTTTCAACAGAACGTTACACTTTGTGACAATTTTCCCTAGCAAAGGAAAATAACAAGCTGATATCATATAAGTAACAAGTTCTGTTATCTCAGTTATCGTTTTGATTTTCACTGTTATCACATAACAAATTTAGTTATCACCATTGGCAAATTTTGTTATCATATGTTATCATTTTGAACACACTCTTTTTTATGAACGTTAAAAGTTGAATTGTAAATCTATAATTATTTCCAGCATATTTGAACAAGAAATTTTGCTTTCAATCAAAATATTTTTTTCAGTTATCAGCATGAGAATTTGATTTCAAATTGATAACATAATTTGATACTATTTCAATAAATTTGCTTAGAATACAGTATTTGTTATCAAGTTGATCTCAGTGATAACAAAATAAGTTATTATTATGATATTCAACGAGTATTTTTTTGTTGTTCATTCTGTTATTTTGGCTGTTTATTCAGCCTCAATGATAACATATTCAGTGATCAAAAAGTGATAACCTGGATTCAGAACTTGTTATCAATTTGGTATAATCCTTTGCTCGGGTTGTCAACCTGTTCCCTGAAAATAAGCTTGCTGTCTATGGTAATGCTGTAAGCGCTCTTATTACCCTACCATTGTGGACGATTGCGGTATCATCGGCGAACAACGACAGAGATCCATTTTCAGGGAGCGGGGGTATGTCCGAGGTGAATAGGTTGAACAGAAGTGGACCTAGTATACTTCCCTGCGGAACACCGGCGGAGATCTCCTGTGCATCGGAAACTGCACCTTGCAGCGAAACACGGAATGTCCTGTCCGACAGATAATTTTTAATTATCTTCACCAGATAGATGGGAAGATTGTATCGATGCAGCTTGTACACCAAGCTATCATGCCACACGTTATCAAAGGCAGCATAATTAATCATCAATTAAAAGAGAGATTTGAGCAATAAAAAATGAAAAAAGTGCCATTAAATTATTAAGGCCTGTGCCAACAAATAATGTGTGATCAGCATTAAAAAATTAGGAATGAGCAATAAAAGATGAGAAAAGATCTTCGGATAATCTAATTGTGACCGGTAAATCTATCAAATAAAGCAACAGCTATTAGTATATGTGCAATTAAATATGGCAGTATTTCCGCCAAATTATGTAATTTGAGCACTAAACTATTCGCATATGTCTTTTAATTTTGTTGGATTTTCCCATAAAAACAGTAAAATGAGCAATGGATAAATAAATATCCATTGCTCATTTTACTGTTTTTATGGGAAAATCTAACAAAATTAAAAGACATATGCGAATAGTTTAGTGCTCAAATTACATAATTTGGTGGAAATACTGCCATATTTAATTGCACATATACTAATAGCTGTTGCTTTATTTGACAGATTTACCGGTCACAATTAGATTATCCGAAGATCTTTTCTCATCTTTTATTGCTCATTCCTAATTTTTTAATGCTGATCACACATTATTTGTTGGCACAGGCCTTAATAATTTAGTGGCACTTTTTTCATTTTTTGGTGCTTTTTCTGAATTACTAAGTGCAGGTAAATATTTTAGCCGTTATCAAAGGCCTTCTCGATTTCGAGAAGTGCCATGGCAGATGATTTCGAAACAGACTTGTTCCGTCTGAGGATGTTACTGACTCGATTAAGTTGGTGAATAGTCGACCGACCACGTCGGAAGCCAAATTGTTCGTCGAGCAAGATGTTCAGCTCGTCGGCAGATGAAAGAAGCCGACGGTAGATCACTTTCTCAAATAGCTTGGATAATCCTGAGAGAAGGCTGATAGGCCTATAGCTCTTGGAACATGAACGATCTTTCCCAGGTTTCTGGATGGGGATGACTTTGGCTGACTTCCAACACGTGCGGAAGCAGCCAAGTCGGAGGCAATGATTGAAAACCATCGCCAGATGGTTATAGAACTGGGGGCTCAGTTGCTTAAGCTCCAAGTTCAGGATGTTATCGAAACCTGGGGCCTTCATGTTCTTTGAGCATTTGATATAAGCCAACAATTCGTCAGCTGAGATCTCCAACTTCTCTGTGAAGTCGCTGGGGCTTAGATGGATGTTAGTAATAAGCGCGCTAATGGCAGCGTCGTGTGGACTGACGATGTTTTGTCCGAGATTATGGGAGCTGACGAAGTGTTGGCTTATCTAAGCAGCAAACGCAAACAAACGCAAGCAGCTTTTATTTATACCATGCGTGATTGTTTGATTACACTGCGTTACCAAAGCAACCAATGGATTTGAATTTGATGCACCTGCTCTTTATTATCCGGGACAAATAACCACCGCGGTTAAAAGCACGTTAAAACAGCAAAAAAGAAAAGGAAGTTCTTTATTTAATGTTTTATAACGGTCAAAATTTAAAAAAAAAAAATATGTGTAGTATTACCATCAATTGCCTATCTTTTGAAACGTAATGCTATTGAATATGTTAAAAGAAATGAACCTGGTCGTTCCTAGTAAAGTCATGTAGTGGTTCTAAGAACATTGGCTTTGGCCCCCAAGGGACAGCGAGAGACGAGCGGTTGTATCTGGATTTAACAATGACTGATTCATATTTTCATATGCAAATAGTTTCGCCTGCAGAAATTTGCAGATTACTATGATTTTTGACACTGAAAAAGTACCTTTTTTCAAATAAAACCCTAATTATCTCAAAAACTATAAGAGATAAAATTATACTATTTATGTGTGTTTTTATATGATAACCAAAAGTGTTGAATACTTTAAACTTGTAGAAAATCTGCATGAGATGTTATATTCAAAAAACTGAATTAGAGGGATGTTCAATAGAAAACTCCCCAAATTAACATTAAAACCAATAGATAGGCATATGTAAGCTTCAACAAAGTTTGTTTTGTATTGAATTGGCTATAACTTTGCCGAATAAAGTTTACTTTTATTTGCAATAATTAGAAAAAAAAATTTCCTACTGCTTGGAAGATAAATCACCAACATTTTTATCATCATAATATGAAGAATAATTTATGAAAAAACTTTGCAGAAAAACTATAGTAAAACAACGTTGTTTTCGGGGTTAAAACAATTTCGATCACCTTTTTACGCCTTTGATAACAGTGTGCAGTGCAAGCGAGGGGGAAACAAAACAGTGAGAAAACAAACAAAAAATTCTTGTAAGTGGTGCCAGAAATGAATTTATCTTTCATAAAATGGCGAGTGTGTTTGAAGTGTGTTGAAGTGTGTTTTTGAGGGTGGTACCACATGGTGGCTGAGTGACTTAACCCCTGGCCAAACCGGTCAATGTTATCCGGCTGATCATTGTTTCCTGTTTTACGGTAACGTACCTCCGTATTCTTGAGAATATATGTTAATCATGTCTCACAGCTTAATTCAGTATTTTAAAATATTGTTTCCGTATCCAAGAGATTTTAAGTGGGCACATGCTATGATAATCTACGGGTGAGACGAAACGGCTCATATCTGAATTTCAGAGATAAGACAACATGCTAATTATTTGTTGCTTCGATATAACGTAACTTCGATAGAACGTAACGAAAAAAAAATGTGTAACGTTATATCAAGGTACGTAGATATCGATATGCACAAGGTTTGAAATAACACAGCAAGATTCTTTATAAAGCTCATCAACTTCATTCTATTTTGTCAAAAGTCATTTAGATGATTCGCTGACATATGTACCGTGAAGTCCTCATATTCTGCGCACCTAATGCCCTAATGTTGCGAATTTTAAAACATTGGAAACTACTGTTTAGTTGAATATTCCTTGAATTTAGTTCTACATGTAAATTAATGTTGTCCTCTTGTGTATGGGATAAAATATAAAGTTTTACAATCCTGCAATTAACTGCATTTTTTTTTTGCAAAATGCGCATAATTAAGCGCTGCGCCGAATTAGGGTATTTTACTTATTTCAGTTATAAATTCTTTCACCGTTGCTCTTCTCAAATTCAAGACGTTCATCTGAAACTCCCACCCCATGGGATCGACTTGTACTATATTAGCTAGTATCGCTACTCGCCGCTCTGCACAAATTTCGTGAGTGCCTTGTCGCCGTTGTAGGACATGTATGGGAAATTCACTTCTTTAATGCTGATTAATGACACTATTGAACGATAGTTAGAAATCTCCAGAGCATGATAAAGGATCCTATATGTTGTTCTTATGAGTACAAAATCATCCTTGCATAAATCAAGTCTCCTCGAAACAGCATTTACTAAAGGGCAACAGGATACATTGCTCTCCGAAACAAAACCGTCACGCAGGGAACGATGGCTGGGTAGGAGTATGAGGGAGGGCAAAAATCCGACGAACTGTGATGGAACAGCAATCTGCATAAATATTTTCTCCACCAGCTCTTATTTTATTATTGCCACCCGGGTATTATTTCGCTCGAGGTGCACATAATCCGGAGCTATGCTCGTCCTCGCCGGTCGACGCTGGTTTTGGTGGGCGGTGTTCTCAATAGGTAGCAGCCAGCAACCTTGTTGTATCATTCCCACCAAGGGCGACCGGGCAACATTTTCCAGCGCACCACCGATGGCGATGATACCGTTTTTGTTGCTGTTGGTGTTGTGATAAATAAAGTAGCCTCATTTTGTATTCATAGGGCCAAATTGGAAAACATTAGAATTTCATCTGACTGGGGCTGCGCTGTTTTCGCAGCAACAGCAGCAGCAGCGTGTAAAACGTATAAAATTGTAATATTATTTTCTATAATCACCTTAGGCGATGTGGCTGAAGTTGGCGCTGCAGCAGACCACCGGCTGACTCCATGAAAGCATCGAGCGTCTGGTTTCTGGTAGGTCCCATCCGAGATTTCAGTTTCGGTGCGAAACGGACGAACGACGAGGACCGTATTTACGCTGCAGGCCAGGGGAAGGAGCTTTGGTGTAACAATTTTCCACCGTGTTGGATCGTGTCGAGAGCTCTGTGGGAAAATCGTCGGTTTAACCTGCAGAGCGTGGAATCTTTTCGGTTGGGACATAATGTTATTTTGTGGGGATTAAAATTCATTTACACATTTTGCTCAGGGGGTAGAGAAATTGACAACTTTTAGAATTTGGTAACCAATCTGGGTGAGGGAAACAAAATTGTCGAAGCAATAGTTTTTTTTCTCTCTATGTTTACATTGTAATGACATTTCGGCAGTTTTCTACCCTTGACATGAAAGGCTTCTTTTTGAAGTACAAACAATCAATTTCCGTTGGAATTTACTTTTTGTTATTGGTGAACTTGAAACATGCATTATATTTGGTTATTCGAGCGGTTAAAAATAATATTGATTATTTTTGTGTAAGAGGTCTGCTTACATAATTGTTAATTTACTAGGCTCAAGTAGTATTGCCACATATACAGATTTTTCTGTACTTATACAGATTATTTTTAGTTATTTTAATTAAGAAATTGTATGTAAAGATTGGAGATTTTTGGGTATCAATACAGATTTTATAAAGATCTTTAATGCTTCAGAAATTGCGTAATCATTTTTACAACCCATCATATTCAACGAATCGTTAAGAAATTCAAAGAGTTTACCACTACCTTCACCAGAACATTGGCTGAATAGTGTTTACTAGACACTAGTGTTTTCCATGTTCAAGTTTTTATTCTAACTTCAACAGACGTTCGAGTGAACCCAATTTACCGTTTCATATCTGTAAAGATGCAGTGATAGGGGAAACCGGGGAAGCGGAACGGCGATGACAGCGGAATAACGTATGGATAGTGAAATCTGCACAAATTTTCACAGACCTGCTTCAATCACAACCCTAACGATTCTACAGCTGATCGATGTCAAGTTTTTTACAGCTCTGTCATACTTCAGTTCCAAGTGTTCAATTTGTCGGTAATCTATTACAAGACGAAACATGAGTAATCAGGAGGAACAACGCCGGAAACTCATTTGTTATTTTTGCAACGCTCATCCAGATTGGCCGAAATCGAAGGCAGTGCGTCATTTTATGGACATGGGAATAAGTCGTCGAACCATATACAGCATTCTTTCATCCTACCAAATGCGAAAAACAACAACTCGGAAGATCGGTTTAGGAAATTGGTCAAGTTTGAGAGATTCTTCAGTGAAAAGAAATTTAATACGGTTGACAGAAGGTCGGGTGGCAAAGTCGTACAGAGAACTTGGAAAAAAGTTTAATGGTCACCACCAAACTGTCAAAAAGGTTTTGGATGAGCTGGGATCAAGAAGCGGTCAAGGAAAGTGAAACCGAAAGTATCAGAAACTCAAGCTTGTTGCATAGATGACGAGACTTATTTCACGTTGGATGGAAATGAATGGCAAGGAAAATACTTCTACGACAGTCCCAAAGCACAGGTGAAAGAAGATGTGAAGTTTGTTGAACATACGAAATTCCCAGGGAAAATATTGCTTTGGTTGGCAATCAGCCCACTTGGAATGCCAAAACCTGTTTTCTTTGAATCGGGGTTGGCCATCACCGCAAATCGTTATATTGAAAACTGCTTGCCTAAGGTGAAACTGTTTATTTCTCAAAAACATCGTGGACGAATAGTAGTCTTCTGGCCGGATTTAGCATCGAGCCATTATGCGAAGAAATCTTTGGAAGCCATGGAAAGCATGAAGATCCCTTATGTGCTGAAGGATGAAAACCCTCCAAACGTGCCACAACTTCGCCCAATTGGAGATTTTTGGGCCTATCTGAAGCGGACGGTATATTCAAACAACTTTCGTCCAAAAACTACCAAGCATCTTCAGCAAAAAATAAAAAAGAGCTCGAAATATGAAAACATTAAGTTTTGCGGCGTCCATGAGCAAAGTGCCTGCCAACTGCAGCAAGGCTGAGCGAATTGGTGTAAATTTTTTTCTGCATTAACTTGTTTGTTTATATGAACAACTAAAATAAAAAGTGATTGCTTTTGTTTACAAATAAAAAATATATGGCCTTTTAACTTTTGTGCAGATTTCACTATCCATACGTTAGTCCAATATGACTAAACCTGCTTGTCGGATAGAAAACTGATTAGATCCGAGTTGATTCCAATTGGACATATCGACGTCATTTGCAACAGCTGTCAAACTTTCCGTTTCCGTTCCCTTTCCGTCCACATTACGTTTGGGCCTTTTATGTCGACCCGTTATGAGAAACTTTAGACAAACTCGTCAAATGGTCGCAAGTAACAATTGTGAACAATGACTTAAAACTTAAATTTCCTGGAAATGACAGGTTGCTAAAATCTATATCCACTACTGACGGGAAGGTTGTAGAGTAGGTAAGTTTAAGAAAAGTTGCTGAAGGCACTAAGTTTCTAGAGCCTAACGTCAAAGAGATATAATTGGTTTTCTTTCAGCACTGTATGATGTACTTGCACCCATTGTAGCACGGAAACTAAGTCCGACAGCAGTGAGCTCTCCTCGCTGTTAGACTTGATCAAGCTTTAATAACCACTGATTATCCTAATCATGTCATTGTATGTTGGGCCAAAAAGGGGTTGGGTGGATCGATAGGGAACATCACTTAGAGGAGGATGGTACAAAATGCACCGTTTAAGCAATATCGTGAATTTCTAGGTAATTGAAGCTGAAATATAAGAATAAGTTATTGAGTATGGTGCATTGCGATGTTTTCGTTGTAGATCAAACGTGATTTTAATTCTAAACGATGGTTTTTCATGATATTTTAAACCTTTTCCAATATGATGTCAAGACGACTTCAGGGTAAAACGCCCGTTTTATTGCTCAATATGCACCCTAAAATTGGGTTAAGACGCACCACAACACTACACTATGGTACGAATGAACAAATTTCGCGACAAAAATCGATAGCTCAAAAACCATTAACTTTAGACAGATGATGTCGTCTGGAGATTTAATTTAAAAAATAATATCTATCTTTTGATTTGGGTGGTGACTAGGTTGGTACTTTTATACTGATAATAAAATTTTCAACTTTTTATTCATATGATTTAGAGGGGTTTTTTCGCTTGTACAGAATTGTAGATATTTTAATTTAATGAAACTTTGCATATGTAAATACATAAACATAATTAGAAAAAATTACATAAAATGATGTAAACAAATGTGAATGTGTTAACACAGACAAACATACATAACACTTGCAGTTTCTTTCATCGATTGCGCATTGAACATCCACTTCAAATGTTTCTTAGTTGGTAATATTGCCACAGATAGCGCGTATACTCGATTTTCTTACGTTTAACGTTAACACACTACCGCCATCTATTCAGCTTAATCATCCATCACAGTGTGCTGAACAGAACGCGTAGGTGTGTTAGTGACGATGATTTGTAGTGTCAAATGTTCGATATGTCTGTTTGTCTGTGATATATTTTTTTTATTAAAAAAAGGAGATGGATTAATATTAAAATATAAACATTTTCAAAAAAATAAGTTAATGGTTTTCGAGTTATCGATTTTTGTCGCGAAATTTGTCCATTCGTACCATAGTGCACTGGTATATTATGCACTACATTAATGGGATAGCATGTACCGCTTGTAAAAAGTAAAAACACAGCTATAAAAAGTTACTCATTAGAGGTGTAAAGTTGCAACATATCGCCACGTCCTCTTAGCTCTGTTTGGTTGTCAAGCAGCCAATGGCTATAGAATAAAGACGTTGCGCAAAACGTTATGATATGTTGCCAACTCCTCATTATATATACATATAGAAAAAATTACCCAAAGGAGCAGTTAAATGTGGGTAGCACGTTGGGTTTATTTGTGTTTATCTACCATTGGATTCAAACTACTTACTTTTGAGTAGAATTTTACCAGAAGTAAGTTTTGTATACCCAACATTGGCATCATACATTTAACCGCTCCACTGAGTATTTTTTTCTTAGCGTGTAGACGTATACATAACGACACAGTGCGTTCTGCCCCAGTTTTAGTTTCGCATGCTTTTGTCTAAATATTCTGAAAATACGTGGAATTATAGTGAAGTTTTGCCACTATCTTGATGTTTTGTTGTGTGCGATATATGTGAAGTGGATTTATTATAAACCATGGATATTAACGCTTGTTAAAAGCTTATTCGAATAACACTATTATTTACATGTGAGTAACAGTCTGGACAATTTCTTCAATTTTGATCATATTTGGTGTAGATAGTGCCTTAGCCTACTACCAAAATATGAGTTATGATGTTTTATTTAAAATTTGATAAAATATAAATTCATTAAATCTATAGTCTTAAAGATTTGAGCATATTTATTGAGTGGGTCATTCTACCCCACCAGTGCATTTTGTACTGTTCTCCCCTATACGTATCCATAGGGACATAAAGAATCTCCTCCCAACAACAAGATTGAACAATTGGTCAAAAGAGCAAACCATCTAACATGAGGATGCCCCAATGGGCGGGGCGAAGAGATCACCCTCTATCCACAAACTGTTAGCAATGAGGAGTTGGCATTTCCACTTTCTCCATCCAGAGTGTTTCAATCGGGTGCCCTGATGGTCCCTCCCATTCCTATGAAATATTTATATAATAGTGTATATATTTATGTAAATGAAAAACACTGCATTCACTCGGTATCTATTATTTATGATCTCCCTTAGGTGGATCCTGAAATGTAAGAAATGTTGTAAAGTGTTAAAGTGTTGAGTTATGTGGTTTCGCACTTAAGCACGTTTTCGTTAGTTTTCAGCGATAGCAGCAATTTCACAAAATTTTGATATGAGGTATCCTAAACAAGTTTGTTAAATATCACAAAAATAATATTTATACATTTTAATTTACTGTTGCCATGGTCACTATTTGCTGCTTGATGTTTTATAACAGCAATACGCTTTTATTTTTGCTGGCGTAATAATTATTGCTCCTGTGTAAGGAAAACAGAGAAGATTTTACTGACAGGGAGTTAAAGACAAATGGACATAAAATAACAACAAGCAATTTTTAAATCATCTATGAAGTAAAATCAATAAAACAATATCATAAAATATTGTGAGTTTTGATACAGTACTGACAAAAATTGAACTGTTACATCAGACACTTTTCGAATGGCAAACAGCTCAGATTTGGAGAAAGGTCCATTTGCAAACGGAAATTGAAAATTACATTAGGTAATAAGTGCAAAAGCCAACCAAAGATTCCGTTGCAGCTTCTTTTATTCAATGCGCTAGATTCTTCTAAATCAGATTGAGAATTGGACTTACAAGACATAATTATTGAAAGTATATATAACCTATTAGATGAAATTATATTGAAAAAAATTATGTTAAAATTTAAACTCCGAAAACACCAGTAATGATAGAAATGATAATAATGATGATAAAGAAGATTGATAATGTTTATGAATAAACAATGTCGTATATGATAATATATATAGTCAAGGAATATTATAATATGATCTGAAAATTACATCTGTTCTGACTGCTGTTATGTTGCAATTGTAGACAAACTTCCGCATCCATTATGAACCAGAAAATTTAGACAATGTAAGACATGAGAAATAAAATGAATTTTAAATTTTAAATGATTTTATAATAACTAATGACCTGGTAGACCTGAAAGATATGATAATGTAAAGTTATGCTATGATTTACCGGTCGCACCCCCTCACTTCGCTATTGTCAGATTGACAACATTGCCCAGGCTACGCCAACCAGCGTCTCCATGTTTCAGCTGGCAGTCTTTTGTGGTCATATGACTCGTGGAGGCGTGAGGTAGGAACTTGTGAGGACCGGAGGTCGGTCGCACCTTCCTTAAAAGTTGTCAATTCACCATTTGAAGCCCAATTGGTTTTCCTACAGCACTACCTTAAAACTGTTTTTTGAGATAATTAGTACGTTGTTCATATTTGACGATTTCAATATGTTCTAAGCAACTGTAGGAAATATGAAAATACACATTTTTGCTGAACGCATAATGCTCTCGGATGACCACATTTTTATATATGGTGATTGAAGGGTCTGTGTGACGTCATAATCAACTGCCTCAAAAACGGTGGGCGGGTCCTGGCGGGGTCTAAAACAGATTGTATTTGGAAGATTATCTAATTAACAAGTATTCCTGACATTTTGAGCGTTGGGTACTGAAGGGTGACTGGTGAAACGTCAGTTTGAAATAGTACAGGTTATAAGCCAATTTATATTTCGCATGTTACGTAATGTTCGACAAACTAAAACAAATTATGCGGTTCCTGGCGGGGTCTCAAATTGGGTCTTTTCAGAATTGTGCCACTGTGCGGCGCGTTGCGGCAGCTTTTGACATAAAATGTATGGATTAACTTTCAAAAGCTGCCGCAACGCGCCGTTGCGCTCCCCATTGTAGCTGGGCCTTAAAGCTCGACATTTTGGTGATCATGTACACGCAAGAAGAATGAGAGAGACGGGACCAAAAGCAAATACGACGTCCTTGTTTGCTCACATCCGTTTGATATTAGCCTTGACTTTCGCACTGCGGACGTGTGAAGAGAAATAATAATCGCTCCTTCATCATTTGCTCGGTTGCTATGGAATGACATACGGTCATAGCTATAGGAGTGTAACAAACATACTAGTAGGTCTCAGCTCAGTACGTCGATTAGAGAAAGTTAACTTCGATGAATGAATGGAGAACTCGAAATCTCATAGATTTGTAATTGAACATATAGTAATCATACAATAGAATCTACAGTATGTACAATGAATAGTATTGTTCACAACGATAGAAAGAAAATAACTGATATTGCTCCCACAATAGAATCTAATGTAAATTAAGACATCGACAAAAGAAAGGAGGGGCTTTTATGTATCCTAACTATAGAAAAAATCATTATTTTCTGAACAAATTTGAGTCAATGAATGGTACAATTGTTGAAAATTCGAGAATATGTAGTGAATTTTAGATCTATTTTAATGACAATATGCATTTTAAATTTATCAGATTCATGAACAATAAGATTCATGGTCAGAAATAGATTTAAATGTGATTTTATTTATTTATTATTTATTTATTGTATCGTAATTGTAAAAGAATCCTAAAAAAGCACTACTGTGAAGGTTGTAAACAGATCAATTCCAGATTCCGTTGTTCAAGTTCAAATGGCAAAAAGGTACGCTGGATGCTTATTTCAAGAAGTTAAATGTACCGACCAAGGGTATGTGAATACATTTTCAATAGATTTGATCACTCTCTGATTAATTGTTTTTTTTATGCCACAGAACTCTCGACACCACCGACTACAGCTCGATTCAAAGTAAGTCTGGACGCACTGTTCAATACACCAACGCGTGCCTGGTGGTTGGAACAAAAAATGTTTAACAGGCATTTGTTGATGTTTTATTGATGAAGAAATTGGTGAAAAGTGTTTCTCGATTGATCGACGCATCTCGAAATAACAAAATTTAGTGGCCAAAAAGCGAGCACGATTACTATATGATGGAGCTTACCCGTTTTTTTGTATGGGCCATCATTTTTTTTTGTATGGATCGTCACTTTTTCCCCCCCCCCCCCCTTACTGCGTGACATAATTAATGGACCTTCCCTATTTAGTTTAAGTTCAATTTAGTGTAGGTTTAATTAAAATCGATTTAATGTATGTTTTAGACTAGTCCTAATTCATTTGACCATCAATCATTCCGGCCACCTTGAACTAAATTGGTTGGTTCAACATTGGTATAAAGAAATCTCTACAACTCTTGAAGGCCTCGAGCAAATTTCGGCGTGTTCTACCAGGTCTCATTCTGCGGGTTCTGGATGATGATTTTCTGACATCGGTAGCAGTGCAATCTTTGCGACGGATCTGACGACGGCTTCGGATTAGCCTGTCCTTAGGGTGACGACACGAATTACTACATCATTGCCCGGATATACTTTCCGATCGGCCATTGAATCGGTAGATTATAGTCCTTAATTACCACGACTCGTCCAGGTTCGATAGTGACTGGAGCCGTGCATTTGTTTGCCCGTGCATGGAGCTGCTGAAGGTACTCTGGATACCATCTGGACCAGATTCGTTGGAATCACTTCTGGTCGAGCTCCCAGTGTAAAGGGTGATTGTCCGGAATGTCATGCAGATTGTGTTCCGGTACGGCTTGGAAGCTGGTTTCAATCAAGAAGTGTCCTGGGGACAGGACTTCCAAATCTGACGGATCGGTTGGGATTGGGACCAGGGGCCTCGAATTTAGGCACATCTCAATTTGGGCTAGTAGGGTGCACATGTCCTCGTAGCTGATGGCGAGGAGATCGGACAATTCTTTGGAAAATGATTGTCGCTGAGCCAAGCGGCATAATGCGAGATTTGCTTCACGGATGTCGGCAGTGGTCTAGGCAACGAATGGTTCAATAGAGGTCTTCTTGGTGGTTGCTTGCAAAGCGCGTACAGAACGACAAAGCTTGCTGTAGTTGGAATATCGGCTGAACAGCTGATCGGAGAATTTTACATCGCCGGTAGCTAGCATAGCTATTTTGGTTCTGGCTTCAGCCATCCACAGGGGTTCTAGGGTCGGCAAGTTGGACGATGATGACGAGGACAACCACTCCGGACCGTTCCACCAGAGTGAATGGTCTCTGATATCAACTGGATTCACGCCATGGGAGAGTGAATCAGCTGGATTGGATACTCTGGAAACGTGTTTCCATTGGCAGAATTCAGTAGCCTCTTGAATGTTTGCTAGGCGGTTCGCAACGAACATCTTCCATCGCGACGGTGATGATTCCAACCAATGCAAGAAGGTGGACGAATCAGTCCAGAAGAATACTTCAGCGGGTTTTGAGATAGCGTGAACAACCTTCTTGTACAAACTTGACGACAATACTGCAGCACATAGCTCCAGGCAAGCGATGGTATGCGACTTAGCCCACGGAGCCACTTTTGACTAGGACGTCAGCAGCTGGACCCGAACGTTTCCAGCGGACTCCAACCGGACGTAGCAGCACGAGCTCTATGCATTCAACGACGCATCGGAGAAAAAATTGAACTGAAATGATGTCGGTTTGGCCAATAAAATACAGCGACGAATCCGGAGTGTAGCGATTGTATCGAGCGTTCCGTGAAATGCCTTCCACTCGGATTGGAACTGTGGAGGGAGTGGACGATCTCACTCGTAGGAATCTCCGTTTTTGGGCTTCAGCCCCCATAAACGCTGCATGAACAGCTTAGCGACGACTATTGTGGGTCCCATTAGGCCAAGGGAATCGAAAATCTGGGCAATATACGACATGACCTTCCGCTTGGTCAGAACAGAAGCTGATAACGGTAGCTGAACCTTGAAGCTCATCATGTCGCTTCTCGGTTCCCAGACAAGCCCGAAGGTGTAGACGGACTGGTCGTCGGGGAGGTCATGGTGCGAAGTGGCTACCGCGGCTGCGGATGGATACATTTCCGATGCATCTTGAGCGATCTTTAGGATGGTGCGTGTTGCCAGGAACGGAGAGGATGCAAAACCGTACGTCACAGTTTGCAATTCGTTCATAGTGGTCAGTTGATCTGGAGTTGAACGCCAGAGGATGCGTTGATACCGGCGGAACGATGGATGCAACTAGATCTGCCGATACATTTTTTCAACGTCAGCAACATACGCAATTGGGTTCGGAATCTGATGTGGATCGACAGAAGGTCATCTTGAACGTCTGGTCAAACTAGCTGTAGGTCGTTCAACGAAAATCCAGACGACGTCTTAAATGAAGCATCGAACACGACTCGGACTTCCGTTGTGGTGCTGGATTCTTTAAACGGCGTTCGTATTCTTCCATGAAGCGACAGTAAGCCTCTTTGGTGGCTGGATCTCGCTCGTCTTTTCTCGAGATTCAGGAAGTGGCGTTCGGCAATCGAGCGTGATTCGCGACGGCAATCGAGTGACGAATCGCGAGTGGTGGTTGCGGAATACTGATCTTCACAGAGGTTTTCCTCAGCCGTGAACTTGGAACAGGATTCAACGGCTTCTTATTCCCAGAACTTCTGGAGGGCTTGTTCTAGATTACGGTCCACAGTGGTGAGGTGACAGACGCTTGGAACTTCAGGCGATTGGATGGATACCCTTAGATACTCCCAGGACAAGCGATACAAGACGGAGCGGAATTCTTGGATACGGCCGTGACGGAAGTGGATACAAGCTTGCATGGTTTCTTTTGGATGGGATTAGAACCGGCCACGTTGACTTGGCCGGGTTGACTGTAGCGATGGTGCAAATCGGTGACGATAGATTTCAGCATTCGAACCCTTTGGTACAGAAACTCAACTAACTGCTCGTAAGTGACATCATCACCACTACTGGTCTTCTTTTCCCAGGCTCTGAGGGTCGTAGGGTCCAGTTTGTAGCATAGCAGATTGATCAATGGGGTATCTCAATGGACTACAGGTTCGTCGAGTTTCGTCAATGTTTTGACATGCCGTTGGTAGTCGTCTATTAGGCTGTGCAGCTCCTGGGGTGACTCTTTCTTGAGTGGAGGGAGGTCGTACAGGGCATAGAACAGTTGACGGTTCAAATATCGCTTGTTGTCATAGCGTTCCAGTAGAGCGTCCCATGTCGTTATGTCGATCGATGCAAACGGCTTGTGAGCTTCTCCTTCCAAGGACTGCAGAAGGTACTGCAACTTGGCGACGGTTGGAATGTCCGCGTTGGAATGGACCATGCAGTTGAACGTATCACGGAAGAAAAGCCATCTGGAAAAGTCTCCATCAAATTTAGGAAAATCGACCTTATCAGAAGCACACTCCAACGCTTCTAACATTCAATACTGGCTCATTTCCCCTCCGCTCTGCTTTATTTTTGCTACCAAAAACGTCATGTGCAACCTTCTGTTACTTTGTCAATTATCAATATTTTTGGCAAACGGCAAGCAACATGTGACTTTATGTGACCAAAATTATGTTGAAAAAAAATTTAGATTTGAAGTTATGATAACATTTGTGAGGAAATGTCGTTCCAACAATTGAACAATTGTCGCAAAAATGTGGAAATAAATTTTCCAGGATGATGTCATCGACCAAAAATGGTTTGTTATAATCACACTGGCTTCCATACAGATAACAAAATGATGTATTTCTTTAGATCAGGTTTAAATGTGGCAACACTGTATGGTAATAACATAAATAACATTTATAGCTTTGGGAAGCCGAAAAACTCGTGGCTAGGTCGAGGTTAGGCTTTACAATAATAAGGGTAGGAATGAGGAAGTAGGGGTATTAGCGTTGACTTTCAACAGAATTTTGGCGATGCTTTTGGTCAGGCGTACAATGCACAGTGGTCAAGAATACGAATCTAGCTGGAAAGATACAGTTTGAAGTTTTGGAGCAAAATTGTCGTCTACAAAGTTGTTAACAAGACGCTAATAACAAGGCGCTTCTTTTGGTGTGAATGGAAACTAGGGTGATTCTTATTTTCAGAGAAATCGAAAATCTAACTTTTTATTTGCATAAACAAAGGCATACATTCTTTGGTAAAATTGTAGATCAAATCATTTTAAGCATTTTAATTTGGGGTATCCCTGCAGAAAAACAACAGTTTTTTGCTCTATTTTTTCATTTTGAATTTGCCAACAGAGTTGTCTGTAAATGATTTTTATATATTTTTTTTTGTAAAGATAATAGTTTTGACGTATAAATCTTACCGATATCTTTTACCGTTAGCGAGTAATTAAATTTCTTATAAATTACGCTCTTTTCACATGTGTTTTACTCGATATAAAAAATAACCTATCCCCAGTTTTCAGATATAAAGACTGTATTCGATGAAATTTGGACACTCAAAATAGGTCACCAAAAATTTTCCTAGAGCCCGATTCTTTTCAAACTTTTTGGAAATAAAGTACTACTAAATGGTGAAGTTTTGACATCATTGGTTTATTGAACCTCTTCTCCCAACCCAAATGCCCGCACCTTTGCCATGACCCCTTTCATCAAATTTTGGGCAATGATAGGACCGACTTGCTTACTTATTTTTAACCACATTTTCTTTAGTTCAAGTTCATTTCCTATCAGTTTTGGAGTTTTAAAGAGCTTTGCCTTCATGATTTCCCAAATTTTTTTAATTGGGCGAAGTTCCGGAGTGTTTGGAGGGTTGAAGTCTTTTGGTACAAAAACTACATTGTTATCTTTGTACCAGTCTAAGACGGGCAGGGCATAGTGGCAAGATGCCAAATCCGGCCAAAACAGTGTTGGGTCATCGTGAGATCTCAAGAAGGGCAGAAGTCGTTTTTGGAGGCATTCGTCCTTGTAGATTTGTCCGTTGACGATCCCAGAGGTGATGAAGGGCTGACTCATTTTGCCACATCCGCAGATCGCTTGCCAGACAAGGAATTTTTTGGCGAATTTCGACAGTTTCTTCTTCCGTACACTCTCCGGAACGGTCAACTTAGAGGTGGCGACGTAGTGTTCTTATCCTGGCATTTGTTTGGTGTCGGCTTTAATGTAGGTCTCATCATCCATCACAATGCAGAACGGTTTTGTGAACCACTCCCTGTACAGTTTTCTTGCACGAGTTTTGGCCACCGAGTTCTGTTTATTCCTCCAGTTCGGTGCCTTCTGGACCTTGTACACATGTAATCCAGAACTTTTCATTGTTTTCTGCACAAAACAAACTGAAACTTTCGCCTTTTTTGCAACATCCCTGATCGCAATGTTGGGATATTGCTTAAATTGGTTCAATACCATCCTGGCCTTCTCCGGATTTGATGTGCCACGTTTTTTGCCACTACCATTTTTCCGCTTGGTTGTCTTACGGCCCTTGAACGTTTTGATCACATGAGATACGGTTGAATGCGCGATTCCGAGCTGTTTTCCGATCCATCGATGAGAAGCGTTTGGGTTTTCGAAGTGAGTGCCCAAAATTTGTTGGCGCACTATTTCATCATTCGTAGCCATCACTGAAATCACTCGATCGATTTTCACGAAACTCATTACACAATTGACACAACACAATGAAATACGTTCAGTTAAAATTTCAATAATTTTTACTCACACGCATCGAATACAGTCTTTATTTAATCATCATCAACATATCAATATTCAATATGGATGAGTCGATAGCACAAAATGGCACGCTATTGGCCGCTGTTGTAATGACACCGTCAAGTGTTTTATTTTTGTTCTCACTGATCATCGATAAAGCGTTTTAGAAAATAAACAAAGCCATGCAAGTGTGTGATAGCGACAGGTTGCACACAGCTTGGTGTAAAATATATACATTTGCTTCAATGCTGTACTCTGAATTCCTCGCCAAGCGAACCAAATGTAAGGTTTCTATTACACTGTTCTTAGTGTGTCAAAGTGGCTGAAGGGTTGCCATGTTGACAGCCACGGTTCTAATTCTAGTCACGGTCTAGAATTTTCACAATTTATTTTTGTGAGGCATCTGCCTTTCGGGCTCCCGTCTCTTACTCAACCACTGCGCACAACTTCACGCATATATTTAATTTTTCAAAGCAAATTGCTGTGTTGCTTTTATGCCCACAACCAATGTTGGATTTTTCTTTCAACTTAATGGAACAAAATTATGCGAAATTATATTACAATTTTGCTTTTTTATGTTGGGTGTAGAGCGAATTACGAACAACTTAACCCAACACCCAGTGAACCAGTTTGGACATTTTAGTTTTGCAAAAAGTTCCACAGACTGAGGCGGGAATCGAAACATCAACTTCATGAAGATGATGTGGGCGATTGATTTGGCCATTTTTAAGCTACGCCATGGTGAGCCGGTGCCTGGTAATGAAAATTTTGATGAGCTCAAAAGAAATATCCATCAAACAATTCTTTAGTTGGCTACTTGATTTGATCTTCCTGAAAAAGAAGGATTTTAGTTGATAACAGGAAGCAGAACTGCAAGACACCACTCTGTGAAATGGTCACATCGGAGAAAAGTTTGTTCAGCTCCTCGTCGTTGCGGATAGTTAGCAGCAGGTGACGTGGATGATTCTTCTTGGTCTGGTCTTCTTGTGTTCACGGGTGGCGTTTTCTGCGGATGCACAGCGAGAGCTGATGATTGGTCGGTCGTCTCCACATGTTTGATAATCGCTGGCACGGTTACAGTGGCAGTAGAACCAATCAGAGCGAGGCGCAAACATGATGTCATTTTCGACCAATAGCTTTGTGCGTTTAGACATTTTTCTCTTAAGTTCATTTTAATTAGTTTAAACATACGTTATGAATTAAGTTTGCAACAGGGATTCAGCTTTGATGTTCTACCTTGCTAATGAAATACTTATCGTAATATTTCTGTGGGCCAGAGAGGAGATATTATCGTACAAAGTCTCCAAACCCGCGTAACGCTTTCGATTTCAGAAATTTTAGAACGGCGCCCCTATGCAGGAATAGAAAAGAGAGACGTAAGTCCTACGTCAAAACACTTATCCTAATACGAATAAACGCACTGCAAGAACTTCGAAGCAAATGACGAATACGTGTCATTCCGCGCTACATACAGCTGGCCAACCGGAACTACGAAGAGCTCAGTAAGTGCGTGTGGCGATCCGAAAGGGTGGCGTTCCGCCGAACATTCACGCGGTGCTCTTACCGAAGAAAATCCAGAAAACGCTGGAAAAGCAATAGCACCAGTAAGAACTTCTAAGTTGATCCAACCCAAATCAATGGTCCTTTTCACGACGACCAATATAGTTGATAAACGAGAGCTATTTTTGATAATTTTATAGTTAAAAGGACCTCCACATATTGTCGGGGGTCCCATTGCAGCAATAAGGCACGCTGCTCTAATTGTGGGGAGAAACACGAGGATGGCGCCTGTGCAGACAGCACACCAAAATGCGCTTTCTGCAACTCTGGAAACTCCTCCACATGCTCTCTCGTCGTGCCCGGCGTACAAACAACGCGGGGAAAAATTAGAACGCTCGCTAAAACAGCGTTCCAGGCAATCTTTCGCCGAAATGCTGAAAAAAGCCTCACCATCACCCGATGCCAATACAAATCCCTTTGCTCCTCTGTCAGATGACGAGTCTGACTTTGATTTGGCTGAAGAGGGAACATCATTCAGCTTTCCGGAAGGTGCTTCAAGGAAGCGAAGACGCGTCCGCCCACGGAAAGTTGCTGAAAAGAAGCCCGCACGGAAAGTTGCTGAAAAGAAGCCCGAGACCAGCTTGCCCAATTCAAGGAAAGGTGGAAAAAAGGAAAATCCTAATCCACCTGGTTTTCGTAGTAATAACTACACCCAGGACTTTCCATCTCTCCCGGGGACATCCAAAACCCCTGAAGCCCCAATTTTAAGAACAGAAGGCCCCTCCTCTAGTGGGCTGTTCTCATTTGATGACATTGCCGAAGGTATCTTTAAGTACCTTGAAATTTCTGACCCTCTCAAAAGCATTGTTTTGGCAATGCTTTTAACAGTGAAGACTTTTTTGAAGCAATTGACAATTAAGTGGCCCCTCCTTGCAGCTATCATTTCCTTCGATGGATAATTTTCCAAATGAGGTCGGGGATTTGATCACTGTTCTACAGTGGAACTGTCGAAGTTTGATTCCAAAATTGGAATCATTCAAATTTTTAGCTCACACTACCGGTTGTGATGCATTCGCTCTTTGTGAAACATGGCTCTCTTCCGAAATCAATCTTCCATTTCATGATTTCAATATTATTCGTCTTGATCGTGAGGATTCGCGTGGAAGGGGAGTACTTTTGGGGATCAAAAAGTGCTACTCCTTCTATAGAGTGAATTTTCCTCCTATTCCAGGTATTGAAGTTGTCGCATGTCAGGCTGTTATTAAAAATAAAAGCCTTTGCATTGCTTCTGTGTATATTCCTCCAAGAGCCTCCATTAACCGAAAACAACTCTCAGATGTTTGTTCGGTTCTTCCTGCTCCGCGGTTGGTCATGGGAGATTTTAACTCTCACGGTACAGGCTGGGGAGAACTGTACGATGACAACCGATCTTCCCTGATATATGATCTCTGTGACAACTTCAATATGACAGTTCTTAACAATGGAGAAGTAACACGTTTGGCTGGTACATCCTCAGTTGGCAGTAGATTAGACCTCACACTTTGTTCGAATTCATTATCGTTGGATTGCACATGGAATGTGATTCAAGATCCCCACGGTAGTGATCATTTGCCCATAAAAAATTCGGTTGCCACCGGGTTCAATTCGTCGAAATCTGTCAACGGCACGTATGATCTTACCCGTCACATCGATTGGACAAAGTTTAGGACAGCAGTAGATGAAGCCGTAACGACGGTAGAAAGGCTTTCACCGCTGGAAGAGTATAACTTCCTCTCCAACCTGATCATAGACAGCGCGCTTCAAGCTCAAACTCGACCAGTTCCAGGAACGTCATTTCGCAGGAAACCTCCTTCTTCATGGTGGGATTAGCAATGCACCGAGGTTTACCGTAAAAAGTCCGACGCGTTTAAAGTTTTCCGCAGACGTGGAACACCAGAACACTTCGAAGTATACACGGCTCTCGAACGCGAACTTAAGAGCCTCATCAAGGCCAAGAAACGCGGTTACTGGCGAACATTCGTGAACAGGCTATCGCGTGAAACGTCGATGAGTACTCTTCGGAACACGGCGCGAAGGTTGCGTAACCGAACTACGAACAACGAGAGGGAAGAGTACTCGGACCAATGGATCCTCAAATTCGCGCGAAAAGTTTGTCCAGATTCTGTGCCGGCACGGATGATTCCTCGCGAAAACACGAATTCGATAGATGAGATTAGCCAACCCTTTTCAATGGTAGAGTTCTCTCTCGCACTCCTTTCATGTGGCAATACGGCTCCAGGGGCTGATAGGATCAAGTTCAACTTGCTCAAGAACCTCCCAGACGTCGCGAAGAGGCGCATGTTGAACTTGTTTAATCAGTTTCTGGAACTCAACATTGTACCGGATGATTGGAGATGGGTGAGATTTATTGCCATTCAAAAACCTGGTAAGCCCGCGTCCGACCACAACTCCTATCGACCCATCGCGATGTTATCCTGTATTCGAAAGTTGTTGGAAAAAATGATCCTTTTCCGTTTGGACAAATGGGTTGAGAAGAACAAGCTGCTTTCAGATACTCAATATGGTTTCCGTAGGGGTAAGGGAACGAACGACTGTCTTGCGTTGCTTTCCACAGATATTCAGTTAGCTTTTGCTAAAAAAGAGCAAATGGCTTCTGTATTCTTGGATATAAATGGGGCTTTTGATTCAGTATCTGTTGAAGTTCTTTCAGATAAACTCCACGCTTGTGGCTTTTCACCATTAATGAACAATTTTATGTATAATTTGCTGTCAGAGAAACATATGAGCTTCTCTCATGGAACCTCTACAGCTTCACGATTTAGCTACATGGGTCTCCCCCAGGGATCATGTTTAAGCCCCCTTTTGTATAATTTTTATGTCAAAGACATTGACAGTTGTCTTAGTGACAACTGTACGCTGAGACAACTTGCAGATGACGGCGTAGTGTCTGTCACGGGATCCAATGGGTTCGATCTGCAAGGACCCTTACAGGATACCTTAGACAATTTGTCTACTTGGGCTCTAGAGCTAGGTATCGAATTCTCTACGGAGAAAACTGAGTTGGTAGTTTTTTCTAGGAAGCATAACCCTGCACAACCGCAACTTCATATTTGGGGTAAGCCGATAACTCATTCTATGTCCTTTAAATATCTTGGGGTCTGGTTCGATTCAAAATGCACCTGGAGATCCCATATTGAGTATGTGAAGCGAAAGTGCCAGCCAAGGATCAACTTTCTCTGCACAATTACTGGGACCTGGTGGGGAGCGCATCCGCAAGATCTTCTAACGTTGTACCGGACAACGTCGGTTATGGAATACGGTAGTTTTTGTTTTCAGTCAGCGGCTCGGTCGCACTTCATTAAACTGGAGCGTATTCAGTATCGGTGTCTTCGTATCGCGTTAGGTTGCATGCACTCGACTCACACCATGAGTCTTGAAGTGCTGGCTGGCATGTTGCCACTCTCGGATCGGTTTTCAGAATTATCTCTCCGGCTCCTCACCAGGTGTGAAGTTATGAACCCCCAGGTGATCGAAAATTTTGAGAAGCTCCTTGAGTTGAATCCTCAAACCCGCTTCATGACCTTGTACCATTTGTACATAACACAGGATGTCAGCCCTTCGCCGAACATTTCCAATCGTGTTTGCTTCTCCGATTTCGACAATTCGGTTCATTTTGATTTATCCATGAAGCAGGAGTTTCGTGGAATCCCAGAGCATCATCGTCCTATGATTGCTCCGGTGATATTTGCTGCTAAGTTTGGCCAAGTTGATTCCACTAAATCGTTTTTACTGACGGATCTTTGATAGAGGAGTCAGCAGGCTTTGGTATATTTAATGAAATTTATAGCGCCAACCGTAAACTTCAAGCTCCTTATTCCGTGTATGTCGCTGAATTAGCGGCAATATATTTTACGCTAGAAATTGTTGCCTCACTAACACCGGATCAGTTTTTCATTTTCACGGATAGTCTCAGTTCTATAGAGGCTATTCGCTCCTTGAGGCCGGTAAAGCACTCCTCGTATTTTCTCACGAAAATACAGGAGCTTCTAAGTGCTTTATCTTCGCGTTATTTTATCATCACCTTTGTATGGGTCCCATCTCATTGTTCGATTCCGGGCAATGAGAAAGCGGACTCGCTTGCAAAGGTGAGCGCTATGGAAGGCGATATTTATGATCGACAAATCGCCTTCAACGAATTTTTTCCTATTTTTCGTCAACAGTCACTCGTCAACTGGCAGTATAAATGGAGTAAAGGAGATTTGGGGCGATGGCAACATTCTATCATCCCAAAGGTGTCGAAGAAATCTTGGTTTAGCGGGATGGATGTGGGTCGAGACTTCATTCGTGTCATGTCTCGCCTCACGTCCAATCATTATTCTTTGAACGCTCATTTATACCGGGTTGGGCTGAGCGACAGTAATCTCTGTGAGTGTGGACAAGGCTATCAGGACGCTGATCACGTTATTTGGTCTTGTGCTGAACATTGTGGAGTCAGATCTGAGCTTTATGATTCCCTTCGGGCTCGAGGTAGACAACCCAATGTGCCAATTCGCGATATTTTGGCTGTACGTGATTTGGAGTACATGAAACTCATTTATGTGTTTTTGACTAACATTAGCATTAGATTGTAGTTAGTTTAACCTGTATGTTTAGTATAAGTTTTTTTTATATGTGTATGTGTGTGTGTGTTTTTTTTTCTTTTTCAAGAAATGTTCAAGTCAAAAGAAAACCTTAAATTGTATAGTTATAAGTGTTCAGATAATTTAGAATTTAAATTTAATGTGTTATGTAAACCATACTTTAAATTCTCACCCTCTTTCCCATCCGTAATTTGTAATTCCTATTAACCTCGAGACGGCCGCGAGTAATCGGTTCTTTCCTCCTAACTTTAATTTTAAGATAAATGATGTATAAAAATAAGAAATTTTGGCTCTGTAAAGTTAATTCGATTGAGCCTGTACAAATAAATGATTATTAAAAAAAAAAATATTGTCGGGTGGAAAAACGACGTCATGAAGAGTTGTGATATTTTACACAATAAAAATGATGATCGGAACATGATGTCACAAATTTAAATCGCTAAAATTTTCAAAGACCGGTCAAAATTGA
This sequence comes from Aedes japonicus, assembly GCA_034211315.2. Taxonomy (NCBI): domain Eukaryota; kingdom Metazoa; phylum Arthropoda; class Insecta; order Diptera; family Culicidae; genus Aedes; species Aedes japonicus. Next base: position 10,346 of record JASCZW010001392.1, on the reverse strand, counting down.
ATGCGTTTAAAATTTAACAATACGCTCGTCAAATTCGTTTTATGGATTGCACTCCCATACACTAAACTGCTTAGTCATTTAAGACGCTTTTACCCCAAACGTACGAGCCACCAATTACATATGGTTTTTACCAGCCTTAGGCCAGGCGCCCACTGATGTGGCGGAAGTGTGGCATCACATAGCATGTCAAAATATCGAGTCAAAGTCTTGTGGCGTGAGGCGAACATCGACAAGATATGGTGTCATGCTAGCAGATGTCACACCTCCGCCACATCAGTGGGCGCCTGGCCTTATGTACAACAAATGTGCAAATCTAGGGGTTTTTTGTTCATTAGGGCGAATCTAACATTGAGAGACTCTTTTTGACTACTTTCTCTTTCATTCATATTCCAATCACCTTTACGTTTTTCATTCTACTAATCGTAGCGTATGCTAGTCAGCACTGTTGTGTTTTGATTTGAACTAAAGAATGTCTCGAAAGTGTTATAATTGCGCTGTAATGCATGAAAGATAGTGAGCCCGGGGAGAATCTTTCAATGTTAGATTCGCTTTAATGAAAAAAAACCCGAAAAATGTCAAAAACATTACCGCCTCGGCATACATACACACATACACACCCAAACGGACGACAACACAACCGTTCAGTGCGCGTGATTGGTTGATTCTTGTTTTGACGGCGCTTTAAATTTATGATTTTTCTATATTAAAATGTTAAAATCAAAACATTTCTATGTGGGAATGCCCCGGTGTAATCATTTTGAATATCAATCGTGAAATGACTGAGTTATTGACATTCAGAATCTAAACATATTCCGCGATGCTCCAACTTTGCGCACTCACAAAGATTTCCCCAGTATTGAAAACACAGACGTCAAAAGTTAGTTAGGTAGGGGATCAAATTTTTAAATTAAATACATCCCGAAGAGGGAAAAACATATAAAACAAGTAAAACAACACAGGAAAAATAACAATCATAAATATATATAAAAAAATTTAGTATCAAAGATGTAGAGCCTCTATGGCTTATCAATTGATATGCAAAATCAAATGTCAAAATTAAAACAAGCAATAAATATACACATGAGTAGTAGAAACGTCAAAAGTTGCAAATGACACTAACTTAGTTACCTAAGCTCATCTGAATGTTGACATGGTTGCTTTGTCGCGTTCACCTTTTATGGTCGATATTGGGCGGCTCTGCCTTCCATGTACGATTCAAATGCTGCTTCACTGAGAGAGCTGTGTTTATAATTTTCGCCTTCCCTGATCGCCATGTTGATGAAAAAGCATAACCAAGCAAGTGGGGATAAATTGCACGAACGAGGGCGAGGGATAGTTTGAACGCTTTGGATAATTTTGTTGGGTGTCTCAGCTAAAGCTTCTATAGCAATTTTATCCATAATCAGAAAGGATAATTTTTATGGCAAGTCAACCGAACCGTAATGTATTTGTCCTGTTAGTTTGGTATAAAGCTATGATTGCTACGGTATTGCTACGATTTACCGGGTTGCAGTTTAATGAAATGTCTTATTAGGTTGAATAGGTTGAATAACAAAAGCTGAACATCCTGTTATGGCCATACATGCTCTTGGCGGTGAATAGTTTCAACGTCTTTGTTTGAATTTCAAATACCATTCCATTGGTAGACTGTTTTTCATTTCATTATACAACATAGATTGGCAAATCATGGAAGGTCACTGACCGCAGCACGCTTCTATCATTATGGCTCCATGTTTTCCCCATTGATATGCTCTGCGACTACGCGGCCATCGACTGTGTGTGTCTTGGAAGCTGTAAAATGGAATATATTTCTTGTTACATACATTATGGTCCTAGGGTACCATATTCAATTGTTGCCCTGTTAGAACTCAATTGAACAAACGTTACCATCGAGCAATCCAGTCTGCCGAACCTTGGTGGTTGACCAAACTTGTAAGGATATAATAAATATTCAGCAGGAAGTATGACATAAAAACAGAACGAACTCATAGCATTGGAGACGAAGCGGCAGAAGCAGCAGCGAAAAAAAGCGTCACCAGTATTGGAAGAGAATAAACGAGGGTTCTGTGTCAGAGGTTAGGATAGCGAAATCATTCTTTCCATGATGGGAACGATTTGGCAACATTTGCTCTTCTTGGCGTCTGGGCTGGCTATACGCGACTGAAATTTGCTACATTGTAGAAATTATCACTAGCTGCCGGAAAATGGAATCTGAATAACTGGAATAGAGATTTCGGTCCGATTGCATTGAAAGATGTTTGATTCTAGTTAATAATTTGATTTTTGCCCGGCAACCAAATCGCAAATCAGCTATTTCAAGTTTAACATGTTATCTCGACCCATCCCAAGTCTGGATTCAATTTCGCACAGCAAGATTGTAGAGTGGTATATTCGGATACTTTCTTCAAATTTTATGGAAGGCCATAAAGATACACGCTCTGTGGCAGTCAGTGGCCGGAAAATCAGCATACATGCGACATTTTTTTTCTTGTTCATCTTTTTCGGTTTGGGCCTTATGCATAGTTAATTTAAAAGTAAGGAACGTGCTGAAGATAACTTCATTACATTATTATAGAAGGATCAAATAGCTGCATGTGCTTACTATGGAGTCACGGAAAAATATTCCATAGAAAACGTATTATAACACAGGTCATTGCCTTGTATAATAGGGTAAGTTGTTTTTGAAGACGAAATTTAGAAAACTAATCCTGTTGAGTGTGAGCTTTTTAGTGGAATACCTGTAACTAGAAAATGAGTATTAGTACACGACACTGAAGAAGTCTGCACATTGTAGACGAAATACGCGTATCTGTCAAGATTAGCAATAAAGGTAGTTGAAATTAAGTTGAAATTACTAATCTCTCTTCTCATTTTCTAGTTACATGGGATTTTCCACTGCACAAGGTTAAATAAGCTTATAGTCTGTTGCAGACTTATGGCTAGAAAATAACAAAACTCATCAATTTTCCGAAGAATTCCGGCAAGCTCACCAGACGAGACTAGAAAACAACATGTTGTTCTTCTGCGAAATCAAAAACGAAAAAAAAACCCGAATCCTATCAAATTTTCTATTTTATTGCAAAAGTTATGTGCCTTTCACCGGTTTTCTGATGCTCTCTAGCTGGCTTATAATCGGGCCCATCAAGAAGACATGAGAGCGGCAATAGTTGTCTGCAACACACATCTCTAATACGCAAGATGAATACTATTGATGCCGGCAGCTATTTTATTAAGCTATACTTCTAGTTGGGTAGACGCTTACGCTACACATTTCTTGGGAAATAGTATGGCATGTTGTTTTCTGTACGCACTCACACGACAAGTCGGATGGTATCATCAAGTTGTAAAAAGGATACGTTATGATGAAAACAAAATTTTCTCACGCGCGTTTTTTTGCCCTTCTTCTCATCGTTTCAGCAGACGATAGCAGATTTCCAAGAAACTTTGGGGGAAGAGATTACACACGGAGTTGCAAGCACTGGAAAATTATGGTTACAATTTACAGACTTTATTTCGAGGTTGTTTTTTGTCATTACCATTGGACAGTGGTCCAGAATGCGAATTTAGCTGGAAAGATACATTTTCAGCCTAAGGTTGAGCAAAATTGTCTTCCACAAAGTTGTTTCTAGCAACTAGGCGCTTCTTCTGGTGTGAATGAAAACTAGGGTAGTCCTTATTTTCAGAGAAATCAAAAATCTAACTTTTTTATTTGCAGAAATAAAGGCATACATTATTCGGAAAAGTTGTAGAACATATAATTCAAAGCAACTTTGATGGCAAGTTTTTTCTATACCTCTTGGTATGACCGATTTTTTTCCTACGTAGCATAGGGTGTCCCTATAAAAATCAGTTATTTTGCTGTAACTTTTTTATTTCAATTTTTTCAGTAAAGTTGTCTTGCCATTGATTCTAGATCAATGAAAGTTACAACACTAACAAAACGTGACGCGAGACAAGACACAACACTTATCTTTCTTAGTAGGATGCTAAGCTGAAGATTTTGCACCGGTGGAGAAAAAGTGCGTGTGTGTGTGTTTTACTTAGTGGTAAAGCTTTTACGCCGACCCAGCACACGTTCGTTAGCCCGACGCCAGCTACCGAATTCGTCCATCGTGTGCCAGAGCGAGGGACTCTGAACAGAGAAGATGACTCTGAACCCTCCTCCTCTAAACTCCACCAAGAGTCTGACGTTGCCTGTATCCTCCGGATTCCACTGTGCTCATGCACTTTTCTTGTTGCCAGGCCTAGGTAGTCGCGCTTGTTCGCTGATCTCATCACCATAAAACTTCTGCTGCTGCGCACTCCGGTGGTAGATGTACTACTCTTCTTGTTGACCAGTTGTATGCCGAGGTCTGTCCAGCGATTCCGGTTGGAGGGTGACGTCCGGTTCACTGGCGCCCTGAACTAGCGGTTTGTCACAGTCGGTGCTACTCAGCATACTTCCCGACGGTGGTGATAGCCTACTCCGGCGGAGGGTTCCCCGACGAAAGAATATCTCCCGAAACCGTTAACGAACGCGATATGCTTGCATCAAAGTTGTCCGGTAATGTCGAGGTCAATCCAGCGATTCCGGTTAGAGGGTTGCTTCCGGTTCCCTGGTGAATAGTCCCGACGGTGGATCCATCCTACTCCGACGAAGAGTTCCCCGGCTGTGGAAGTTCTTCCGAAACCGATGCAATCCGGGTAGATGTCTAGGTCGGTCCTGCGGTTCTGGTTGGAGGATGACCCCAGTCCACAGGTGCCCCGACGACCAATTGCCGGTGCTTCTTCACGATCTACTCAGACTAGTCCCCGGCAGTGTGTGTGTGGGCCTCCCGGGAGGAATTCGAAGAAACAAGGCTGCGTTGATTAGTGACGTGTCTTAGCTTTAACTTAGCTTTTGTGTTTGTTTTGAGCACATAGATTGAAAAAGGCATTAAGTTCGAGATACGATGCTATTTTTGTTGGCGTCTTCTTCATCTTTTAGCATTTAAAGCTTATTGCTTTCACAATTAGCTTATGGCTTTCACAATTAGCTTATTGCTTGCTCACAACTTAGTGTTTTAAATGCACTTCCACAGTTATTAATTAAGAGCTTTCGATGCCAGTTACCATGTTTGCATTAGTATGATTGTGTGGCAAGTACAATCATACGCTATGCCCAGGGAGTCAAGAAGTTTACCTTAACGAAAAATTCCTAGACCAGACCGGGAATCGAACCCAGCCACCTCCAGCATGGTGTTGCTTTGTAGCTGTGCCTTTACCGACTGAGCTAAGGGAGGACCCGTTTCGTTCGCGTGCAATGCCATATGGAGCAAGCATGGCGGGTTTGGATAGGCATTATCTAGATACTTTGGAAGATGGAGAACGCGAACCAGTTGCACCCCGCAAGGGATTTTCAGACAATTGAGAGGTCGTAAGTGCTCTCATAAAAGTAGAGCGAAGCAGGTAAGTGTTATCCTTTTTGTCCCCTGAATTACATGACCTAAATTATGAATTATATGAACTATATTATGATCCCGTCACTTATCAAGGTGAATCCTGATCCTTTAAACCCTACCCTAATAACATAGAAAAACCTCCTTCCTATGACCTTTGTGGGGATTCAAAGGTAAACACGGTCCCTAAACAGCAAAGGTCACACTAACTCTCCTTCCCTATTCCCACCTGATAGCAAGGACGTGGCCGGCGCCGTTATTGATTATTAAGGAAATGGAGTCACTGAAACGTGTACAATGAGAATGACCGGTTACTCCCAGCTCCCCATTCAGTTGATTCGTTGTGCAATTTCACTGAATCGGATCAATCACGGAGTTGCAACCATAACGTGCAGTCAGTCAAGCTAATCTATAAAAATCATCCGAAGACAACGTTGTTGGCAAATTTTAAATAAAAAAGTTGCAGGAAAAAGCATTTTTTCTGTAGGGACACCGGAAAAAATGCTCTAACTTGGTTATATCGAAAGGTACAGAAAAAATGATACCAAAAAAGTTGCATGAAATTATTTATCCTACAACTTTTCCGAATATTGTATGCCTTTATTTCTGCAAATGAAGAATTAAGATTTTAAATTTCTTTGAAAATACGGACCACCCTAGTTTTCATTCACACCAGAAGAAGCGCCTTGTTATTAAAAACAACTTTTTGAAAGACAATTTTGCTCCAAAACTTCAAACTTAAGCTGAAAATGTATGTTTAAATGATTGAAATTCAAAACAAAAAAATGACAAATGTGTCCAACAATGATATTGATAATTCCGACTATAAGTATTATTGTATCTCCAATCAGCAAACAATGGAATGTACATCTTTAAGATGAGGAATAACTGTTTCAAGCGAAGCAAGTTACGTCTAAAATTGGAAAGACCTTTAACAGCATAAACATAGAAATTCGTACTAGTTTGTTTTTCTGTATTATTTAATATCATTATTTTAATAGATATCAGTTTTCGATATTGTTTTAAAACTCAGTAGAACACTATTTTTGTAATATATTCCGATTGACATTGTTTATTTCATATCAATGCGAAATGATTTAACAAATCACGAAGTCAAAACATAGTTATTCGATCTTTGAAAAAATGTTTGAACTCCATCCATAAAGGTTAGTACAGACCATTCAGATACCGTGGTGGCCGTCTTTTTCCAAATTCGATGGAAGTGTTTGATATTTTTGAGTCTTTGTTTCTATCCAGAAAGCTTTCGCTTCATCAGAGTCCAATATATCTCTTTTGGACGTAAATCTGGACAATTTGGCGGATATACGGATTTTGGTACAATAATAACATGATTTGCTTCGTACCGCTCCATCACAGTTTTAGCATAATGGCATGATGCTAAATCGGGCCAGAACAAAGGTCTTTCTTTGTGGGCGCAATCGCTCCTGCAGGTGCTCTTTCTGGTAAATCTCCTTGTTAATTGTGCCTGTAGTGACGAAAGATTAGCTCATTTTGCCACCCTTGCAAATTTAATGCCAAACAAGTTGGTTTTTGGGGAATCGATTCTTGGTCCTGAAATTATCAACGGTAGCATTTCTGGCCAGGAAACAAGCCCTGGAAACTCCTTGAATTCCGGCACGCTACCAAAATCTCATGTAAATGTTTGTCCTTTGAGGCCGACACATGCAAACGTCGTTTGGCACATAATAATGAGTTGAAAAAGACGAGAAAATATATTCTATCAAACACATATTTCGTCGAATTGCGTATGTGTTACATGAAATCTTTTTTTACGTACCCCGACTTTTTACAAACATGGATTAAGTCTCGTGTAAAATTCATAACTTTTAAGTGTGTGCAGGGCATACATTTCATCGTCCATGACAACGCATGCAAACGTTGTTAAATATTCGCTGTACGAACGTTGAGCCCTAGATTTTGCTGTCAAGTTCTGTTTGTCATTGCGATTTGGAGCTGTTGCTACTTTCTACGACATGAGCCCCAAACGCTGTTTTGATTTTTGGACTAAGTAAGCTTAGATAAAAATAAACATGTAAATTTTTGCCTACAATAATGCACATATAGGGAACGCGGTAAACAATGTAAAATTATGTGAGGAATTTGATTTCACAGTAACTTTACAGGTTGAAGCTGAATTTTATACCGTCGTGTGATGTTATGATACTCTTGCAAAAAAAGGGTTTCCACAGTTAAATTGCATCACTTTCAATAAGCTGTAACAGGGCAAACGTTTAGGTTAATTCCAACGAAATTTTGCGTGAAACGACCTCATCGTGTATTGTTCACACCGCGTGAGTTTCATTGTGAAATGTGACGTAGTTTCGAAAATGAAGTTGAAGGAACAGCAAGTGCGCGGAGAACATTTTGCACACGCACCTCGACAACCCACTTCTTTCGCACTGATCCAAAAAGTTGAAAATTCACCAGTTTACAGTGTCTCGTGTCATAAAACGTTTCGGAAAACGTTTAACATATGTAACATAAGTCCTGGGAAAATTTAAAAGCATGGTACTTGAAATCAAACAATCGGATTTTAAAATGCTCTTCAGGGTATTTTATTCTATTAATAAATTGTAGAAAAATATGTTCACAGTACGCTCAATGGACCATTACCTTCGATTTTACGCAGTGTACGGCGAACATGTTGAATCAGGTTCTGGACGGTGTCTATGTCTATTTCTTTCACCTGCCGCTTGATTCGATTAACCAATTCCTGCTCATTGTTAGCTTCCCAGCCATTGTCGTACACCATACGTTTGAAAACACTCCAAAAAATTTCAATTGTACGAGCCTAAGGCACGTTAGGTGGATTGTCCTTTTTCGGTACAAATGGTATGTTTTGCTCAGTTAGCCAATCTCATGTTTTTTCCCGTAATGACATCTTGCAAGATCCGGCCAAATCATGATTTCGTCGTCAGCGTGATATTTGTTGATGAATTGCTTCAAATACACGTCAGAATTGACAGCATTGGCCTTGTTTGGGCGTATCAAAGGCGCCGAGATACCCTTCGATGACATGGCTGCCCGCACTAACACCTTAGGCTCATTTTTCGATTTGCTGGCATATTTAACATCGTCTGGTGTTGTTTTAATGTTAGCAGTATAGAAACCATCGTGGCCACTCAATTCATGGTGCGAAAACGTGAAGTAAGATTCATCATCCAAAATTATGCACTTTCCATTTGCAAAATGCTCGCGACGAAGTGCACGGCAGCATTTTGATATTTTTTCGAGTTGTTGCTGTGTATATTTTGGTGCACGCTGACGTTTCCGATAGATTACGTTATGTTTCCTCAAAATCCGATGGACTGTCATGTTGAAACCTGAAATTTTCGTGCTAATTTGTGTGTTGATTGGCCAACCTTGTTCTCAGCGCTTGACAGCAGTTTTTTCGTTGTTCTGGCACTCAATTTTGTTGGGCGACCACTTTTCTTTTTATTTTCCGGTTCTTTACCATCACGACAATTTTTCAAAACACGGTATATTGTTGATTTTGATATTGGCTCGCCTTGGAATACAATCAAAATTTCACTTGTACTAAGCCGTCCAAAAAGGTTGGCGACTTGTGCTCGTAAATCCAGCTTGTACGAAATTTTTAATGGAAACTACTGCGCAATTTGAGTTTGACAGTTCAGTAGGAACACAGATGAACGTGACAAGTACATTGGTTGACATCTGTGTGTTTGTTAATGCTGCCAGGACTTATGTTACACATGTTATAACAATTTTTATTTGAACCTTGAATTATTATCATTTAGTGTCTTTAGGCAAACATGTTTTAAACATCTCTTTTTAAAGTTTTTTGAAATGTTTTCTGCTTAATAAACAGCAGTAGTTGATTTAACAAAAACATGGTCTCTTTTTGACACAATTTTTCTATCTTGCTTAGTTTTTTTGCAATTGTCTTTTGAATGCAACGTGCTTGCCTCCAATTAGCAGATATAATCTTGAATTCAACCCCACCGTGGTGATTATGCTCACCCACAAAGAGACAATAAATGATAATTATTCAAAATTTAAATGAAATTATTACGGAGGAAATTTTCTCAGCTTTTGAATGAAGGATTAGGAATCTGAATAAGTAGCATATGTTTGAGTTACAGCTGACTTATGATAAATAGTTCAATAACTCCGTAAATTTTCAGATTGGCCCATATGCGAAGGGAAATTTTGTTTACTTTATTCAATACTTCGTTTTAATCGTATTTGAATTTATTTATCTATCAGATCTATCAATACACTTTCTCTTCATGTCTATTCGTTCTAGCAATAAAATTATTGTTCCACTCCTAGCGCTTCGCATGGAGATGAGAAATTATCTGCTGCTGCAAAACTTCATCAAAGATCGTTACTTCCGCGCTGGGAAGAATACAAAAAATTACAATCAAAGTGTTTAGTATAGATTCGCCTTTTGATTATTGGAAGAGTGTGGAGAGAAAAAAGAAAACCAGTGCAATGTAGACAACGGCCATTTGCTGGTCAAAAGCAACGAACGAAGCCAACGAGCATGCGCATATCATTTCAGATGCACTCAGCACATGGTGTTCAGAAGAGGAGAGCTGTGAGGTTGCCTGTAACAGTATTGATGGATTGATTTATTTAATTATCAATATATTGATCCATTGATTGATTAAGTTATTTATTAATTTATTTATAAATCAGTGCATTTATTTATTTTTCAATCTAATTATTTATTTAACAAACTGATTTATTCATTAACGTATTTAATATTTCATTTATTTCTGAATATATTAATTGATTTTAACTGATATTTATTTGTTGATTTATTGCACTTTTTACTTTGATATTAAAAGAATTTCAAAAATTTATATACTAAGTATTTATATATTCAATCATTAACATAATTATACTAATTGATTTTTTTATGATTCTTATTAAAATTTTTGC